>JAZARR010000164.1:925000-1525000 GCA_037389465.1 Baylisascaris procyonis
CCTCAAGTTGTAGTCATTGGTTGAATTTTCGCATCAACTTTTTTTTTTAAATTAGTACATCATTATAGGTTGAATGAACAAGAGCGGAAGAGAGTGGCGAAGAAACAGCGATGTATTTCATCGACAAATTGACTACATTATACGACCGACGAATAAAGTGACACATGCCACCGCCCAGAGATTTACGAAAACGTCATCTCACATAGTGCACAGCTATGAGGCAAAAATTGTTTTGATGTTTCGCAACGACCTACGGTAGCACTTGGTACCTATACATCAACATATTTGTTGATAAGATGTGATTCAAGAAAGCGGAAAGGACAAAAACGTATCTAGTTGTTCGACATTTTTTTAGCGAATTCAGCGGAACTGATTGTTGATAGCAGTTGACTCATAAAAACAAAATTCTTTGGTCTAAATTTTGCACATTTTTGTAAACGGTCCTTTTCATTGCCAAAAATCTTTTTTTTTTTTGAAAACTGACACGTCGACTAATTCGTAGAACCCTTCTAATAATTAGTATTTGCGCAGTAAAGAAAAGATGGGTGATATTCCATTTGTAATGTTTACTGTTCATTTCCTCTTCAAATTCTTTCACGCTCTTGATCTGTGTGGTTGGGCGAATTTTTGGAGTTTCGTTTGAAATTAATCGGCTTAATTTAGCAAATTTTAATACGATGTGAAAAAATTAACATAAAATTGCAAAAATTTTGAATTTGTCGTAAGAAAGAAAGATAGAGATAGAGGTAAATGGAGAGGGTGGGAGAGAGAGAAGTATGGCAATCAGCTGCCAATACTATGACCCTTATATTGCTGAACAATGTTTCGAGATTCAAGACTGCTTCATTTGATTGTAATTTTATCACTTAACTGCTTAACAAGAGGATCGTTGTCAGTCTTTTCTTAGTATTTCTAGATTTATTTTGGCGATATTTCATTTATGCATAAGAATGTGTTTGTCTGCTTGTCTGTCATAGTTCCAACTCGTCGTAATAGTCTCTCAACTAGTGAATGACAGGCATATGCTAGCGCGGTGAACTTTACTGAATTTAGCGCACACGGTTGCTATTTCTGTTTAATTTTCGTCTGAATTGTTAGTCTTTCGTACACTTTAAGACTTTCAAAAATTTGCATATGCAGATTTTTCCTATTGGTTGTGTAGCGAAGTGCCTGTTAGGAGAAGCATAAGCAAAACGTGACCTGTGAATCTAAATTAGAAAGTTAATCTAAAATAGTGCCTAGTATTATACGTTGAATATTTTTGTTCCAATATAGTGGCCATAACAAATTGGTAGTGCTGATGCATTTTATAGTGCAGATGCATTTTACAGTTGTTGGTTGGACTTTTCACTCAATTGCGAAGTATTGCATAGAGTTGAATTTTAGTTGAATTTTAATTGATTAAATACTATCAACTTTCATATGATTAAAATTTTATGTATCCAAAATTACTAAAATAGTATCAAAAAAGAGTATTTTCAACATTCTTTTAAGGTTAGTCGTTAGAGGAAACGGCATTTAATGGTAGTTGCGCAAGAAGGTAATTTTCCAACATAAAAGAGCGTTGACGCATTCCTCAATTTCAACTAACGAGCTGTCTCTCTTGCGCACTATTTTCTTTATGCATCAAATGTCCATCTCTTCATTTTGCAGCATTTATTGAGAATGCTTTCGATGTCATCGTTACCGTAGTTGAATTTGTACTTTATGCACTCGCAGACCTATAAAAAATTGTTTTTCCAGGAAAGACACCAGTTAATTGTATCATTTGCGTGCATGGCCGATTTGTACCTCCCAGTGGATACGATGTGCTGTGTCTATGTCTTCTAACAACCTCTGCACATCTCTGCTCTCTCTGTCTCTGTCTGTCTCTCTCTCTTTCTCTCTCTGTCTCTCTCTCTCTCTGCAACCAACCACCTGGTTGCAGTGTTCGCCATATAAAAGCTCCCTTCTGAGGATTGCAAGAGCATTTGGATTGCATAACCCAAGAGGGGATCTAGAGCGCGACAGGCGTTGCGCAAAATATTCCGTTGCTCAAATTTCGCTCATCTGTCAAGCGGAAGTGCTGTGACGAAGAAATTTATTTGAAGTTTCTAGGGACTCAGTTGTTCAGTTTTGCTGAAAGCATATCAACTGCGCGTTCACTTTTCGGGTTGTCCTTTTACTAATCTCTTTCATTTCTCCTTAGGCAGGTATTAGCTCCCATCTAGCTGTGAGGAAAATTTAGTGAAAAACAAGTTCCTCTTTAATGTTGTAGCTCTTTTCCGATCGTTTCGCCTTAATTCGTTGTCGTTTATTTAATACATTTTTACAAAACTTATGCTAATGTCGTGTCTGTGCGCACTTTGTTTATGTCTGTCTGCCTGTTTCTCATTTCAAGCCAAAAAATGCTGATATGAGCTAACAAAATTTGTTTGGAATAATGTGCACCACAAGGTTCGCACCTCTTTCACCGTGTTTCACTTTAATCTATCGATTTTGAGAGGAGTTATGAGCATATAACAATGTTGTTATGGAATTAGCATTCTTTCTACATCGGTTGGATTGCAAGAAACTCGAACTTCTTTTCTGAGACTCCCTAACGGGCATTTGCATCGGTAAGAATACAGAGACATTATTCTGCTTATTTTATTTTTTTTTTTAGTAGTTTTTGGAAGCGGTTGGCCATATTAGCAAAATCTAAAATGCACATAATATGTTGATTCTTTTTGCTTGCTTTTGTACATACTTTCTTTTTCAGCGAAAATTTAATGGTTATTTTAAATAGCTTCGTTTAACTTTTGACTTGTTTTGTTTTTATTCGATTGTTCGATGATGTGCTATTGTATTGCCAGCTGGTATTTATAACCTATGTTAATCGAAGTAGCAGGTAAATTCAATTGTGCATTATCACAATTTAAATCTTGCAGTATACTTTTAGGTTTCATCCTACCGTATATCTTCACTGTCATATATTTGGAAAGATATTGATTGTTTTAAGGTTTATTTAGTGACTTGAGGGTAGTTCTATCAGATGACCTTGAATTATATTGTGCTAATGGTGGTCACGGTAACGCATTAGTTTATAGACGATTCATGCTATACGTTGATTTCACTATTGATGTTCGTTATTTCGTATGCTCTTTTTCCACTCAAAATTTTACTGATTGTCTTATGATCGTTTTTCATTTACTTTTATTTACGATGGTGAGTTACTTATTTGTTGCTTACCAGTTACGCATTACTTTCACATAAAATATTATCTCGATTAACCCCACTCGTTGTCCCCTTTCCTCATTACTCCAGTCCTCTGACAAATGCTTTTTTCGTTTCTCAGTAATTTCATATTCGTCATGAAACTCAATGAAATTTTTTTTTTTTTCTGCGTTGGGAACGTTACATTATATTGTTGAAGCCGAAAAAATTTCAAGAAAATAAAAAATCCCTCCTACCATCCGAGGAAATCGGATGCGATTTTATAAACATAGAGATTTTTTTTTTTTTTTTTTTTTTGAGGTAAATACGGTAAAGTGGAAAGCCTTCCACTAGACAAGAACGCTTAGCTTACGCATTAGGTTCCATTCACTCGTTGTGATTGAGTGGAAGTAATGCTCAAGCATACCACTATGATATTCTTAGTATTTTTTTATACTGACAACTGCGCAGAAAATTTATTTCAGATATGACACCTTCTAACTTACCTATTTAATACTCGTGATGTTATAAATTTAATGGGTACTATATCCGTTCTGGAAAAAAAAACGCTTTCAACTTTCGTTCCATTTCATATCTGAACAAAGAAAACTCAGCGAGTATTTTGAAAGACTTCCGTTTTTGGTGGGGAACTAGAGAAACTAGGATAATGATAGCCATCTGGATATTTAACTCCGCAACTTTGAGGCATGTGGAAGGGATTTTCGCTACGGCTAGTGGAATATGCGGAAGGAATTTCTCCTATCATCGCTTTTGCCAATTACGTATCACAAGGTGTGTTGTTGGCCTATACGGTTGCCGAATATTTATTTGTTCGTCATCAATAGTTTTCATGCAGAAAATAATTTTTAGCTAACTTTCCCGAGAATGTTGCGCAACTTTGAGACTATTTCCGAACTAAGTGAAGCACTCAATTTAACGGATGATTCGCCATATCTACTTCCGATTCACTATTCAATCCGTCATGAGTTGCATGAAATGTTCCCGGAGGCAAAGTGCTCAGTCTATGGGTACCCATATGACTCGCCTCAACTGTGGATGGTTATTCGACGTAATCAATTCACCAGGTTTTTAATTTATATTTCATTATCGCAAAAATATACTTGAAGTATAAAATTACGAACGAGGAAATTCGTAGAGATGTGGTTAGTTTTTCGGTTGCAGAGTTACTGTTTTGTTTCTTTCATGGTTGCATATGTGCTAGCGGCAATCCAAGCGATTACCATAATCAAGGGAGGAAGAAGAACACTTTCATCTTGAAAAACACTACGAGGCCATGACGGAAGAAGAAATGGGTTTCACCATTACAAGGCCATGAACATGCTATGAGCAGGAGAGGGGAGGGAGAGGGGGCTGGGACTGCAGGAACGAAATTATTCAGATCCAAAGAACGAACAAACTATTTCTCTTGTTTTACTGTCGCAAATTAAAAAAAAAAATTGTTTTTTTTTCGTCGTTTTCGAACTCAGTTGACTAATTCCCAATGAGAAGCTCAAAAATCATCTATTTTATTTTGAATTCTCGAAGTGGTCGTTGTTTGAATTTTTTTTTTAATTTCTCTCGCAGAGCGAAATTTTCGCTTCTTCACAGAACAACCACTTTGTACTGAAAGCTTTTCTTGATCATTATTTCAACCCACACCTTCCCATTCAATGAATGTAATACAAAAAAAAATTTTGAAGCAAACATTAGCCATTCATGCACTCCTAAAAGTGAAACAAGTTTGTGTAATGAGCAGGTATTATATGAGGTAAAAGTGGGAAGAGTGTTGTTGTTGCCGGATGTTTGTTTTCGAAAGTGACATAAATATTAATAGCAGTATGATAAACAATTCATTGCCCTTTCAATCCCTGTCACCTTTATTTCATCAAGACATCTTGCATTCACCGAAGAAATTTGAAGATTCTCGTTCATTTCTGTAGAATATGCAATCCTATTCGAATATTTTAATACATCCGTTTTGCACAATTTCCTTGAACAATTATCTTTTATTGCATAAACTTTAAAATACGGTAGATCTGAATAGTAAATGCTTAATATGGCATTACGATATGCCGTGATTTGCATGAAAGATGTTACATCTGTTTCCTCTCTCTGATAGGTGGAATTCACTCGTATTCCTTAGCATTTATATAAGTATTACTTTACTACGATAAGCTTGTTTTACTACGGTAAGCTTCTGCTTAGCAAGTTCGTTAATCGCCGCGAGAATCGTTCCATGATTGAGTGATTAATTCGAAAGTGATATTAGACAATATGCAAGGACTAGATTTTGAACTTCTATTTTTTCTTTTCTTAATTTGAGCATTCACAGTAATTTCGAAATTTAAATGAGTTTGAGCATCTACAGTAATTGGTTGGAGCATTTCGAAAAAGAAATATAAAAATGAGATGATTTTATGGCTTTTCGACAACATTCCGCTGCGCCACTTTCTGAAAGATGAAATTTTTGTTTCTGTCGTGAATGTATGAACGATAAGTGTGACCGTAGAAGATTTGCATAAAATATAATAATAAAGAAAGTGGAAAATGTTAGAATGCTAGTTAATATAGAAACACTAAAAGTTATATTGAAATGTAGTGTTGGCCTCGTGGTAGAACTAATTCCCCATCATGACCTGAGAGGCGCTTATCGGGATGATGGTGGAAGGAATAGACGAGAAGGATGAGGAAGCCCAGTGATCGTACCGAATATTTTATATTTATGTATTTTTATATTTATGGAGTTTATATTATGGACCGTTCGAAATTTTCATTGCTTATCTAATTGTGCCACTATTATTACAGACCACACGTATTTATGGCGAGTCGAACGCAATTGTTTGTTTCCGAGAGTGAAATCGATGCATTTCTCATGCTTGCGCTGCCACATTTACTCGAACTATCCGAATTCAATGCACGCATATTAGGCATACAGCTTAGCACGTTTGTTTTATTATTACTATTGATGGTTTCATATGTTCTAAAAAGTATGGAATGAAATATATCATTTGTTTTATTTTCTTCATTTTTTCATTCCATATTTCACAGTCTATAGTGGTCGACCTTTTCTATGCCATATAGCGATCTCTTATAAAGAATTAAAAGGAAGAGGCTCTCCGTGATGTACACGATTTCAGTGATAAAAAACAATCGTTTAGCCAACGTTCTCTTTATTCTTCAACTTCTTATCAACGCACAGTCTTCAATCAAACTGTTTGTTAACTCTTTGTCTTAACCTCAGTAGTCTTTTGCTAATAGCTGACGGCGACAACAACAATGTTAACCAACTAATCTAAGTGATCTTTGTGCTAGGAGCTCCCCACCTGTATTATTTCTTATCTTATTAATTTTTTTAACATATTAGTTTTCTTAACTACTTTCTTATTCAGAGAAAACATGTTTTATTAAATAACTGATCGCTTTGCTCGGTTACCTCGACCTGGAGGGCGAGGTTGGGGGGAGGGAGGGGGAAGGAGATGGCCTAGTTTGAAAGCAGTGATTATTTTCTCTGGTTTCATTTAGTTCAGTTTCTACAGTAGTAAAGCCCTTGGTCCTTAATGTGGTCCATTTCAAGTTTTTTATGGTCTCAAGGCACCGCCGTTTAAATCGTTTTGAGCGAACATCATAGATTACTTCATAGCGCTTTCAACATTTCATTATCTATAGCGTTCGGTCTTTTCTATGCCGTAGAAAAGGCCGACTGGAAAGTCATTTTAAAGCGATATCTGAGGAGCTATACCTTAATAAAATTAACTCTCGGAAATATTATTATGCATTTGCAATATATTGCGCTATAGACATTTTGCCAGCACAAAAATCATGCAAAAAAATTATGCAATAGTGAAGAAAATATGTGAGATAGGAGAAGAGAGGCGGGAGAAAGAGATGACGGTTGAATGCTTCCAATTTTAATAAAAAATTTACCACTTTTGATTGGGTACCGATCATCAAATTTTGTGCTTACTAAATGATTAATAAACACTGATTAATGATCTCTAAAAAAATATTTTATAAGGTTTTTTAATACAAGTTTTTTAGTTGTTTTATTGATAGTATAAATAAGTAATTATCAAAAAATTTAGACGCATGAATGAATTGCTTTCCGCACATTTCGATTTCTCGGCACCAAGCTATTTAGCGAATTACTTCCTTGTAAACGAGAGCAAACAACGATTGATCTCAAAGATGCATATCCAGCTTGCTGATGGATATGAATTCGTCGAACTCGATCCAGATGTAAGTTTTTATTGTTCTATCTTATGAACCTCTTTACCTTTCTCCTGTCAGAATAAAGCAAGAAATTCCGCTTAATGTGCAGCCGATTTGCTCCGAATGCAGCTATATATCCGCTAGAATTATGCATCTGGTGCTTTATAATCTTTATGTTTGTTTAGACATTTGCGGCAATTCTTCAGATGATAAACGGAGGAAACTATAAGAAGGAGTTCCACTATAAAGCGAAGATTTGATAGGCGAAGGGTGAGGAATGTTCCCCCTTCACCTCCCAACCCCCCCCCCATTCCTTCTTTTGCACATTACTGAACTCATAACTTCATTATTCTTGCGACACTACAGCACTCAAAAGTGTGGATTTTCGATGAGAATTACTGGAAATAGCGCTTTGTGTTATACTTAGAGGAACAGAGTATGGAGGATAGATCGATCTGGATTGAATATCTGAGCACAATAAGTTGCTATTACAGCCTTATGATTAGACTTCCGGGGGTGAACCAGCCAAAAATTTTGTGGTTGCCCCAATGACGCAAACAAACTTTACTCATATTTTCTAATGTAAAATTCCTATCGCTTTGTTGTATTTGAGGGACATATTTGGTGTATTTGGTGATTGGAAATGGAAGATAAAAATTGGATTTGATGCTTCGCGGTAAGAGATAGGCGAGTTGGAGGCGATGTTGGTAACCACTTCGTTTAAAATTCTCGAAGATACTTTTAATTCATGTAAATTCATTGACCACTAGCGGCAGATATCGTGGCAAGCAAGGCTTTTCGGCTGCTCGCTCTTTGAGTTGATTTCTCTACCCTTCAAAGATTCGGAGAAACATTTTGCCATATAGGGTTTTTTAATTTCCTCTCTACCTGCTCACGTTTTTTGTAGAGGAGTTAAGCGTGATCCGTCCTTCTTCCTGATCATCTCGAATTTTCTCTTGCTACTTCGCTTTCTAAACTCTTTCAAATTTTGCAGGTTGATTCTGATGCAGTGGCAAGTACATGGAAGTTTTCGAGTGCAGGTGATCGGGATCAGTTTGCGGCGAAGATCCGTCGAATGCCATCGGTCGGTATTAGAACGTATGGCGGTGAACTGGCATCATTCACCGTTCTTGACGCGTCCGGATTCTTCAATAATCAATTCACGTTCCCTGAACATCGTCAACGGGGTCTTGCCGACAGAAGTGAATTGAGACTCTGTCAAAAGGTTATTCGTTACTAGTTCACGTTTTTTTGCAAAGGTTGGCTAGTTTCGCAAAAAATTTGCTCATTTCTAAGCAGTTTGTTGGCGCGCTTTTTTGCACTGCACGATTAGTGAATGCTAGTAACGTATAATGTTAGAAAGCTGAATTTATTATTAAAATATGCTGAATTATCATGACTTTTATATGTTAAATTTAATGCAATGCATTATTTCTTTTTTTTTCAAAAGAAAAGTCGTAGTGACCATCGGTCGTTTACTGCTCGAGAAATACTCTTCTTTAACCGTCGGTCATTTATTGCTCGAGAAATATTCCAAAGCTAATAAACATATAAATCCACAGAATGAGAAGTGAAAGAAAGAAATTGGGAAAGAAGTACTAATGACACGAAAAGAAAACATCAATGATACGAGGAGAAATATTGAAATAGGTGCATTTTGAGTAGAAGATTCTTCAAAACATGCGATTTTTTACAATGATTTTGGTTCAATTCCTTTTTTCTCCTTCCACATATGATTTACGATGTTCACAGTGTATATCATCTATGTACTATGCACAGGATTGTGCAGCCTATATCGGCACTTGTTTTGTAGAAACTCCTTTGTACAGTGAATGTTAAAAAGAGACAAAATTTGTCTTGTGTACAAGATTTCTGAGTTAATGCCCTTGCCAGGCTCGTTGCTGTAGTTGGTTTTTTTTTCCGTCTCAACCGTTCTAATTGTAGGTGATCGAATTCGGACTATATCCGCTTAAGTTCGTCGAACACGAGAACACCGCTGTTCTAGCACGATCTGCACGGTCATCGTGGTGGTCAGCAGTTGTGGACGAAGCTGGTATGCCGGTTATTCAGGACCATCGACTCATCTATCGGCTAGCTCCTCCACCTGAAACCGCTAACTACTGATTGTCGACTGAATCGATGCAGGTGCTCGTCACGAAAGGGGCCGAAACGGGATTATTATCACTCTGCTGTATTATATATGCATTTTAAATATATAAATATTGTGATAGTCGCATAAAAATTTCAAAAATTAAAATACCTATAAAAAATCATAAAATATTAAAATATAAAACATCGTTTTCTATATACGGCTTTGAATTTTAGAATTGTGCGTTGTTTTTTCCATTTAGCGCTCAATACAAGAACTTCCTCTAATAACACTTTCCGAGAAGCTGCAAATGAAAGTTATCTTCGATAGAACTTTCAAAAAACATGGTGGGTCAAAGTTGTTAATTTCCATGATTTTATTTTTGTTTTTATTTTGTAGTGGCCATATTCAGGGTGGAAAAAAATTCTTTTCTGTTGCACATTGCGCTTCGCTTATTTTGCTCCTTTTCACTATTCATCTGTTATGAGGGTATTGTTTAGTGCGATGCGTTGAGCTTCAGCTAGATATGAGGGCGTCTCTCATTTCAATTAAAGAATTGAGGGTCATATTTTATTATGTGTTTTAGTGGTTTTGTTTTGTATGTTTCAGTTTAAACTATTTTGCATATGACATGCAGTGTAATTAGATGCTTTATATATATATATATATATATATATATATATATATATATATATATATATATATATATATATATATATATATATATATAAAATATGCGGCTTTCATTGCATGTTTTTGTAGTCGTATCTAGTAGGCATATGAAGTTATGATGTGTCGGTTCACATTCGCTATTGTTGATTGTTGAAAACGAATGAGCGCTTTGTTAGCATGATATGTTTAAGTTTCCCATCTCCTTACGACTCATAAATATTCAGCTGCGGAAATTGCTTAAAAAACTCATATTGACTATTAAAGAGAACTTCATTGATGGAATTAATTGATGCTTTTATGCTGTAATTTAAGCCTTCTACAATAAAAATGCTGCTATAGAGATTGTTGAGCATGAATTAGTATTGCATCGTGAACGTTTTCTAAAATTGTATAGTGAAGCGTAAAGAGAAAGCTATAGTTATCTATGCAAAATAATTTGTTATGCGCTGCATTCTGGAGGATTTTTTTTTTTTGGCGAAAGGTGAAAAATATTCAGAACCCGATTGGTTTCCAACAAAATTAAGAAACACAGTATTGAGAAATATATATTTTTTTTTTTTTTTGTTGATCAGAGCGTGACCAATTGGAATGGTGAGCAAAGTAGTGGAAAGCGTTAAGGAATTTGCCACCACATAGAGTGAGAGTTGAGCTCACGGGCGCGAATTTCGCCTAAGAAATGAATTGGGTGGCAGAATACCGCCTGAATTATTTGTGACCCAAAAACGTAGACATAAAATTCAAGTAACAACTTCTTTTATGGACCGATAAGTTGTTTGGTAAAGTGTATGGTGTGTTTATGGTTACTATAAAACGTAGGAATTCTAAAGGACTCAGAAGAACTCATTCATTGGCAGGATTAGGCGTACGATTCAGGTTGGAAAGGATTGTTAACAGCCACAAGAGTAGTGCAACTACTGGTATCTTTGCAACAGCGAATTCATCCAAATGCAACGTCAACACTAGGATTTACGATAGAAATGGCAGTTGAAGAGCACCTATCACACTTTAGCAATGCAGAAGAATCTGTGAGCATCTGACCAAGAAATCTTAGGCGCATTCAACAATTTTCTATTTTTTGTCGGTGCAGAGCCAGATACAGTGTTCACATCCGATGCACCAATGACGGTATACGTGCATGCATGCTGTGTTACTGACAATCTATACTATGTGTATTGTATCTGGCGCCGAAGCAATAAAATAGATGAAGGAAATGATCGTCTGATAAAATCTTTTGCAATGTTGCAAAAAGCAAAATCACCAATTCAATACTCTTAAAAACTAATCTTCTATGAAAGGTTTGCATAAGCGATTGGATCACTTCAAGGATTGATGCGTCATCCGGCAACTTTTATTTGTTGGTAATTTATGAAAGCGGTCACTCAGGTGACCCCAATGCCAATTTTTTAAAAAGTTTTTCGACCTGTTTCAAACTATATTAATATCTCTCATAATTATATGTTAAATGTTATAAAATTGTGACTCGTAGTATACATATTGCAGCTCGAATAATATTGCTTACGTTATATGAATAAGAAAGCCACCTTTATAGGTAAAGAATGGTACCTAGTTAAACCACCAAGTTTGAAAGGTGGTTTACCAGGTGAAACTGGTCTATGATCAGGTAAATTTGCACTATGCATGCACAGACAGACATATTTCATCGTCATAATGTATTTCTGCAAAAATTAGCAGATATATATGCGTAAAAACACTGACACTTGGAGTTGTTAGCAATTCATCGGTATTATAGTTTTTCCCTAAGGGATCTGCCCCCTCCTTAAGAAGGAGGGGATCTTTCTTAAGGGGGTTCTTTAAGGAAATGTCAGGTGACTGACATTAAATGAGCAAATAACTCTCGGGTCAAATCGTTCGAGTCACTATCAAAGGTGTACAGCTCAAATGAGATTTTTGTTTATTAAGGATATCCGTGATAGGTGACCGATTATTTATCAACTATTCGCTGATGGTTTTGAAAATCTATAACTCACTTTCAGATCATAAAATTGAATTTAATGTAATTAGAGGAAGAGATACCGATTATTTCAGCGCATCGCTGAGAAGCTGGCACCTAGACATTTCAAGACGAGAAGCAGGCACTTAGATATTTCAAGAGACGAATGTCGTATGCTGTAAATTGCTTCTCACATTCAGCGCCTTCTCTATCTCGACAATCAGCTTTTTTAACTATTCAAATTGGTATTCGTGATCTCCACATGAACATCTCTTTAAATCTTCAAAAAAAGAAGACAAAAGTCAATATAGCGCAAAATTTAAACAAAAATCGTTTTTGATTACAAACGATATGCTCGTATCTCTGCAGCATTAATGCTTAGAGTATTGCCTCAAATTTTTCATGATGTATACTGTAGCCTAATTTATGAATGTGAACTCCTTTAAGGACAACATATTTAGCTTATTGGGGAACAATCAGAAGTGTTCTATTCGTATTGCATTATAGAAAGCAATCGGATAAAATGAACGTACTTAATTGTAAATCTTTTAGAAATTTTTATTATACAGCAATTAGACTCATCGATGAACGCTATTCGATCTAGTAAACTGTTATAAAATACTGCTGCACTCCCAGGTAATATATTTAATACTTCTGTTTACTTCTAGCAGACCATGAATATCTCAATGATTTTAGTTTTCTCATAAGGTGTCTAAACGCAGTGCTGTTTTCAATTTATTTCACTACAGGATTACTCGTACTAGAACTTAATTACCGTCATTTACTATTCAGGTAATAAAATATTTCCCTATTCATAAATCGTCTTCAACCGCTGGGTCTTCCTTCATAAAACAGTAATCTCTATTATTAATAACCTACTTCATCATAGGTCTCCATATTCTTTAAATTTGTTTCTTGTTTCATAAGTTTATAATTTTTCGAATTTTTGCCTTATTATCGTCATAAATTCTTCGTTTTAATTGGATCATTGAATCTTACATGTTTACCATTGTTTCTTTATTATTAGTACAATAAGCATTTGAAGATGAACATCCATAACAACTTTTCCTAATGCTTTAATTGTTTCATAGCGTCTCCAATTTTCAATCTGAAATCCCGAAATCCCCCCCCCCCCAAAAAAAAACACGGCTCTGATATCCCTTAGCAATTGGCAGTTCAAATTTACTTTTATTAAACGAGCTTGCGTTAGTGAGAATCGATGAATGGCAGCTGATAATTTGCAAAAGGGACTAGCATTATTCAACAATTCATTTATTTCGGAAAGATAGCATAGAAAATTAGATGCATCGAATAGACTGTGTGCAAAAGCTATCGAATACACATACAAATCACATTTTGAAAAAAAGCGAATTTTATAGCGATCATTCGTCACAAATGAACGGATAGTCGACCGTAGTGGGTTGATATGCTCGTCAAACGAATGAGTCAATAGCAGCTAATCCATGAGATACTCTCTCGATTATGCAATGCAAAAACAAACGCCAAGAAAACATGGATGGAGTGTGCGAGCGGACTAATGACTTCTTCCATTTACGTGATGAGAACATCCATATTCTATATTCGTAGATTTTTTGCTTGATAAATATTGCTATCGCAATATATATAATCAATGACTTAAGTATTATAGGGGAGCATCATGCAAATTCTTTTACGTTAAGAAACTCATCGGACAGCCGAGCACTTCAGTTGAATAATAAAGAAAAGAGAGATCGGCTAGATGAGAGATCAAGGAAGAGATCCTCGAAGCAAACAACGCTTTGCCATTTTCCACATCAACAATGCAAACACATTGAAGCGTCGTTTCGATCATACAATTATTCTGATATCGAATGGAAACTTCACAAACACTCTCATGTTTAGAAGCGGTGCAATACGACCTTGACGTCAAGGGAAGAGGAAGAGGAAGGATGAAGAATGGATAGTTTTACCCTCTCTCCATTCAACCAACCTTTCGTACGTAAACAACACCCCAGACATGAGAAGCAACCTGGAAAGATTGAACTCAACGACCAGCTTGGGGATCTCGGTTAGCTCAGTCGGTAGAGCACCAGATTCTTAATCTTGCTGTCAGGGGCTCCAGCCCTGTGTCGGGCAGGCCCTTTCGAATGTATCAGCAACTGACCTCTTGCTTGCGAAACAAAAATTCATGAAGTCGTAGGTTCACTAACCCCTTTAATGAGCCTCACAGCTATGATAAAAAGAACTTTATGATTAACCCTCCTCCACTCTACTACACAGAGTACAGTTACAGAGGCTGGTGCTACAACCACCCATCCGTATTCCGTGTGGCTGTAGAAATCGTCCGAAGAGATTTCAAGACCTCTCCATTGAAGTTAAAAAATTTCTTACTGCTAAAAACTACAGTATTTCGCAATAAGTCTTCAAGAAGGTCGCTAGTGGGGCGGAGTAATAAAACCAGACGGGTTTTTTTGCTCCACCTCCACCCCACTCCCCCTTTCTCGATACATACATGTTTGAATGAGATACAAACAGCAGTATGTCATAGTCGGAATTGCTTACGGATCATGGAACACATTCAGTTTACAACTCCTCGCCATTGTGTATCTCTTACATGGAATCGTTAACCACTAGTTCCTCATTCGATCATCTCCTTAATGAATGCACTATAAAATTCATATCCGTTCAATTAATCGCTGCTAACGTGGGCAATGAAACCATGGTTGCATACATAAGTGTACAGGGTCAAAGGTATAGCATCCGTAAAATTCGATCGGTCGAATTAGTTCAACTGATCGGTGCTTAACTATCGATTTCAAATGATTGCCTAGATCGATGGTTAGAGCCACCGACTAGCCGAGTTTTGATCATCGATTACCAATCACCTACCAGCCAAATCGACCTGTATGACCTGTGAGGCGGTCGAAATTTATAGGATGCCCGAGTGGAGTTCCATAATAAAATGATGATCATAGTGTTTCTTGCAAGAGTGGACAATCTAATTCCAATAAAACTTGATGAATGGAATGCGGAAATTTGATTGTAAACCATCGCTTAATATTGATGAAATTTTCGCGGAGCAAGATTGAATAGAAAAAAAATCGAATAAACGAAATTCGTCATAGTTATGTGCCGCGTTACGCTCACGAAATTCTTTGTTTCTTAATTGTAATCATAAAAAAACCCTTTCCTAATCATAATTAATAGGTTGTCTAGTTGTATATGTCTCCTAGAGATCAGTATTGAACGACTCCGATTGTAGACAAACTCCAGAATGGACCACTCAACCCAACATCGATTAGAGCGCTCGATTGGCTCGTTCATTGAGAATATTGGCCAGCTCGGCTATCCTCTCGCGCAATTCCAATTCATCCAGAACATCCTCACTCATTGGTACCATTTTTTCGAACTCCTCTTCAGCTGATTCTTGGGGCAACATCACTATCTGTAATTTTTAGTGAAACCAATATTGTAATTCACGCTCGGAAAATGCAACCTGCTATATATCATACTAAAAAAAAAAAAAAACAGGCTCGTTCTCTTCATATAAACAAAAATTTCTTAGAATTATTTATAGATGAATGGGGAAAAAGTTTTTAGTGTCTAGAAAGTAACCCACAAAGAACGATACTGAAATTAGTTCCCGTCTTTAAAAGCAAATTAGACCAAACAATTTGGTCATCTGCAAAACTTCTGACTTAATTATAAATAGAGTAGAAGAATTGACTTAAGAGGAAAATAACACATTCTAAAGTACCATAAAGATAGAAAATTAATAATCCCACTCAACGATTCATGAGTAAATGTAATAGGAAACGGCTGCATCTTTAACATCAAGCCAATAAACTACAACAATGTTTCAAACAGCAAATTACAGAAAACAAATCAAGTGCCGACACGAAAGCAATTGTCAATTGCTCAATTTATTGAATTTCAAGAACTCAATTCACTCCAGCTCAATAAGGCTTTGAAAGAAGAAATGTGGGCCACGATATGCTTCCGACTACTGTAATCCCAGAGGGAGGGCAAAGACGAAACCCTTCTTAACCTGCTTATTCTAGCGGACAGCGGCTCTTCTGTCCGCTCCCCTCTTACGCTTCCACTTCTCTCTCGAGAATGCTAGGAGTAAAATAGTTCCCCGGGGTCTAATGATTTGCTACAGCGATTATTAAAAAAAGGCGGAACTACCACGACCATCTCTGTTTCACAGAAGCAGAACCACCACAAAGCAAAGTTGACCCACACTCGCCACAGCCCTTGTGGCTCAAAGAGGTCGCAAAGGAGTAGCAAGAAAATGTGGGACCTCAACCTGCCACGGATCTTCAGAAGGATCCACAGCCTCAAAGCCTCGTAGAAACCTCATAGACTCCTTACAGTGCCTGGGTGAATATTACTTTATACAGCATATCAAAAAGATGAAAAGCCTCAACGCATTTGTTCTCAAAATTTTGTTTTCCATTTGCGGGGAAGTAAGAAATGGTTGAAAGAGTTTCATCCGATCCAAAATACTTCCATTGGTGTTCTGTCAATCAATTTAACGTTAATTTAAAAGAAAATATGTCTGAAACAACTCTTCTCATTTATGAGCCTTCACCTATCCCCCCTCTCCAAAAAAAAAAATTTTCTCGGATACACCTTAATCATGAAAATTAGCAAGCCTACAGCTAATAATGAGAGAATAAGGTAGTTGGTATTGCGTATAAAAGCAACAACCAATAATCATAGCTCGTCTCCGATTTCCTTGCTCTAAGCTTCGCTTTTAAACATATGAAAGCTTGCCTGTTTGTTTGCAATAATTGAAAAACATTATACTATTTATGAGTGAAGTACCTGAGGCTGATTGTTGACCTCCTCTTCCTCATCAGCCATATTCTGTAGTTCCTCCTCAGGTATGACGATAACCGGTTCGTCGAAGAGTTCTGATCTTCGCGGTCTCGTCGGCATTAACATTTCCTCTCCGTCTTCACTATCAAATTGATTGACAAACATTTCTTCGGGAAGTTCCACAATACGGTAACTTTCAAGTGGCACGTCCGGGTCGTATTGATCCAATTTTTGTTGAACAATATTCGCCAAAAGAGCTAATTGATTATCGCTCAATTCTGCAAAAATTTCATCCATACTTTTCACGATCTCATTGAAATATTGATTGATCGGGATTTTATTAAGTTGTCGAACGGACTGATGCAAATCAAACGCATCTATCATAGCGAGAGTTGGCTATATGAAATCACCTGTTTCTTTCTTATTACGGATTGAAGTCGATAGCCTTCCAACCACTAACTCATCGACCGCAACAAAAAAGACTAGAGCCGGTTGCTATTGCGTTGAAATATTACCGACGATGTATCCCGCACTAAAAGTACTAAAGTCGATTAGAGGAAGGAAGGGCTGAAACGCTGCTTTGCCTACTTGAGAACATTTCTTTCTTCGAACCAATTTTAGATGACAATGAAGATGACTGCGCCTAATCCTCATTCCTCACGGAAAGGAAGGAGATGGATATCGGAATTTCCTTCATCGTTGATAATTTTTTCCTATAATTCGAATCACTTTCTTCCATCCTTTCCTTTCAAAAAAATTTTAAAAGTGTCGGTAACTAGGCACCAACAAAGAAAACACACAGGCCTAAATGCTGAAAATATCATGAAAAGGACGGAAAGCGCAATGTCTACGGCATCTTTTGCGTGCAAGAATGAAAATGTGTGGAAAATTCGTAAAACATTTCAAAATTGTTAAACTTCCGAATTTTAGAAAGCCTTCTTTACGCTTGTAAAATTACAGTAATTACCGTCTACCGCGTTTTCCGTATTTTGGAGCGGAACTGAGATATAGGGAAAATATTTTTCATTATTTACGAGCGTGTCTTTGCTTGCTTTCTCAAAAGAAGATGGAGAATTGCACAAATCTCTCCCACCCCATCGGTCCTTAATGTTCTCTCGAAGAAAGAAATAGATGTTCCTGAAGTCTGTGAGGCAGTTCGCTTATTCTAATCCCAACCGATTCAATTTACACAAATAACTCTTGATGCTTGACAGGAGCAATCATCAGAAAAGGAATTCAGCTGATGCAGAAATGAGAGAATTTCTTCGAAATCATAGCAAATTTTCCGATGTCGTTTTGGATTTTCCTATAGATTTTTATTTTTCTGCTCGAAAAAAAGCAGAGCCTGCTTCATCTCTTCTCTTATGATGAAATCCCACTCGTCTTTTTCTCGTTCCTTTTGGATCATGATAACCTCCCAGAGCTAATTTGCCTAATAGCAGTAGCCGCAATTTCCCATTCCTTTCTTAAAGCAAAGCATTCTAATTTGACAATTTGACAATTTGACAATGTCAATGCAAACTGCAAACGGTGCAATTGGGCTCAACGTTGCAAAACAACGCTAAATAGTTGCAAGACTTCGACACAATTAGCTAATTTCTTATGTTTTTAGCGTTCCCATTTCGAATATCACAAAAGATATTAAAATTTTTTATGGGCATTAACCCCGACGAAAAAACAATATAGTATTCTCGGTTCTCTCATAAATGAGGTATATAACAACGAACATAAGCAAAGACAAATGAAGAAATTTATTTCCCCATTGAAGTTCCTTTTTTCAAGCAGCTGCATGAATTCTTCTTCTTTTTTTTTTTTTTTTTGGAGGAAGGATGGTATGAGCTTATTACTTTGCCGTCCATGTTTTCTTTTTCAAATGCCGCCGAAGAATGCTTCACAAACTATCAAAAAATCATCTATATAAAATCGCGTAATTGTGGCCCTTTTTATTGAACGATTGGCTCAGTGAGGATACTGTCATTGAAATCTAACCAGCTAATTGTTCATCAATGCTATCTTCATCAATTGGTGCCTCCTCAACAAGAACTTCTCTCTTCCTTCGTGCTCCCGCTACAAGTTTTGCGGTTCTCGCTCGTCTGTTCTTTTTTGCCTCTATGCCAACTCGTCCTGAAAACATTTTCACTTAAATACTAACAGAATGTTTCATTGAATATTAGAAAGAGACAAGCTTTGTGGAAATTGCTACTGCAATTTTTGGCATAATTGTGCTAAAATATAAAATATGAGACAATAAGTTATATGGATTCTGATTTTGAATTCACCAAAGACAACATCGTAGTTTATTTCTCTTCTTTACTCTGTGAATGCTGAGAGGGGAAGAAGGAGAGGGAGCAGGAATTGGTGGACTCATATACGGGGATTTTTTTGTTATTTTAATTCCTGTTGTTTTATAGTCGCGAAACTCTTCAACATATTTTTTTTTAATAGAACACAATTACCGTTCCCCTCCACTCTCTTCCCAGCGGCAAAATCTTTGTGATAGTATCCTAGCAAATGAAATAAAGATAAAAGTGAGAAGTGATGAGTGTGTTTTGCATCAGCAATTCCCCAGTTACATCGCATTTTGGGGATTAAGCAATGCTGCGTATGTCCATTTCCGTTTTCGCCGCTCATTTCGCCTTCATTAGCAATGAACGCACTTTGCTTTGCGAAAAAAAAAAAAAAAAAAAATTCGAATGTATCCATCATTTATGAGCATTCTCATGCATTTTTTTTACCTATTTAAATATTTCCCTTTGAATATTTATGCATTTCTATTTAAATATGCATTTTCTACTAAATATTAAATATTTAAATATTTCTATCAAGAGTGAATTAAACGAAGTCTATGTAAATATAGAAGCAACAATTCGCCATAGCTTTCATCATCCGTTCATTAGAGCACTTCATATCATAAAATTAGCTGTTACTTTTGTTGTCGGTATACATGGTTAAGCAGCCAATTTGAACTTCACTGAATGATCTTCAAGAATTTCGGAACTTCGTGAACAACAATGGCGTGTACTACTGTGACCGCTTAGGTTGACGACCAATTAAGATAACAGGCAAGATGGATAAACCAAAACAACGCGACTATACGTAAAACTCAGCTTTCACTATAACATTCATATGAAAAAACAAAAGAAGACTTCATTTTGCCTCTTCTCTCGGATGTTTTCAATAATGCTGCCTGCAAAGCAAGAATTTCTGCCGAGAGCAGGCAGAAATGGGTCGCAGAGTTCAGAATGCAGAACAGCACGGCTAGAGGCACCTGTCAATTTTTTATTGTTGTCCGCCTTGAATCCGTAAGGGATAAGACGAAACGAAGCCAATAATCTTCTTTAGCTATAAAAGCAATTTGTCATTTTTGTGTGGTCATAAAGCCTACCAATACAATCAGCTAAATTCAAACTAAACGTTACGTGCTTTTTGGAAATAAGAGAGATGTGGATTTTATTTGCGATTCCAAAAATTTCGAAACATATGTTTATCAAAAATTTTGCATTTTAAAAGCACGGAAGCAAGCCTCTTAAAGGCTAGTAAATTGCTTTTCTCATTTGTTATAAAAGAAAATACCCACAAACAATCCACTTCAATGTTTTCTTTCAAACTCTACAATATTGTGATGACATCGAATCCATATTGTTGCCAATCTAAGAATCAACGTAATGAAGTCAAATTTTTGATTGACCGCGTCTAATGCATTATGGAAGTAATATTTGCATATTTCACATAATCAATTGCCGAAGAAAATGAATTTTATGGATGGAGAAATGTCTATGTCTAACTGCCAAGCGCTAGGAATTATTTAGTAGATAATGTTCCATTGCGTCTTTAAATACTCTTAATTATTAGACCATTACTGTGAAAACCACATATTATGCCACCCTTTCTGGTGCGTCTTTCCATTTGCTGTTTGTGGGGAATGAAGAAAGTAGATAAGGGGAAGGGAGGGGAGAAGGGAAATAGAGGAGCAAAAGTCCTCACAACTCCTGAGACTTCAGTTACCTCCAATAGAAGAGAGGAATCGGACAATTGGTCCCCAGACTTGTGGTTCGCAACTGCATTTAAGGGAAATTCGCGCCGATATGCGTACGCATTACGCGCAATGATTCGTGGCAAGGTGGCCATGTGCAATGAGCTTTTTTGAAGGAAAAATTGCTTTGTCCATTCATGATACTTTTTAATAAGCCACTTTAGTCGCAGGTTGGTTAGACGAGAGAAAGTGTAAATGCACAGCCGGCTTGTCCCTGGAAAATGCGACCAAAGAGCGTTTCATATTTATCAAGTCTCATGAATCTCGTAATGAACGCTGTTCACTTTTCCATCACGATGTTCAGCTCCGCATTTGCTTACTGAACGTTTACTTATTCTCGCAGGAAGAAATGCACATTTATGCTTAAATTTGTTAACTCATTTTGAATTTATTAAATGAGAGTCCTTCATTATGAAGCAATATTAGTTTATTTATTCAGTTCGTAATTAAATCGCTCACCTACAAATATTCTCTTTCCCCCTTCTGTTCGTTAAAAAGTAATAAAGTCCTTTTTTCACTAAAAAAATAAATGCATGTGCATCTTAGATGGCATTCTGCCATCAGTCATTTCGCCTAACATATGCCCCGATGGGATCAAATGTCGGCCCTATGTAATTGCTAGCTAAAAGTCCAAGACTAAATGTCACGCATTTCCAGTATGAATGCCCATCACCCATGTAATATTGATTTTTCAAATGCAGTTGCATCGTTCTTGCAAAATATGGGAGATTCGAATGCTGCTGCCAAAAAAAAAAAAGATTTTTTTTTGGCGACCGAGAGCGATGTACTTGAAAACCACTGAATCATTTGCTTGAACAAATCTACATTTTTATTTGCTAATGCCGTTGAAATGGTTTTATCTATTGTATATTATCTAACGCTGTTCAATATTCTGCAAAGTTATAACATTAGCAGGGAAGCATTTGGTTACTCACTCCTTGTGCACGTTAATAGCTAATTAACACCTGCCTTTCAAAGGTAAGTAAGCAAAGAATGAAGGTTGCAAAAAGCTTATTTGAATATTTTCTTAGAACATTTGCAGAGGTGCGCGCATTCACTAATTTGCTAGAGCAAGCGGCGTGAAAGATGAAATTTCCGGCATGATAAATAAATTTTTTAACTCATATAAATTTCAGCTCGAATCATGAAATTGAAAAATATCTATCATATTTTCAAATAATTTTCAAATAATTAGTGAAAATGCTGATCCCTTTCAGCCTGATAAGTAATAAGTGGTGGAAAGACGTGCCGATGAGCATTTACAATATTCACTTTTACAACTTTTCTCATCAGACCAACCGCTTTCATAAACCGTCTGTCATTTATATAACGTACATGATATTGCCTTTCTATTCAGCTCACTCGAGTGCTTACATAAATCAATAACAAAGCAATTTTTTATTTCGGCTAACTACTTCAACATGAAAAATCAATTTTATCAAATATTGCAGATTTTTGGGCGTCTCTGAATATCCAGAAGTCATTTCGAAGCCGGCTGATTAATGTGAAATATGGGCTAGGCAACCATCATCGCAAATAAACTTTGCCAATTACACAAATTTCTTCGCACAAACGGTTTACGCAGAAAAAAACAAGTAGAAGCCGTCAAGCAAGAATAAGCATTAAAGAGGCATTGCTAAATGAGATTGTAACCGTACTCTTCAACTTTCCATCCAATCGCTTTCTGCAGTGTGTAAACACGTGTACGTACGTACACATATCGCCATACTGTACATTGCCGCATGGCGATCAAAGAACGAAGAGAATATACGTCCGTAAAATTTGCATTTATGCCATATTCTATAGGCAGGTAAAGTGTAGTTCAAGTGTGCAGTAATTTGCTACCTGAGATACGATATTGCAGGTACTTTCAGGATTTGTCTCTTCGACTGTCTTACCTTTGAACAACAGAGTTGATTTTCTTTTCTTCAATCGTACTACTGTATGGATTAACGAAATAAATCACTGAACTCGTTTATTTTGCTTTTTTGAATTGTAGTGTTGATAGTTAACAGATTTTTGCATACAATATCTAGCTCTATTATTCCCAGCGTATATGAACGATGTTGCGGATGATTTGACCAGTACCTGTAAGGTTTTCGCTGATGATCTGAAAATTTATAGATTCTCTTACTCAGTGGTTTAATGCTTGGCAAACAAATGCTAATGGCGATAATTGTTTGAAGTATGAGTGACTTAGAATCTCTGAAGTTTTTGATTCCTACTACTAGTTCCGTCCGAGATTCGGGAGTGTTTGTTGACATTTATACTGGAAAACTCATTGTGAGTCGATAACAACTCAGGAGTTTAAGGTGGCAAAATGCAATCTACGATCAGTTTAGTTTAGCTGCATTAAACACTATAAGAAGGCCTTCATCACTTATTGTCATCCTGTTTTTGAGTATGCCTGACCAGTTCGGGTGCTTTTTTGAAATCAGAAATATCGGAAAATATGAAAATAGGTCTCATAAAAATAGCTTTTCGAAAGGTTTTTTCGGATCCATACAGTCTGAATCCGGAATTCATCTGTGCATTTTCGGCCTAAAATCGTTTGAATTCGGTGCCTCAAGTTAAACCTTACATCGTGCTTTATCATTGCTTCATCTGATATTGAATTTGATTCAATATTTTCATATTCCGATCGACGTAATTTATCATGAGCTTACAGGTTTCAACTGTTTCTCTAACCTTTACTTCAGCTAATAATTCCCTTTCTTTTTGGTCCCACATTGGTGGAAAAAGTGGCACATTGGTGGAAAAAACTTCCCATTGATGTCGCCTCATCACCTAGTGCCTTTGTGTTCACTTGTCGCTTTAGGCATTTCAACCTTGTTTGTTTATCTGTCGCCTATTTCTCGATCGTTATGTTTCACTTCTTTTCTCTGTTTCTTGTTCTCTCTTTATTTTGTTTATGTCATAAAGATTTTAACAATTAATTCGCACTTGCTGAGTATATTATTGGTGAAATCTCATCTCTGAGTACGCATAAATGTTGTATATGTGCCTGTGTGTTTGTCTGCCTGTCATTTTCACCTTTACCATTTCAGTGATATTGGAGTTGTTCGATCGGATGCATCGCTTAGAATTTGAAGAAAATTATTGCATATAATGAAACATTTGTCGACAATTATGGGAATAACTGGTGTGTGGTAAATAGAATTGCCAAGTGTACATGCGCTAACTTGTCTGATGTGTGTTTTTTTTTACTTACTTAAAATAGAACTCATCGGTCGACTAATTGTAAAATTACATCTATCTTTTACATGGGAGAAAATATGCAATCTCCTTGAATAGAAGAATAGATATATTACCCTTTCGATCCTCATTTCTCGTTGCTTTCGTTCTCTCTTCTTTCTCTTTCTATTTTTTCCGGTTTTTCATGATTTCAAAATTTTCCGTTGCTAAAGTTTGATGATAATTGAAGAAAAACATTCGCAAGTATTTATTACGTTGTTATGGATCAACACTCTTCGATGAGCAGGCAATTTATCAAAGAGTATTCATCCGTATATTATCTGGTTGAATGCTTATTTCTACATGACATAGCGTCAAATACTGCTGTATATTGAATTACGAAACGAAACACGCCAATTGCAGAGAGCAAAGAGCAATTACGACGGTCGAATGAATAATTCATGTTTTCATGAATGACTGCCTGGTATCTTTGTAAGTCCTCTTAGGATGGAACTGAAGTTCATATGGAAATTGTTTTAAACTGAATAGCTCATTTTGTAGAGTGATTTCCCCAGTGATTTTTAAAAAACAAAGGGGGGAGGGGTAGTGAAAGAGAGATTTAAGGAGGGGGAGGAAGATCGATGAAGAGGTGCATTTTAATCGTTTATATGAAATTTATACGTTTAAGAACGAAGAGACGAGAGAGTAGGTAGATCGCTAATAGAGCCGCAAAAATAGCGTGAATCGATACCAAAAGATGTAAAATAATTCGAGCATCTTCTTTGACCGGTACTTTTTTCCGTCGCTATTCGCTAATTTCCGTCGCTATTTTCTGTCTTTAATTTCCGTCGCATTTTAGTTATAGAAGACGTCGAGCAATTTCAATGTTCATTAGAGAATTGATAAATTTTCAAACTTCGGTAATATTATAATGCAAACCTGTTGAAACCGTCGACCTTCTGTTTGTTGCGAGCGCCACTTCATTCTGCTGAAATTCATTACATTCAAATAATGAAATTATATATATATATATATATATATATATATATATATATATATATATATTAATATTAAAAATGACAAAAACTTTGACGGGAAGCGCTGAAAATATTATCGAAAATTAAGGAACGATAGTTGATAATAATTCTTTTTATATGCATGGACGGGCAAGATGTCACTGTAATACGCTTTTACAAAGCAAAGCAGCTAAAATGCATAAAAGTAGCATATATTAGTGTACCACAGCAGTACTTTCCCTCACAGTCCCCCATCCTTCGCAACACTCTCACCACCCGACCGCCCTAACCCTTCTTCCATTCCGCCATCATTTCTCACGCTAATCCAACAACTTTGAGAGAAATTATAGATATTTAGATGTTGGAAAAATTGCATCGTTTTACACGAACAGTTTTCACCTTCACCGCTCTTTGACAACAAGGGGGATTTCTATAGAATGTGATTGGATTAATTAAAGAGTTTCGACATTATTTTGTACGTTGATTATTTTTCACATGCGAATTCATTTTTATTATTACTTATCACTTCCTACCGATTATTGATCTTACGCTTATTAGTATTAATATTATTAATTCTAATAATCTTAATCTAGTTATTTTTAATTTATTTTCCGCCCTTATTAATACATGTCATTTGATTGGGTATGAAATCGGAAACAAGAGCATATCGATCGTTCTGTCTTCCAATGAAGAGCAAAGCGTGAAGAGTGAGGAAGAATGAGAAAATGAGAAAACATTAAACTCAACTGTTCAACTTTTCAGAATTGCTTTTCACTTGTATATATAAAATCGATATAAATATATAAATAATATTGATATATTACTCGACGTTGTAGAAGGGTCGAAATATGTAGCGGAAAATGAAAGGATTATTGAAAATATTGACGGTATATCAGGAAGTGAGCGAACGGCTGAAGCCCTATTAGCTGATGATCAACTATAAGGGATTGACTATAACTAGCACAAGAACTGAAATATCTCCTAGACTGACCTAGGAGAGAGCTTTCATTTATAGGCTAGGAACTAATTTATTAGAGTTTCAGTCTCTTATGAAATGACAAATCTTTCCACCTCATTTTTTTCGAATTATAATATTTATCCATTTGAGGGATTTTTTTCATGTCGATGATTTCGATAGAACGAATGGAGGTTTATTGGCGTTGAGCACAAATCAAATGAAAGAAATGAAGCACACTTTTTATATATTCTAAAACAAATGAAAAATGTACTCATATTTCCCATATGGCTTAGTATTTTCTATGATGATTGAATTGTATGTCTTCAAAGATTGAAAAACGTGAAAATCTTAAACAATTTATGAATGTCTCGTCTATCAGTCATTAGAGCAATACAATTTCACGCTTCATTTGTATTTTTTGTGAGCGTTTTTATGCGCATTTTGAGCAAATAATCTGAGTTGTAGACACGATGACTTTGTATATATGCCTGGATGGTTTTTTGCGTCGAGGAACTGCCACAGTTATAGCCACACACTGCCTTACTTATTACTTCAAAGTCAAACGTCGATGAAACCACTAATATTTGGAAAAAATTGTACAAATTTAGTTATTGAAGTCCTATTTTTCAAATTTTCGAAGAATGATGCTCATGTGACAATTTATTAGGATCGCTGCCTTTCTAAGTACTTAAGCGATAGATAATTATTGCAGTGAGGAATGCTAACTGCGCAGAGTAGCAAATTCCCTGGTTGCAAAAAGTGCGAAATTCAACAAAATCCGTCTACACTTTTTTCCTGCAACTAAAAAATTATGTTGATATGAAATGTTTAAGTACGCGTTAGATCCTTGTGAACTTTTAGCTACAAAGAAGAAATTTGATAAAACGATCCTGTTTCTACCGTTCGGTTTCGCAACCGTTTTCAGCTTACACGATTTCAGATAGTGGTCAATCGCATTACTCCTCCCTTGACCATTACTCCCTTTCATGTAGTGGTCGATCACATTACCCCTCTTCATTAAAATCAGTGTAATTGAGGTCTGTAATATTAAAGAAATCCTCTTAAATAGCATCGAGTAATAATTTGCAATCACTCCTAACAGTATGAACTCAACACTGCATTTAAATGCTTCAAGAGGCCTCAATGGTTTCGTAGGAGCGATTGCATTTGATTAATCTGCGGTACGTTTTGCAAGAGAAAATCCCTCATATTCTGAGAGACAATTTGAGAGGAGCGATGCTTCCGGTATTACCTTATCAACGCAGAATGCGAAAAGACCCAAACGCCAGTCCGCTATGAAAAGAACTCTTCAGAGGTACTAATTTATCGTGATAGTGCATAGGATGCCCCAAGGCGTTTGTAGCTAATGGAGTGTACGTTATTCGATGCATGCGTCCATCCCCTTCTTTCTTTGTCTGTTCACAAATAGAAAATCCAGACATCTGGTGAACTACAAAAATACACGTAGTGCACACATATCAACTTTAGAGGGACAGATTTTTAATGTACGAAAAATATCCAGGTTTTTTTGTCAGCAGAAGGAAGAAATGAGAAAGGAGGTGTTCTTATAGATTCCCTAAGACTGGACTAATATTTCCTCCATTCAAAGAACAGTTCCGGATATCGTTTTTTAATATTTATGGTTTGTTTTCATTTTTACTTTTTCATCATGGTATCTGCTGTTCCGTTCGTCAGCACCATTTTTGCTTGTTTATCCTTTATTACAGTATTTGTGTGATTATGACGGTGTTTATCCTCCTCAATTTTATTAGAGAATAAAATTTAAACTTTATTACATGCACTCTTGGAAGTGTGCGCGCAAAACTCAACTTCATCGAATAGAATTTCTACTTCTATTTCAAAAACGAAATGAATAAGAAAATTTTCCGAAGTGATAATGAATGATATGTTAGATGATAAGATAAATTCTAAAAATTTAACGTCTTGCATTTCAAATTTCTTCGGAAATGTGATAAATAACAACTCTTTCACTGTTGGATTGGTCGAATATTAAGGTAACTTTAGCAGATTTGAGAATTTTGAATCAATTTGCTCATACAATTCGTAATGATCATCAACTTTTTGAATGCTATATGAAGAAATAATATAACGCCAGAAATTTGCTAATTAGTACCTTTCCTAATAAGTTATCTAACGTAAAACTTCTGAGATTTCGAAGTAGTTAATATAATCCAAGTGACCTAAGTCACGTAGTGGTGATCAGAGCCTTGAATTCAACGGCGATTAACTGAGCTCATTGTAGCAACATATTTGATACATTCTTTATCACGCTGTCTATTACAATAAATTACACAAAAAGTAAGAAGTGAAAATGCGAATTTGAAAAACTTTTGACGTCTATCATTTTACAGCAAGAAAAAAAAGATCATTTCATTAGTCGCTCATCGTGAAAGCGATCAGTTAAGCCGTATGGCTAGCGCACGACAGAAGCGATAGCAGAATACGGGATCTGAGCGGCCAGAAAGTCTTTCCCCCTCTCAGGAATCCTCCTATTGACAGACAAAGCGATAGGCCTCCAGTAATTCCTCCACTCCTTCCTCTCCTCCCCTCTCCCGTCGCCTTCAAATAAAGTGAGAACTTCGGTTTCACACGTTAAATTTTGCATAGCTCGTTGTCAGACTTGTTTTGATTTCTGGAACAACCAAAGAAGCGCTCAGAAAGATGCTTCACTTACAGGATTGGGCACAAGCCCATTCATATGGTGTTATGATGATGATGACGATTGGGAGAGGGGGAATTCATAACAGCTAAGTTTTGTAGTGGTTTAAAAATTGAGATGCAAGAATGCTTTCAGCTCGTCTATGAAAAGAATAGGAAGGAGGGAGACGAACGGGGAGAGCGTTAGTCATGACTGATATTACACAGTATAATCACTGCTAGGTGCGAAAGCGGCACATAGTATCAGCTAAATAATAGATCAAAACTCCCACAACGAATCATCATAAACGATTTGACAAGTTCCACGGACTATACTCGCCATGAAAATCAGAATGTATTTGGAAGATGCCTTTTTATCTGTGAGAACGAAAGGATATGCCGGATATGTCATTCGGAATGCGATCTTCTATGAGGATGTGGGCGTTATTCTTAAACCAACCCGTTTTTCAGCATGAAACCTTTGCAGAGGGCGGGGTGGGGTGGGGTGGGGTGGAGGGGGGGGGGGGGTAGGGGGAGAGAGGTAGGGGGTTAAGTACAACTAACAAATTTTTAGTCTCACTGATATTAGTTATTTATAAGCTTTTCAAAGAGTTTATCAATTGAAAAAAGCTCTCCATATTGTCGTTTAAATAATTTTATATTGATTTCAAAAATAATTGTACTAACCAATTTTTGCACTTAAGCATTTAAAATTATTTCCTATACTTTTAATGAAATTTCCTTTACTCTTAATTCTTCTATTTTTGATAATTAACGCCATTTGAGCACACTAAAATTACAAAGTTAAGCTTCATTAATGAGCCAAACGAAAAAAAAAAAAAAACTGGAATTCTCTAGAGAATAAGACTCATTAAGTCAGCCAAATAAGACACAACGACATTTTCTATTAAGATGTCTAGCGAATCATTCCAATATGATAAAGGGGAAATTATTGCTGATTTCATTCCACAATATTTATACAAGTGAAATATGCGGAAAAATGGCTTCCCAACTAATCCTAAGCGTAAACGTATAGGCTGACCGTCGATTCAATGGAAGCATCGATGAAGTCCGAATCATACTTATCATTCTAAATGAATAAACGTTCAACGACTTTGCCCTTGCAAACATTTCATACGGCATCTCTCATGTCGCAACACTCGTTTCGTAATCAATTTTTTATTGCTATTTTAAAATCCAATTTTAATTAAATTCAATTCTTATCGATTCTTTATGCGGTTAGATGATAGAACTTTTGAGTATGTTTTAGCAATCATATATGTTCGATAAAATTGCAGTTGAAATGAGTTTCGTATTCGTAGCAAACTTTAGCAATTCCAAACGATTGCAATATTATGCAAAATAAAATTACGATATTAATGATGATTTTGATAAATATGTGTTATTTGATCCGACGAGAATAAATGTGTTGATGTGATTATACAGTATTTCATATAAACAATAGGGTCACGACAATCCCAAACGCTCAATCTCACATAAAGCAAATTTCTATATTTTCAACAAAAATCTCGTTGGCTAATTAACACAAAAACGGCTAGTTTGTTTCACAATCGTTTTTGCGGGAAAAAAAAAGAAACGAATAAAGTATTGATGTTGAAATTCAACTGAAAGGCACACGAAAGGATCATTGATGCGTAAACAAGTTTGTCATGCATATTGTGATTGTGCGACGTTTGAAGAGTGCTCTTAGTTTAGTGACACATAAGAAGTTCGGCAACCATAAAAGTTCGTTTAAAAATTTTGCAAATATAAGGAAGCTTTATAAAGTATCGAATTTGAAATGAGAGGGATGAGTATTACGGCGGTAGCGATTTTTCTTGAAGATAGGAGTGGAGGAAATGCAACGTTCTCATTAGTTTAATCGTGGGAGGCGCTTCAGCAGTGTCAAAATTTCCGAGCATCTGAAGGTAGAAGATAAGTTTTCGGTTAGGGACCCTTGAACGTGACAGCTTGCTATTTTGCAAAAAAATGGATTAAGAATTTTTTGGACGCCTCAATAATCGATTTCTCTTTCAACTCAAAAATGCTCTTTATTACCATCTAAATGAAAATCAGTGGAGAAGTCGTATCCTTTAAAAATGAAAAACGATTGTACGATTACTTAGCAAAATGGAAAATTTTCGAAAGTCGTTTAAATATGAGTTTGGAAGATGCAGAATATGAACAAAAATATCGGTTTTCATCCAGAGCCAGTTTTTATACAAATTATCTATTATTTGTCATCAAGATCATCACTAGGTTATTAAGACTGTGGAAAGAGGGATCGCGGTTTTTAGATGTCTGGACTGATGCCTGCTCTGGAAAAAATGTCTGGAAAAAAAGCACAGTAATTATGGTGGCGGCTGTCATAAATGCGCACAGATATCCATAGTGTGCGAAGTAAATTTCAACAGGATGGACGTTCAAGATCAAATGCTGAGAAAAATACAAGCTATATGTTTGGCGCATATAATTCAACAGCAAGCACTGTAATTACCTATGGATTCATGGAATAGCGCTGCAAAAGATTCGTCGTTTGGAGTTGCAACCTCTCCGAATGAGAGCAATTTTATAGCCTGTTTGCTGCATCTGGCTTCTGCTATATTTTTGGGGATATGAATGCCTGAACGTCAACAGTACAGCCGTTAGAAGAGCATCCTCCTTTGCGAGTTTCCGACCAATACATCTGAATCTACCGTCGGACTGACTAATTATCGTAGACTTATTGTTGGTGACCGATCGTGCAAAATCCTTCTAAAACTACTCACCATTTCATTTTAAATATGATATAAAAACAAACTTAACAGCTCTATTCCAATAAATAATTTATTCGTTTCGTGCCATTCAACAGCACTATCAGAAACAAACGTATTTTTTCGTTTCATAAAGATCACCACCACAGAATGGCGCTTACCGAATAATGTTGTCAGTGCAAATGACAAATATGCAATAACATAACCGACATTTTTGAGCACAAATTGATGATAGACTGCCCTTATATTGCACGTTTACATTAAATTTGATGGGTAAATATGCAAATGAATCTAAACAATGAACTGCTAAAGTGCACAGGCTTTCTTCTCAATGATCTATAAAGCACGCTTGGGATTTTTAGATTGTCAATAATGCTTTCGAGATCGTTAATATTACCTCAAAGAAAATAACTAACTATCATGTTATTAAATGACTTCCTTATAGGAACTCTCATTACCTACAATTATGGCTGAAATATATAATCTGTAAAAAATAAACGCAAAAACAAGACGAATATAAAACGGAATCGAAATTCAAATGCTTTTATAGATCACTGGCACCCAAGAGATTTGAATTACTTATCAATAAAAATTGTTTATGGATGGAAGCTGAATGGATGAGACCAACAAATAAGAAAACTACAATAAAGTTTTATCATCAACCAAAAGTTGGCGAAAAAAAATAGATGTTCGCTGAAAATGACATTAAAAAATGTTGTAAAACACAAGATAAGTTCATCTGCGACTCATATTTAACTTCGATTCGTGTTCATTTATACGCCTGTCAATATGCGAATCACTAACAGTTGACTACGGAGTCAGACTCCTCTAGAAATCGACTTCTATAGTTCATTCAAATAAAGCCGAATGGACCTTCACCCTTTATGACGCGCTGAATTCTGTCAACACTGCAGCAAGAATATGAATTAATCGTGGAAATGGAGTAACATAAGAAGTAAAACTCCACTGTCACGCACAATGATAGGCGCAACTAAACGCTTCGATTTTATATGGAATTCTGAACAAAAGCAGTAATACTGCAGATTTTATTCTATTCGACCTTCATGAAGTGTTGTAATGTTTAGCTGATATCTGCATAACAACATTATCACAGCATCAATCAACAATACTAAACTTCTTCAATGCATACTGAAGTCAACTCTCGCCAACTCAAAGTTTTCAAGAAAACACGTCGAGGGCTTTTTTGGTTTCGATCTGCGCAAATGAAGCGATCAAAAAGCACTCTGTTTTAAGGATCACTTCAACGAGCTCAAATGAAATGATATATGTTCAATGTTTTTGCCCATTTCACAGTAGATGAAGATAACTTTCAATAAAACTCTCATTTCAGAAGGAATTCCTCTGCCTATATATTTCAATCTTAAGGCATATTTTTTGCACAATTTTGAAATGCCACTATGTAAGAATGAGTTGGAAGAGAATTTTTTTTTTTTTCAGATTGCTTGAATGACGCAAATAACAACTGAAAAAGCACTCAATGTGTTTCATCGAAGGTAAAGAATAATCGGAGAGAGACTTCAAAATAAGGGCTTTGAAAACTTTAACAGTGTTTTCGAGCTCAATCTTCTGAGGGCATAAATAAAAAAAAAACTTAATTCCAAGAAAACCGTCAGACTAAATAAAGAAGCAAAGGCATCCACAAAGCGCTAAAGGTTATGAAAATTTTCAGTTTTCAGTTAGATCTGAGTGAATTCAGTACGACATGGAATATCTGACCCCGATTTTTACACTCCCAACTGTAAGACACAACTTTCGTGCAGAGGATCGTTTGCCATTGCAATGATCGAAAGTAAGCCCACGACTTTAAGACCAGAAAGGTATATGGTGTGAACCGTATTGAGTACATTTACATTACAAAAAAGGTTTACTTGAACAGCAGCCTATGAAATAGATAAAATGACAGACAAAACGAGAAAGGAGAATGACGCAGTTTGCATTAACGATAGAAAGGCAGCATGAATTGATAGATAATATGTTTTCTCTTTTTCAGATTATCTTAATAAATTCAAACGCAGTATTAAGATATTCCTGGCTTTATTTATATTTTGTTTGCAAATGAACAATTTTCGGTGGTTGGAAGAATTTTTGTGGATTTAGTAGAAAATTAAATCAGAAGCATTTCTATGGTAATATATCGGGCGCAGCTGTGCTTAATGGTTGTGTTATTCTAGCAATATGAGATTGAGTGCCACATTCATCGAAACGTTTCTAATAATTATTTTACTAATGACACTTTCGGCGTCTGTTGACGCGCATAGTAAATATGAAAGGAATATTTCGACCGATATCACATCATCTCGCTGATTCGATAAATAATATCTCGAGAAAAGTGAGCTTTTACTGAGAGTAAACTTTATTTGGAAAATGCTATCAATTGAAATCTGAGCAAAATTAAAGTCTCCTTTATCATAAAACGTGAAGAAACACTTATGGATTGCAAAATTGCTAGTGAATAAAATGGAAAATGAAAAATGAAAGGAATTATGAGATGAAAAAAAAAAGAAATGAAAATAATACACAAAGGAATTTCTATTCAGTTTATATTATCGATTGTTCCTCACTCCAAAATTCATCTACTACCTCAAAATTTAGTATGTGAGGGTATTTTTCAGCAACACAACACGGTATATGGTAAATGCGGTCATCGTGGCATAAGCATGCGACGTGCTGGAAGGACGGAGAGACGCAGACACACACATACATGCGCAGATATACCCCATCATCATGTTAATGCAGTAAAACCGTTTATCTTGAACGAAAATTTTTGTTGAGAAAAGGAAAACTTGAAAAATGCATTGCATCCATAAATTCCGATAAAAAAGGTGAAAAGAACAGATTTGATCTGCCTATTTTATTGACATCAAAAGCAAATCCTTTTCTTTCTACACCACCTAATGCGATCAATAAGCTCGATGGTCTCAACAAAGAACTTGGACGAAGCTGAACTTTTTGAAAATCTCAAGATTCGCATTATTTGTTGAAGGGTTCAAAAATCTCCCTTTCGCTTCTGAAATAGCAGCATTGCAATATCGCCTGAGGCAATGAAGCAAATGCTACAAGCATATACGCTACAACGAAACTGTTGTGTTCAGTTATCGAAATTCTGCCCAAATGAACAATTATTGATGACACCAACTCTTGGCGATACGACAGCTGTCATAAAGTGATAATTTAGAGACTACTTTTATAGGTGTCTCCTCAGATGAAATCCCATAGGCATTATGGAACCAACTGCTCACTCCAACAGATCAAACTTTTTCATTAGATAAGACAAAATGAAATCAAGAAAAAAATTACGCGACATTTTAAAAGAGATGAATGACATTCGAAGGGATTTTATTTATCATTTCTTTAATGATTTTACAAATCTAACTTGTCGCAGTAAACAGTTGTCCATTTTTGTTACAGATGAACACAGCATCATTACCGAATCACTCCGCCACATACAATTAGTATTTTTGAACGACAAGCAACACGAATATTGCGTAGTATATCTTTGTGTTACTTAGCGTAAACACCCGCCGAAATATTTGCATAAAAGAGATCAATCACTAATGGTTTTCGTAGAAAAGTAGCTACGAATATTAGGCGTCATTCAGCAAAACCATTGCCCAAATCAAGAAGCCATCTCTTTTGCACAAATCGTATCTTCAAAAACAAAAGTAGAAGATTGCTATGTGTTTTAGTAATTCCACTAATTGGGCCGACTAATTTCAAGAACGTGAAAAAATGATGAAATAAACAACGCTTGTAGTTTCTCACATAAGATTCACTTTCCCTCTCGAAAGTCTATGTTAATATAACTTTGTCCGAAGCTAACCTTGATCACTATGACTGTTGATATAGAGGTCTCCTATGGCATAACGCATAACAACTAAGTCTCCTAACTCTAGTTTCAACGTTCTCGAATTGAAACTATTGGGCAAAGAAGCCACTGCAAACATACAAACCTCTAAAGATGACGTCATTGTGATATACTTTACAAACGCATATTTGTAAAATAAATGAATAATCATTTATTCACTAATAAAGTAATTTCTAAAAAGTTAACAATAAGCGGGATAAAAACGTCGAGAAGTTTTTTAAAACAGACAGCATTGCAAACTGCAAACTCTATCGAGTCATAAGGCTCATTTAAATACAGTAACAAGCTAATAATCCTAGCGTAGAGTCCATATATTGATGAAGTGATATTCAGAGCGATATCGCATTAGATTTCAATCTTAGTTCATCACTGATGATACTTTGCAATCAGAAGTTATCATAAATTGATGGCGATAGAGTAGGCTGCTGATATTTTACGCATTAAAAATAAACTTATAGTAAATTTAATGGATCTTATGTAGAGTATGGGGAAGGAAAGACCAAGCAAAATATCTCAAATTTTTATATTTCAAGGAAAAGATCCTAAGATCCTCTTCTCGGCAATGCGGCAGTTGTACTGTTGCTTTGAAAGAGCATTCAGGCGCATCAAATCCTTTCGTGGATTTTAAACATTTTTTCGACTCTTCAACTGGTTCTCTCATAGCGTGAAAATATTATCAATTCTTTTTAATATGAAATTTTGGATTGAATAATTTCAAATGATTTCATGGAATATTTGTTGAATAAGATTGTGCTTCTCATGTTTAAAAAGATGGAATGTTATGAATGATATTCATTTAATTCGATTTACATAATGTTTTTTAATCACTTTAAAAGTGTTTAAAAAATTCCTCGAATTGTCTAGCGAATCAGAGTAACCGGACTCGGCATTGCAGGAAGTGCTGGAATGTTCCCCAATTCTATTCCTCGAATTACCGAAAAAATTTTCAAAAGTTTATTATCGGCTTCTCTCCACGAGCAGAAAGGAAAAGCCAACAATCATCACGCAAATGAGATAGCCTTAATGCGCATCCAATTTAGCAGCCATAAAATCCAATGAATTGCCGCATGTTTAGTACGCAGAAATTGGGTCATTTCACTGGGCCCCAATAGCGAGATGAGTGCCAACTTTTCTTGTTAATGGGCAGAATAAGACATTGAAATCAATGATGCGTTCTTCCTTCTCGTTCTCATTCACAGTCTCATATGTTATATGAGGATTAAAGCCATGCGAAAATCCTTGAGAAATTGAGGTTTTTAAATAAGAGTTCGCCGAAAAATTTTATTTGCTTTCGATGCTCGCTCGCCCTTCATAATGGACATTATGACGATGTTGTATTAGCACTCATATGTTTGCCCGTGTTTGCATGATTGCTTTCTATCCAGCTGACACAATTCAGGAAGATTCAATGAAGCCATAGTCACTAAATTTGGTGCATAAATCTACACCGCTGATAAAATAACTAAATCTCCCTCATTGAAACAACGAATTCTGAAGGATACAACAATTCTGAATTATTGGAATACAACAGTGTATATTATATAATAAAAATACAATGCAACAATACAGCAATACAGCATTCAGAAAAGCTCCAAAATTCATAAATCTTTCACTACTGACTAAGCTGTATCTTAATTTGGCCGGTATGGAAAATTTAATACTACGTAAATCTATATAAGACTACTTCATTGCTAAATTTAAAATATCGTATTCCGATGAAGGGAATAAGAAAAGCGCATATGACATCAGCTCATCTAGCAAGACTTCTCACTTCATTTTCAAGCGTGTTAGCCTAGACAACTGAATCGAACGAACTAACTCATCCATCCGCCCTTATAACTATCAAAATTGCGCGGATCAGAGGATGTTGGTCAAAAATGGTCATAAATGAACGCAGATAAGGCGTAACGCAAACAGCTTCATGAACGTCTAGGAATCCAAATATTTCACATGTTCCCTCATAAGATGGAAATTTCTCTGTGTATAAAACTTAATCTGATAAGTTGCTATCATAAAAAATTTTGTTCCATTTAGAGAGGAGCAAAAGAGAGGATGGTTGACTTTTTGTACGATTGAGAAATGACTGTGCTCCTCTAAAGATGCACAAAAACTATTTGCACTGATCTTTTAACAAATTCAAAAAAGATGGTCGGCAAAAGAGGCCATTTTATAAATACATCTTCGAATGCAATAAACGCTCTCGGAAATAATATGACTTATATAGTTGGAAAACGCGCCATCCCAGAAATTATCACTAAAATAAGACACATCTCAATAGCAATCTTTTTTTCACATATCTTACGACATTTAGTATTGGAATTCAGTGCTTATATATTTATTTGGGCATATGCTATGCTTGCATTGCATATTTATGTAATGCGTACTTATATAATATATTATTCATATGTTACGTATATATGCGACGCGGCATGCATGCGCTAAGCGCTTTGCCCTATATCATATATATTTTATGTATTTACATATGCGATATTAGCTCTAAGATTATTGAAGTGAACGTTGAGAAGCACCCACGCACACTAGCATATAGCTTTAATTATATTGCTAGAGTGGTACTCCACTTCGCTATACAAGAACATTACCTAGTATTAAGTTACCAGATGTAATCTAGCAGCATAAAAACTAGGCAGTGCTCTAGACTTTAAACCAACATTTTCATCGGCATTTCATTTTTCCATGTGGTTTGCAGACGTATCCGAGTACATGAAAACCCGTTCCTTTATGGCTCTCCAAAAAAGCATACCCTCACAATCCGGAAACGTTAATTATGTCTCGCATTCATTGCTTGAAGTGCCATTCTCTCTTCGAAAACAATGAAAAAATATTGAGTGAATAGATCAGATGGATAAGCTGTCGTTGTGAGAAGGAACATGAGGGTTTCAAACGTTCCTGCACGAATTTTGATTTCAGTCATGCTTCATGAAGAACTCGACAGGTAAAGAGGCCGTGACAGTGAATGGCATAATATGTGCCACTTGCATTCCGGTCATCGGACCAATCACTTTCACAATTTAGCAACAAAATATATCATAAAATATGCAAAACAATGCTTTCACATTTCAGTGAATCAGACAAAGTTCATATGGATCTTTCACAGATATTTGCTTCAGTTTGTTTTTGCAACCTGACCGGCGTAAAATGAAATATCAATCTACGTAAAATGCACTCAAATTTCCTCTATCATTCCAATGTCTATAATGACTTCCATTAAGGTTAATGGATCAATGTGAATTGTAGGAAAGGATGTCAACATACTCGGTACATTATATCCAACAAATTTCTTGAACTTAATCTGGATGGTTGCCAAATTTAAGCTATCAGACAGAGAGACAAACAGACACATAAACACATTTGCAAGGCAAATTCGCAATATCCGCCAACACAGTTAAGTTCAATAGAATGAAAATATGACCAGTTTTTGCTAGAATAAAGGATAAGTACCGTATCGTGAGGTCGCGATGAATACAGTATCACGTGATTGTGACTTTTACTATATCATGTCATATAGTACAATTGTTGCAATATGAACTAGAACTTGATTACTATAAATGCTGCGTTTTAATGCCTTAAAACATAGGAAGATTATTTGGACTGGATAGCGTGGAAAATGTTGGATTTAATTCACTCTATGTATTGTAAATATTACTGCAAAATAAATATGCTGTTGCAAATATATTCCCTCTGCATTGAATATACAACAAAATAAACTTGTTGTGATAACACAATCCACTGTTCATTAGGCTTAATGCTTTGTTTGAACTCAGAGAATAGGGAGCATCAGTGGATAAGAGCACACTTTAATAGCATGCCCTCAGGCGAAAAAAGTTGATGCCGATTGATGCAGAGATTGAAGTGGGATGCATCGAAGAACCAGTCTACTGGAACTGCTCGATATAAGTGTTGTTTTTGTGGAGGAAAGCAGTAATGCCGAACATAGGCCAAATCGTTATTAAGGTGGACTTTTGAAAGTTGTCTTAAGCACCAGGTCAACTAAGAAATCTGACTCTTCCGTTAGTCGCTTCACGTGATTTGACATTCCAAGTAAAAAAGCAAAAGTCTGCCTCTACTTGAGAGTGAGGTGGGGCATGTCACGAGCATCCAAATTCATTGGTGCCTGAAAGGCCAAGTTAAAAGGCCAAGTTGAAAGTGTCTGAAGGTAGAGAATAGAATGCATTCGACCTCAGGTTAGACAGTTCAACTTAAAGAACAAACGAACCACAGGTGCCGCGAGCGTTAAGCTGGCAAACAGCAAAGTCGAAGCGAGAAGCGACGTAACGGAAGCCATTCTTGCGAGCCGACTAATGGATACCGACTGCTTCGGCACACGCACACGCCTTATCGCCGCTCGCTAGCTTCGGGGCGTGCGCCTCGCTATGCTTCAAGCTAACAACGGCAGCTAACGACAACGTCGGCCAGAATCCACCTCGGAAGCTGCGCAATGGCACCCGCTGTTCTTGTGATCGATAATCCACTGAAATGCCACTCGACCTCGTTATATCATTCAATCGTTCCTGCAAAATATTCCGAAATTTTGCAAGCTTTTTATTCTATAGTGATTATAAAAGAGTCTAATCAAGTAAAAAACGTAACCACTATTATATATATGAAAAGAACACTGAAAACGAAGGATGAGTAGACAAATGGATTTTTCAAAAGACTCGGATGTGGTGATGGTAACCGATTGGAATGTGTTTCGGTAGGTGACAATCGACCGAAGATGTTGCCTCGCAACTGAAAGTTTGTTGAAACCTATTTCATTCAAAAAATATTAAGCATTCGGTAAAAGTGAATTTCGGTTCTTTCCGGATGCCTCAGATCGACTATGAAGCGAAAACAGGAAGGACTATCCGGTAAAATCTGCTTCAGCTTTTGGTTATCAAGTGAAGTCCTTTTGAGGGATATTTGTCGCAAGGATACCCACTCGATCTTCTTTCATCAATACAGTTATACTTCATGCACTTAAAATAACAACAGGTGCAGAGTAGCTGAGAACATTTGGCGTCTCGCGGCCGCAACAGAATGGAGTCCCGGCAGACCGGCAGCTGAATGGGAGGGGAGGACTTTCTTTGCAAAAAAAAGTGAAAAGGAGACCTTAGACAAATCAGAAGAAAAGATAGATTGGAGAAGGTATGTTTGGAATGAAAAGTGCCAATAAGGTTCTGGCAAATGAATCGAATGCATACAGCGAAATAGGCGAACATATCGACCAAATAGTCCTCAAAGACCTGCAAATGTGAGTAAACAACTCTAAAGCAATGCATATATATAGGAAGCAAGCATGCAATTGAGAAATGCCCATCACGAAATGCAATCTGAAACCCGAGGGAAATGTGCTCGAGAAAAAATCAGAAACCTTGGCCTCGAAATGGACGAACATTTTAACGTTTCAGCAACATTTTCACATTTTCTCAAGATTACGTTCCACCACTCTCCACCGTATTCGAGCAGTTAGACGCCTCATCAGGAAAGAGGCAATAGAAATGTTAATTAGCAATCTTATCGTTTCGGAAATAGAAATATTTCTGCTTATAGTGGTGAGCTTTAAGATTCTTTATTGTCAAAAAAATGAAACTTGATTGATATTATTCGAGAACCTATCATCCACTGTCAGTGAGCTGATTACAATCGGCAAGCTCTTGTTCATATAACTGCTATCGCTGAATGGAACACGGAGGAAGGGAGAAAGGGGTGGGGACAACTCAGCAAGCCGACCGTAATCGAACGGGTGAAATCGATGCCTTTGGTTAAACTGATGCAATCCCTTAATTGGTTGTTAACGTGACAACCAACATAGCAATACAACGAGACTGTTGCATATGGGAATTCAGTGCATTGAACAGCCCCACGTATCATGTGATGGCTTCGCTAATGTCTTCATCATAAACGATAGCTTAGCAACAACCTGAAACGAATAAAAAGTTAGTGTAGAAAAAACTAAACTTACTATGAACGTAGCAACTTCGCTTTTTGTGTCGTTGGAGTTGAAATCTTCCACATGAGCGGTCACGAGAATATCCATCATGCAGTTGATTGAAGGACAAAATCATCGCGACGTTTATTCATGCGCAATACATCGTCTCTATTGACTCATCGTTATAACCTCATCTCCAAACGCTTCCTAAACGTTGAAATGATCCTTCATTTCACGCAACTTTCACTCATCTCCTTGAAATGAGCCACAAAAGCTTATATCACACAACATAAAGTTTCGATTTTTTTAAACTTCCCATAGAAATACTTTCAAGAGAATTTGATTCAAATTGTAATTAGTGAACAGATTTCAGATTATCATGTTTGATTGAATCAGCCTCAAAGATCACTTATTAAATTTGTTGGAAATGCCAAGCAGAAATGCTTGTCAATAAGAGTGATCGGCGAACTGATAATTCATCTTCATATTGAAAAGCAGTACAATTTAACGCTTTTAAGGTTTTCTTCAACGGAAGCGTTTTTATTGAAGAGCGATTCAACAATGCTTCAATGAGGACAAAGATTTTTATACCGATATGAAGATTAAAATTCGCAATCACTTCCACCCGTTTCAATTAAGAAGAGATTTTCGAGGAAACTACATATGCAAATTTTGGGTCATTATTTCTTCTCTCTTATTTTTTCATTCAGTTTTTTTATTTGTTAAAATTTTAAGTAAAAATATATTTGTGATAAAAGTCACAAAGGCGTATATATATATAATATGCGAGTACATAAAAGTCATAAAGACTAAACACCCCAAATCGTATGTCGTTAATGCCGCACAAATACAAATAAAAGTAAACGTAAATTAAATAATCACGCATAATCGTAAATCATATGATCACTATTAGAACCGATTAGATTGATCTAGAAGTGAATCGGTGAGCGTAAGTGCAAAATTTTTGATCAATCAGAGTTTACTTTGATTTTCTTACTTACCAATGAATATATATTTGAAGCGCCACCTTGCAATCTTGAGCACCATCTCAGATAATGAGATGAAAAAATGCAAATTCATCAATTCCACTCGAAGTTAATTTGTTAATATAAGGGCTAATTTCACAAAAGGAGGTAAAAACGACTATCTCGATTATCAAAGATAATATAGAAAGATGCTTTTTATGTTGTTATTGTTGATTTGGTGGAATGTGAAATTTAGAAGATTTTTGAAAACTTTGGAGTTTATTAGTTCCTTTCAGATTCCTATCTGTTTAATTGTTGCTCTCTATTCTACTATTATTTAGAAGATTCTTAAGAGTTATAAACAACAATGTAATTATTAAAAATCAACTTATAAAGGAAAATGCAAAATGATGGGTGCCCTGTTAATCGAAAATTCGCAAATAATAACCACATTAATGAATATCATTTACTATCGTATCATATGCTAGCATTCGTTGTATTTGCTACTTAAAAAAAAATTTTTTTTTTTTTAAATTCGTTTGGGAAAGTGTCAATGAATTTCACAATATTCAAATCTACCAGCGAAATCTCTCATAAAAGATGATATTTTTTTCGTTCAATTCCCTGAAAGCGTCGAGAAGCTGTATGAAATTACCCAACGCAGACATTTGTTGTTTTTTTTTTTTTTGTTATCTGTTCGAATGCACATTTAACATGGAACGCTTATTTCGATGTTTGCTTTATTCTCTATCCATTCTCTATCTAAAGATTATTTTCACTTAATTGTCATTAAGAAATGAATCGTATATAGTTGGCAATATTTATTGATAGAAGAGGATTCAACAACGTAGCACAATAAGAGGAACTCCTATCCCTTTACTAATTAAATTGAGAGAAGAGTGGTTAGGGGAGGAATGGGGAAAATGAGAGACATCGAAAGCAGAAAAGGATTAACATAATATGGGCACATTCTTATTGCACCTTACTTTCAATACGCTATCCTCGCTCATTAATGCTTCAACATGAGAACGCAGAGAAACCTTAGTATGTTAAGACACCAAGCACAATGTTAAGAAGCTGAACTCTCATAAAATTTGCTCATCTAGGAAGGAGGAGGGGGAAGAGGTTTGAGAGGGGGCACAAATTTAGGTGTTAAATGCATGCTTTATAATAATTTTTATAATGTTTTTAATTAATATGACCAATTCTTTCAAGAATTAGTAAAATGAGCTGAGGTACAATGAGCAAATTTTAACATTTTTTCGTTAGTTGCCATATTGGCTGATCACTTACTAAACGACGTGGTTACAGAGATATTCAATGTATCTATTATGAGAGCAGTTCAAATCCCCATCTCTCTCGCACCGTCCGTCGCCCTTATGCTTTACGAGTTCCTTTGAGGGTGTACAACGAATTGAAATTACACACTTATTCTACTCTAGATTTCTATACTACATCATACATATATCTGAGACTTAAGTACAGCCAGGTTTGAAAAGTTTTAACAAAATCACATTAACAGCAGCGTAAAATTTGCGCCCACCTATATATGTCATCTGAAAGTTTTAACTTTTAAACTACTGAAGTTAGGCTGATCATATTTTTTATAACCCTTACCCAAACCTTGGGGCAACTTCATTATCGGATTCCACCTACTCGTTTCTAGAAGAGAATATGCAAATTTTTCCAACAAGTAATGTAATTCAGTGAAAAAGAAACTTTCTTTTGCGGAATTACTGCTATCTGCATATTCGACTAAACAGATCCATATTTCGCATTTAAAATTTTCTGCTGCAGAACGAATAAATGCCACATGTGTCAATTTTCCTTGTACACTAACCATTTTTCTTACTTCTTCCATAGTGATAGCAGTGATTTTCGATGCTTCAGGAATTTTTGACTTTCCTTCCTCATCCACTGATTATCGCTTTCATTTCCCTCTTCTCTTTCCACAACTCAAAACATAAACCAATATCTCGAATGTGAGTCATAGGCACTTGTTGAAATCACATTTTTTGCCTTATTTACACTTTTTCTCTAAAATATTTTAAATGCTTAATCATAAAAAAATTCCATTTCAATTGGGATCAGCTAATCAATCAGATCGCTTAGCATATATGAAGATTATGTGGCTGAGATTAAATCGCTTGCTATCAATACAGCAGTTATATTTGCGAACAACCTTTGTAATGAACAATCTCTTATAGGTTGATTGCATGTTGCAATAAAGCATCAGTCCCTAAAATCGACTCGAATTAGCTCTTCAACTTCTAATAATCTACATAAATAAACTTTTTCACCATTACTTCTATCAGAAATTATGCATCAAGACCACCTTCAAAAAGGAGAATGACCTCATACACTCATAATTTTCACAACCTGAGTTTAGTTTTATTTGAAGCGGAAAACGAATACAAGATTTATTATATTCGCGCTTCCGGTGTCCAAGCTGCTTCAACTATAATTGCATTTCAACCATAGAACAGTAACCGTAGGCGAGTTCCAAGCTACAATCACAGCAAATTCGGAAAAGAATAATGCTGAAGCAAAAAAAAAAAAAAAGAACAAAATAAAGATTAATGGAATAATAAAAATTTTCAGGAAATGAGATCGAAAATGACAACTAGAAGACTGTAATGAGCGAACATAAAGTAATAGTTTGAGGCAATAAACCGAAAATCTCAGGTTGCAAATTAAAAGTTCTAGATAATTTGCTACAAACACCGAGCGCAAATTTCAGATTGCAATCCACGAATATAGATTGCAAATCATTAATTTCATACTTTTTTCATAGTCTCGAAATTTTTCACTGATAATATTTTCCTTTGCAGATCTTTATGAATTCGAGTTGTTCGTTTTTAATGGTCGTTGAGATGAATAGTTCGTGAAGACTGCACATTCGAGTATAATGAGGTGCACATGCGTAATTACATTTCGAACCTAGCAGCAGACATCTCTTATGTGTCAACGCGTGCAACCAACATACTATGTGCACTTGAAATGCAAACGAAAAAAAGGGGAACACTGCACTAAGATACTTCTTTATATGAAATAATTAGAAGTTGTTAACGCTCATCTTTGTGCTCACCTTTTAAAACTGTTCAGTTTCAACAGTTGAAAGACATTCATGCAGTAAAATTGCATAATCATATTTTGCAATTGTTAAGCATGCCATGTTATTTATCACTGCATATTTTGCAGTAAAAATACAAATATCTATTAATACAAATCATCACATGTATATTTTGCAAAATTTTTACGAACCGTACATTTACATAATAAATATTTATTTATCATAAAACGATCAGTTCACTCGTATGTACACCCATCTGGCAATTTCATCGCCAAATGAGATTCGTTAGTACCAAAATTAACTTCAAAATCGCAAAACTAGCCGAATTTATTCAGTATTCTCTTTTTTCTCTCTAAATATTTATGCAATCGGTTGATTTAATCAATGAAATTGCAAACAATGAATGTTTATCATATCAATCTCTTTTATGCATTCTTCATTTCAAATTTTTATAAAATTTGTTAATTATTAATAGCGAAGTATCGAATAAACTTTGCGAGTGATTACATTTCCACTAGGCGTTAAGTGAGCGGAATTGAAACCCATATATGATATATCGATGCCCTCTCCATTTCACCCGATCGCCGTCAATATTGCTGAAGTTGAAGTGTGATATGTACAAGGCACAGCCTCATCTTTAAAAAGGCATAAGCTGCTGGGAAATATTTTCAACAAGAAAAAGAAAGAAAAACAAAGAGGAGAGAAAAGCGGAAAACTCCGACAGCTAGGAACGAGGCTCTTACGGAGCAATTACGAACAATATTTGCTCCGCACTCCACTCAACTGACCCAACCAATTTCATAATTTATCAAAGAAAAAAAAAGAAAAAACAATAAAATATGCACAATGACGTCTCTGCAAAGATGAATTATGGTGACGTCGCGTCTGTGCGTATGCATATCCTCGCGCTCATATTATTCAATTTGTGTACCTGAATTTCCAGCGGTTTCAGCTCGGAAACCACTGAAAACTAAAGTTTTAAATTTGGTCCCAAAGATAAATTCGCTGATAGGGTTTGCTGTATGGACGACATTATAGCCCGGGCAATGTGATTATAAGGTGTTCTATGCATTAATTCGGAGCACAGAAAAAAAGAATTTTGTGAAAGGCTTTAACAAGCAGCCGGAGCAATTAAAACATGAACGCATCATTCTGCGTTTTCCACTTTTTTGAATCTGTGAAATTTGAGGTCACCAAAATCTGCTTTTTGTAACAAAAGAAATTGCCAAATGTTTTTGCACAAATATGCAAAAATGCCTCAACGAAATTAATGCACTATGTAAAACAATAGCTGAAAATCAAAATTCAAAAAATGCCTAAAAATATCTTTAAATTTTGTAGAAATGATCATTGATGAATTGCAAAGTGTGAAAAGATTAATATTTAAGAATATGAAGGAATTAGAAATGTTAGGCGATTTACACTGTTGAAAAACGGAAGCTGTTATTGTAAAGGATTGACATATGATAGACGCTTTTAAATATAGACGCATAAAAATCCGCTTAAAGTTATTGACATTTGTAGCATAAAGGATTTTACGCATTGAACTTCTATTGTTTCCACCAAACGGGTGTCAGCATCGAAAATTCTCGTAAAACTCTTGCAGAAATAAAGTCGAATGCCTGCAACACTAAAGCAAAGAAGGGATACATCAACAAAGCCGCACCATCTATTAAGGCATTCTCTCATCAATTTTTTTGGTTGACTCGGCAAATGTTATACTACCCTCCTCTTCGCATATTGCTACTACTTATTTTGTTGAGAATGAGGGTCCATGCCATAAAAAGTCGCCATTATAACGGTTCGATGATCTGTCGCCATCAACAGATCATCGAACCGTTACAGTTTGTCCTCAAGTGGTTTTCCGACCTTGACCTCATCGATACTGGAAATTTCATAGTTGATCGTTCGCTATTCTCCGCCCCTCTCCATATTGAGTAGGCTTTATGATCTCCTGGAAAGCTTGATGCAAGAAATAAGAGCAAAGAGCTTCCATGATGTTGAAGCGTGTCGCACTTTTTGGAGCCAAATGCTAGCAGGCCCCTTTGTTTTTTTTTCGCCTTATCGACTGACCAAGGGTACCGCACTTCAGCATGGCACTAATCGATAGGGAAAGATAGAAACAGGAACGATTAGGGGACGAAATGGTTTTGACTACAATAATTTCTCCCCTCCTTTCTTCCATCCCCCTCCCTTCCTCCCCTCTCCCCCAACTACTCTTTCCTTTCCTCATACGGCAGATCGTTCGTGTGATCTATGAATATGAAACTCAAAGAAGTCGTCTTGGATGGAGGATTGAAAACTACACAAAAATATTTTAGTTTCTTATAGCAACTTAAGTAAACATTATGGGAAATGAACTCATTCTCTTTCCAAACTTATTATGCATTGAAAGATGATCAAGCAGGATGCAAAAAGTCATCGAGCTCAAGGCAGGATATGTTTGATCGGAATCTCAGCTTGAATTTAACAACTTAATGCGAGTTCATTATTTCATTTGAAAGCGAAAGATAGAGGAGAAACCTTAACCTTCCACGATTCCGCGGAGGATCAATAAAAATTTGTGAAAAAAAAAACAAATGTTCAAGTCGGCAAACTTTCTGAAGCAATCAAAACTTGTTTTTGTGCATACTACTGCATCACAGTAACCTTTTCTTATCTTTTTATCTTATCGAGTATGTCAAATCTCGAAATTCGAATTCGAAAACCTTAAATATATAGATGGAAATTTTTCAATTATTCGATCCTAATATGAAAAAATCTAATATATTGAAAACTTAGGAAAGAGGGAAATTCTGAAATATTCAAATCGCTTTCTCAACGCGATCATTTTAAATTTGGCGATGTTGAAACAGCACTAAAATCTATTAATAGAAGACGCTAGACTTAGCTTTATGTATGGTAAAAGTTTTCATTGGAAAGCATTCATGAGGAGTGGTTAGTAAAGCACAACGAAGTGGCCATTGAAGTGGAAATTAGTCGCTATCATCATTTCGAATTTCCGTTCAGCATACTTTAGCATCACCGATTTAGAGATGATTTCAAGTTACATCTAAAAGCACATGAACTTTCGAATGGGAAAGGCTGTTAGCTCTATTATAGAGCTGGAAAGAAAAAATAAAAATTAGGAAAAGTTAAAAATACATGCGCGTGTATCTCTGCATTCTTCTTATTGAGAAAAAATTGGTGAATATAATGAAAATTCAAAATTTTCATCAAATTTAAGGCTAAAATAGAATGAGAAGAAAAATCTAGCTGCACAAATCTCTTCGCTATTTGCGTTTCAACAGATCCCTTTCACTAATAATCTTTGAAAATTTTTTAGAGAAAAGGAGGATTGGCGTTAGGGGGAGGGGGTGGGAAAGAGAGAATGCAATGTGAAGAAATAAGGGTGAGTTTTTCTTTTACCGCACAAATATTTGCTATGCCAAGATATAATTGAATATTAGATGTGCCACTGATGGGGCATTGAGCTATGGTGCTTCCTTGCTTCGTACAGCGATAAAATCTCTTCTGCATGAAATGCATGATAGTAGTGATAATTAAATATCGGTGATATTATCAGCAAGGCTGCGATATAACCATCAAAGAATTTGGTGACATTTATAAATATTTTCTTATAATATAAATTTCATGACATATGCAATCGTAATCCGCATGCATTTTCGTTGAAGAGGGCATGACATGTGCCGAAATGTCAACTAGAGACATTCCTTCATCACACAATTGACGACCTTCCGTCTCAGTGTTCAATTGCAATCTTTTCGGAGCAATCAAAGAGTTGATATGGAACGTGCCTCATTGAGACTCATTTTCATCTGTTATATATGATGCCACTATTTTTTCCGATTATAATAGTTTCCATAGATATTTCTTTTAGCAAAAATTTCAGCAATTTGCTCTCGAAATATTGTCCCATTGCAATTGTCTGCAAATAAATATTTCAAATTGCAATTTGCAAACAATTGTCTCAAGAATGCTTGATATGAGAGAAAACTATCAATTATACGTTATGAAAGGTAAAGAGAGCAAATAATAATAAGAGATTTTGCAGCACGATAATGCAAAGGTGATCACTGCTTTCCGTTGTAATGCTTGCTAACTTCTGGAAACTCTAAAATGACTATCTGACTGCAAAAAAAAAAAAAAACGAAAACGCAAATAGCAGATTTGAATATTATTGACATTTTAATGAATCTCTCCTCTAGCAATGACAAAATATAGCCGATTTTGCTTCAACTAGATACTTCAACTCTTAATTTAAAGTGAAGTCTACAATGTCCCTTACCGTAATCCGGACCGTCCTACATTGCCTGGAGCTGTACCGTACGACACAGGTTTGTGAAAGATGAAACTGAAGACAAAATCATCTTCAGATATGTGACTCGACTAGATTTTTGCGTTTACTGCCCAATAAAAATGGGTCGTTTGTTAATAAACATCTAAATGCACTTGATATTGGAATCCGCTTTCAGAATATCTCGCTAAATGCAAAAATATGCCCACTATAGCTTGGAAGAATATCAGTATCGTGGAGGAAATTAAATACACTCCTCGAAACTTCAGCATTTATATTATCTCATCGAGGCAGATATCATTTTATATGTCAACTGCTTTGTGGGAAATAAAATGGGGAAAGAATGCATGCATGTATGAATGGCGACGCGTAAGACTGCTAACCCAAAAAAAAAAAAAAAAAACACTTAGAGCATCAAAAGATTTTTTACCTATCCGAAATGATTCAAATTCGGTTTAGGATTTAATCTGCATTGAGCTGGTAACGCTCTGTTTCCGCTATATGAACCGTTTTTGCAATCTGTTAGTCTATAGTAACGGAGTTAAAATAAATACGTTATACTGCTTTGCCCGATGCATAATTGCCGATTCTTATTGGATGCAATCAATCTAATTTACATCGGACTGCCATCGACAAAATGAGAGCAGAGGCGATCGCCAATCGAATAGGGAGGCGTTTAACGCTTAAAAACTCAGTTCGTTTCAATGTTTGTTGCCCCTCAGGTGTTCAGTATCAAACTCGCAATACACAACTATCCATCAATTTGGTTCGACTATTCACACCTTGTCACTTGCCAGCAATATGCTATGCATATTTAATGCTCTCTAACAAATCCTCCTCTGAATAGAAAGAAAGCAAAAAGTAAAAGCCGAAAATTCTCTCATCTTCTACTATCTAAAAGCAACTTGTGCACACCATATGCAACTTCTCGAGTTTATTCAGGACACTGAGAGATCCTAAATTAATATCGTCCTATTTCGCTTATATCTGCTCTTTGGCAAGCAATGTCTCCTCAGAATGTTCAATGTACTTTTGTTTATGATATTTGTTGCTGCATTTCACATCACCTTTTCTATATTTGCAGTCGAGTTTCACCAAACCGCCAAAATGTTGTCCTATTATATCGCAATTGTTTTGTTGGTCCTTCCATCTAGCCTTTGTCAATATACCGTACACATAAAATGGTACCACAAAACTTATAAAAAGCAAAATTGTATGCAATGAACCTTTTAATTTCTTAGCACATTTCAACTCAACTGCCTTTTTTTTGTACTCCATCCATGCAATAAAACATCTGTTACAAGGCATGAATTAGGGCAGATGCATGATCTATAATGTGTGAATGGTATAAAGAGACGACTTCACGCACTATGCCTAGTATAGGCTTAGGAAAAAACACAATTTTTTTTTTCAAAACACACAAAAAAACATCTACCTATAACAAACATAAATTTTTCTTCAAATTTTGAAGTGGAAAAAGGAGAAGTGGGCAAGGATCACAAACAAAAGAAAATTATGTCAACAATTGTGTTGCTTTGACTTGAATAATTTAGTGATCAATTCGGGCTAAATTCCAAATCTTTTCGCATAAAGCGAAAACGTTTTTTTTAATAAAAGAAAAATCAAAATCCACATTTTATATTCACATTCATTTAGATTTTTGACCGATTAATTTCATTCTGTGCTTAAAATTGAATTAATTACTTTCATTTCGCACCATTGTGATGCGATTATTGGGTTGAGTTACTCGCAAGACACAGACAAAAATGCTTTCCCTATATTTGATATCGATGTTATTCTTTGGACGACCATATTCGCTGGAATGCTTCCACTGAAATCGTTTATTCGCAACGTCCAATTGCTGACCACTGGTCGAAAATTTTACAGGTCCATTTCGATTTTTTTTCAATAAGATAACAAGAAAAGAATGAAGGATCAGATATTATGAAAGTCCTTCTAGGATTGCTTTGACGCATTTTTCGCAACAAAAAACTGCGAGACGCCATTATGGCGACTTAGATATGCTGTAAAATACCCAGCATTGAATGCCTTACCCTACCCCTACCTGAAGATAATGCTTTGAAGAAGATGAAAATCCCACTATCCCCATGCTTATAATTTAGTGCATTTTCCATGCCGCCACTATCTTTCTATGTTTTCTCGTTGAAATGATGCAGTCAAAAAGAAGTACGCTCCCGCTAGGATTTGATTTTTCCTCAGATTCGACGCTTGAATTCGTAATTCTACGAAAATATGATACTTTGATTGATTCCATATGGGAAGTCTTCATAAATATCGACGTTGAGCTCGTCCGTTTCCTTCCTCTTCCGTTTTCCGTTATGCTTTCTGATCATTTCTAGTATGCCCTAGTATCCTTTTTTTTTACAATTAATTGTTGTTTTCCATTAAAACCTATGCATCATGTTTCCCTTCAGCGATTCTTGCTCGAACACTATAACACCCACTGGAGGCATGTGTTCCTGGCGAAGGACCTTGTGATGGTGGCTTCCGCGGTCCAAAATCATCGAATCATCCTAATGCGTTAGAGGGTCCTCGGCGTGGACCCCATGAAAGTGACGACAATAAACTCTAAAGACAAGATGGTCCACCTCGAGGAAAATTCGTTGATTAGATGTGGAGAAAGATATTTTCCAGACTGGAAACAATTGAAGAAGTTGCAACCTGGGAAACTATGGAGCATAAAATATTCATAACAAACTTTATTTTAGACCGATGTGAATAAATGAACGAACAAGAATGAGATAGACAGCACGACAAATATACAAGCAACACCAGCAATCGGTGAGGTGGAAAAGAAATAGACGACAAATGAAAATGGACGAACACAGCACAATAAAGATGTTTAGAAGCTACAACGAGGGGATCGACAAAAAACGGCACAAATACGAATATACTGAAGGCTTCTAGAATATTTTAATAAAGAAAACTTAAAACGACTAAAATTACCACAAACAGCATTTTCAAGCTTATCTAAATTCGGAAATAGGGTGAAGCTAACTTTAGCACAATCCCCCACCCCGTCTCTCTAACCTCCTCCATCGACCATGACATATACCCAGCTCATTTTACTTCCACCGCATAACCTATAATCTTAGTTCTGCCTCGAATACGCATCTAAAAAAATCATTTATTTGTGCAGTTTTTTTGTTTTATTGATTTTATTAAATGAAACGATCTTCCTTCCTTTACATTTACTTAGTGACTAATTCATTGTTTTGTCCATTCTCACACGGTGCTAAGCTCAGACCCCCTAGTCAAACAGACAGAAATGTTGCGGTCGCTGAAAAAATATCCTGAAAGGAAACCCATCTACATACTCGGCAGTAAGAACTCTGACGGGTGAAATTATCTGAAATAAAGAGCAAAGCATAGAAAGATGAGGAGCACAAAAGAAGGGGCGATCAATCTACGCAATATAACATCGGCACTGGTGTAAACGCAAACCCTGCAAAACTATGATGCTAGAATTAGGCAGTTGGTAACTAATGCAGGAATGAAACGGAATTTTAGGATTCAGACATTTTGAAAACTCCCCGGGCGCTCTGAGCTTTGGGCCATACGAACGCTAACTGCGACAAATCAATGAAAGGGTTATCTTCAAAACAATTTATAACTTTTTAGAATATTTCCATTAAACTGCCAACTGCCTTCTTTCATGTCATCGCCTCATAGTTGTAGGTTCACGATAACAGTAAATTTATGATATGACTCCACGGAGTTTGAATGACGATCCCATTACTTAGAACGAATTGTTCCTGACAAGAGATGCAGCGTCGCATAATCGACTACCCCCCACCACTGTCTACGCTGTCAACAGGGGGTTGTAGAGGAACAGAAGCCTAGCAGCTTCTATTTCTGTTCTTTCCATCCCCTCTCTCACCTCCATGAAAACACCTCAGGTAGTAGGAAAACTTCAAAAAGCACCGTGCAATCATTGGACCATAACGAGAAAATGAAGTCCATCGACACAATTCGACCGCAAACCTCGATTATAGTAGCTTCTTTATCGAAAACTCAGCGATGAAATAGAAAATCGCGCGCGCGCAAGACCTCTCGTCCGATAGCGAGCGATGACCAGCGCACAGAATTGTGACCCGTCGAAGGCCGATCGCCCCCCCTCAATCTGGCATTCAGCCAGTATGATGGGAGTGGCATTCTGCAGACATGGACTGACACTCCATGGCCGATAGCCAATACGATGGTTGATTAGTGCGGTTGATCTTCGTGAGGCGAATTGTATCGCATTTTTACGCACAAACTCGCACAATGCCATCAAATGCAGAAACCTGAAAGCTGCAGTCAACTTGGAATCGAAGATCTTAAAATCGGCATTAGCAGATAATCTAAAAGTTAACACCTCTCGGCTTGAGAAAATATGCAAATGTGCAAACGCACAAAGGTCACGGTAAGCAGAAATATGGTGGAATGCTTGCTTGGCTAGAGGTGTTAGTGTTAGCCTGATCATTCTATATCCAATCGCTTCTTCAACGATATACAATTCATTACTCTCTCACTGTCATAAAAATTTTTATAAAATAAAATGCTTTACAACCTGAAAGTCTGTTGTCGCTGTTGACCAACTCATTACATTGAAGTGATTGATAAGTGAGACTTATTGAAGTTAAGCATACGCGTTTATACATGTGGTGTTGCCTTTTACATTTATGTGAAGCAATCGCTAATAGCTACGACTTTATGTACTCAGTTCATCTCAGCATCTAGAATGACGAACCATCGAGACACTGAATCCTTCAACTGCAAACTGCTTAATCGACCGCTGTTTCATACTACAAATATTACAACAACTGTCGAAATATTTCTTAAAACAATACATCTCTATCCTTGCAACAGAGTCTTCCTTTTTATATCTGTTAGAAGGAGATAAAAGAACGAGATAAAGTGGATTGTAATCTGCTCACAACGCTAATGTTCGCAATCGAGGCATTAATATTACTTGCAATTGAATTACAAGAGACAACCTTCTTTTGGTGAACAAGATCAGAGAAGGTATCGCTATACCCACGCAGTCCAACCTTCGTACATCAGCGCCAAGTTACTCAAGCTCGTTGCCTCTCGAATCAATGCATCTGCCTGAAAAGAAAAAATCAACCGTGAGCATTCCAACTCGCTCCTATTTTCTATTACCTCACCTCGCAACATTCTTGTGAAACTTCTAACAACACGAGTAAGCTGCATGAAGTGTAGAAACTATATGCAGCTGATACGGCTTTTACTTTCTCCATCTACGCAGAAATCGTATTAGTCCTTCACTGGCAATCTGTTAAAGTTGCCTCTCCATTTCTCTGCATCCAAATAAAATGGTAACTCTCAAAAATTTACTAATCTCTTAGTCGACTACGTCAATAACATTTTAACCAAACATTTCTCCTCGATTCAAGCAACGATTACAATTTCAGTCCAAAACTAGTGTCAAATCGGCCTGACCATAGTTCATACATTTGTAGACCTTCCCCAGTCAATCTTCTCAATCGCGCCACTGAAAATCAGGTCTCGATGCGATCGATGCCCTTTCAAAACCTTGGTCCATGGAAACAACTCAATCATGACTGAACTGATTTCAGCTATAACTGGAGAAGCTGATTGAATCGCAATTTTCTCGCAATAGAATTTGAAAAAAAAAAAAGTTTTCTTTCCTTGCCTTTCTCTTTCCTCTCTCTCGTCCCTCCCCCCCCCCCCCCCTAAAAAAAAAATCCTTCAATAATCTGTTACTTCGTGCAAATAGGAGGCGCAACTGGTCTTTGTAAAGCTGAAGAAGGATTACGCATTGAACTAGCTTCTTTACACAGAAGGGCAGAAAAAGATTTTGCCGAAACGGAAGGGCATCCGGAAATTTCGTAGCTGGAAAAACTTTAAAATGACTGCAAAAACCATTTCCGCTCCAGATAAGCAAAACGAATCGGAAAATCTGTTCAAACAATTATTCCTCAAAATCTTCAATATTTGAATATAACAAGAACCTCTTCGTAACAAGAAGAGAGGCTAAGAAGTTCCCTTAAATGTTATGATAATCAGCAGCTCTTGAAAACGGTCACCTCTACCATTAGTTTAGAGCATCTGGTAGGGAAGAGTTTGGTTAGCGACGAAAAACGCCCAACCCTCTTACCTCCACTTCCCCTTAGGGAATTCTGGGAACTTCATCAAGACCTCTATTGATGATAGATGCCCCGTCTTTCATTAAATAATAGGAGGGAAGAGGAGAAAGCATTCATATTTGGTCATGAACGTGAGTGCGCGACAAAAGGAAATACAAGAAAATATATAAGGGAAGAGAATAAGAAAAAGATCGAGGATCTCAATGCAAGATACTATTGGAGTGAGATTAATCACTTTGCAGATACTGTGCAACAAAAATTGGTAAAGGAGTGCAGGATGCAAACTCGAGCTCATTTACTAACAGCATAACTACCACAGCTATCTATGACCACTTGAAGAACCACCTATATATGTAAGACCTATAAAACTAATATGAGGCAAAGATTGATTAAGTATTGTGCGAGAGGGCTAATTAACTTACGGAATCTGTAATGTGACATAAATACAAACTATTGCCTGCTGTCCTGTAGAGATGAACGAATAATTAAATAAAATAAAGAACAACAAACAAAAGCTAAAATGTTATAAACTTGCAATTTTAAATGACCTATTATATATGAACACCACACATCTCATCAATTCCTATCAGAAATTGTAATAAATAATAACGGCTTTCAGCATAGGAAGGTAAAATTCAACGAAACATTTGAACATAAAGAAAACTTGCAGGCTACTAAACACATGACATTTCGTTTCCCCCACATACGTTGCCATATTAGAATCCAGCATAAATAACAGGTAATGAGCGCAATATCAATGGGATGAGACCTGTTCAATGGGTGTCATCGGTTTTCGGACTGCATTAGCACCGAACGGAATGGTGTTCTCTTCATCGTTAATGCCCATCACAATAAAATCACGTCCTTCGAGTTTCTGACGAACTTTTCGTGAAACGTTTTTCGCTTGTGCATTTTGCTCTTGCTGTTGTTTGAAGTGTGGTGTTGCTCCTGACATTTATATGAATAAAAAAGAAAGAAGCAGGAAGGAAAATAAAATTTTCATGCAAGAGAGATCAATTTTTTTTTCTTTTCTGCTTTCTAGATAACCGCATTATTCATTGTGTGCGCATAATCTCTTCCCCTTCTTCGAATTTTTCATACTAATGAACAGCCAACTTCAGAAGCAACCAATACTCGAAAAGAAACTATGGTTGTTCCTGAATTACACAAATCCCATAGTCATATAATCACCGTAATCGGGAGATACAGTTACTGTACTCACGGGGCATGTATCTTGCCATTTTGTTTCAGCTGTATACACTCACGGTCTGTGCAGTGCACATTCGTTTAACGTTGCGCTAACAATTTTTTGAAACGGCAACTAGTCACATATGACCACCATCGAAAGCACTGTAAGGTCAATAACTTCTAGGTTACACTGGAGAAAGCACGGGGAGGCACAAAACTATGCCCATCTTCGATGACATGAAAATAAGATAAACCGAGAGACTGCGTTAAGTTCAAAACAATTTCTGCAGAACTCGATTCCCACCCCTCCCCCTCCTCCCCTTTGTGCTCGCAACTACCTGATGGAATATGTTACTGCATTTCGGTTTCTCCAATTGAGCAATACTCAATAAGTTTTAAAACAAGAAAAGAAGAGGAACAACGGATGCATTAACCTTCAAAGCCTGGTGGCGGTACTGGTAAACTTCCGGCACACGGCGATAACAGCGTCCCTTCGCCCTTATCCAATAAAAGAAGCTCGTCGTAAACTCTAAAGAAAGCAATTCATCGATCACCATATCATTATAGCTTCAGCTTCGAAATAATTGCACCTCGCATCCTCTCTTTTCGACATCCCCGATTGTAAATTTCCACTCAGCAAAATAGGATAAAACATTCCAAGCTGGAAGTCGACATTCCAGGTGCCAATGTACTAGTGGTCACTTATGTAGTCTAACTATGACTTCAGCTCGTATCCCACGAGAGAATCTCAAAACTTCATCCTCGATTATCTGTTCCCTCTAGGGGTTTGGTAAAATTATAAGAACTCCTCAATCAGACATCCCTCCGTGAAATTGGGAAAAAAATTTTTATTGGACAGCCCTTCGGTCAATCAACGATGTAGAACAGATGGTTAACTAGGATGAAGTTTCCTCTTCTTTACGGAGGTAGAAGAGATGCAGGATAGCATGGATGCAGCATGCAGGAAGCTAATGAAATTTTAATGAGCAGAAAGTAAAAACGCCAAGCCAATATGGAAGTTGCAAATCCACGCTAACATCAGTGCATAAAAATAACAGAGTAAGTGAGCTTTCAGCCAAATTAAATGCAACACAAGAGCTTTAGCATCGACTGATGCATTTATGGAAATGTGCCCCTCATCCTCCGCTTTGCCTCTTCCTCTCTTGACCATAGCAGACATGAAAACGTAAAATCCCGAGATTGTAGACTATGACCAGCACATTTAGGAACTAGCTATCAGAAGCAAGCACAAAGATGGGACATAAGTACTTAATATCAGGGAGAGTGCTATTAATAAGTCCATATGCGCAATAATGCAGCGAAAAAGAAACGTCTAAAACTAAACTGCAGTGGAATCGCAACAGGATAGGTCCACTAACAAATAGCAGAGAAATTAAAGTGAAATAAAAAAATAGACTTACTGATGGATACTCTCAAGAACACATCTGAAGAGTCGAATACACATAGGAAGATCGACTCCTGCTTCGTCCAAAAGTTTATGTCCCTTAATTAGTGGTTCACTGAAGGATTCCTTATAGAATCGCACATAAGTTCGAAATCGATCGTCTATCTAAAAGTGCAACCATCGCCATCGATTATAACTATTTGTCGCTATATAATAAAGTCTTTTCGAAGCATATATAGCGCTAGTTCAAAGATATCTCGATTACAGAGAAAGAGATATCCAACTGGAATAAATAAGGACAATGAGCAATAAACAGGGGAAATATGCATTTTTGAGCTTAAATGAGTTTAAGATGTAAACTGAGCTTAAAACTTTGCTTTACAATAGATATAAATAAAAAGTATGCGTTAAGCTCCACTTAAATATACAATCATCCTGAAGTCGATAACATAATAAAATGCTGTTGAAGTGAATAAGTGCAAGACGAACATGGGCTAACGATCTCAATAGTGGTCTGATGTCGTGGAGCATATCGTGATGTAACGAGATCGCTTGCTTCAGTTCCCTGCCTGCTTCTACTCTTTCAGTTTCGAACGCACCTTCTCCACCACCAATACGTCCTTTGAGAGGTACACCGAATTCATGATGTCCTTCGCGATATTTGTGCATCTTTTCGAGTATATCAGTGACTCGTGTAAGTGCGTTATACAACCGCTCTCTGAATTAAATTGCGTTATGATGACATCTTCATGCCCTTCATATAAAATTACATCAAATCATCTCGACTACCATCAAAAAATAAAGTACGTATTTGCGACGCCCTCGAGTGGTCGAAATACTGATGAGAGGAGGGACTAGTGGATGGGAAATGGGAAGGTACGCATTCGAGTCCGCGGTGGTTTTTCAACTTTCAGTAGAATGAATTCGGGTGAAATTCCAGAGGATCAACGGCTTCTGCAATGCTTCTGCAACGCCAACTTCTGTGAAGTATCACTTAACAATTATCAGCATTTTTTATTCACCAATATAACCAACAAATTGTAAAAGAAAGATGCCAAATATTGCCTCCATAATACTATTATACTTGCAATCACAAAAATACTGTTAACTGAGCGATACTATTTTAAACGTTTCTATCTAAATCCATTCCGCATATCATTCTTATACATGTATTCGTTAGCAAATGGCCAACTTAGCAGAACCTTATGAAAAGTGAGCGAAATCTATGTTTCATGGAGTAAATAGTGTAATTTAGTTGTTCATGAAGAAATAAGATCCGTAATATTTCAGCTAGGTGGCAAGAGGATAGCTACAAACCGCCCTTTAGCATCTCTAAACCGGCTTTCAGTGAAAGTGAATAAAGCAAACCGAACTTTAAAAAAATTCTCATTGCAGCTCAATTTTTAAGCTGCCAGATGGCTGACACTCAATCATATTGCATTTCAAACCTTTGCTTACATATCTGTTCCAGCACAGAACTGAAAAAACTAAAAACACACCTATTCTCAAGCCATGCCATATGCATCTCTTTGATGCGCACCGCAAATAAAGCGCGCGCTAGCGGATGTGCAGCTTCAGCGCGTGCGTCCGTTCCTGAAAGAAGGAAAACCTCCATAAAATATAACCCTCCCTGTCCTTCTCAGGATACCTCGACCTGTCCTTCTCAGAATTTCCTGGCCTAACCTTGAAACATTTGCAATATCTAAATAACAACTTAACCTTCACTCCCTGAATAAAGTTTTTCTTACACAAGATAACCATCAGCCATTAGCTATTATGACTATGTAACGCGCCTTCCTATTTTCACAGCCCACAATATACGAAAGTCTACGATTCATTCATAGAGCCACAATATACGAACAGAAAATTCAGCCGATCATCCACTTTTAAAGCTACTCAAACCATAATCCTTTATAAATCATATGTGGATTGTTGATTAACGGACAGGAAAGCGAGTCTACCATCAGAGGAAACGCTAAGAAATAATAAACCATATATAAATACAATTGAAGTACTGCATTCGATGAACAAGCACAAAAAGATGTGTGAACAACGCACGGAGCTAAGCGGAAACTCACATTTGGTAATTGAACAACAATCTCCCCATTGCCAGCCTATTACCTTTCCAGCGCTGGCTCACAATTCAAAGAAAGTAGCAAAAAAACCTCGCACGCGGTTACATTAAGTCACCATACTGCAACATTCACATAAGTATTAAGACCATCACTCCTCTGAGTGGTAGTGCATAAAAGTGTATAAAAAGTAACCGTAAACAGCTAGTGTCGTAGCGACGCCAACCGTTGCACTCGATACAAGATGATCATGTGCGGCAGCCCAATCGACCAACGGATCATAGACAAACGCATCGAGTATCGTCAACAATGTTTCCTTTCCAGCACGCAATTTTGTCAACACATGCTCACATGATAGTCGAAAGGAACCCTTATTGAAAGAAATTTGGATTAAAACGAAACGATAATTTAAATTCTACAGAATACCACAATCGCCTTGATGTTATTTGCCTTCTACTTCCGAATTCATTAATTTAGCAATTCAGCACATCACAAGTGTCATTGCACTCAATCCTAATAACTGGTAGGCAATATTCACTACAGTCTACTGCCACCTATTACGACCACTTCTGCTCCTATCCCGTTCATGCCTTCAAGCATAACCTTTTCTACTCGAATGCTCTGTTTCAATAGTCTCTTTCCCCGTTTGCCTGAGAAGCTTCTGAAATAAACTGCGCTTGACGATATGCCTGTCAGTTTACAATAATATCCTTATTATGTAGCATATGCCAGCACTATCAATATCAGCGACGATGCAGTCATTTCCCTTTATCCGTTCACTTTCATTTGAGCTATGTGTCAAAAAACCATTCATTTCATACAGGAGCGTGTCGAAGAGGAAGCAAACCTCAATTTGAGTTGGTCCCAAAGCGTGAACCATATTGCCCGTAAGCCGGAAAGGAACCGTTTCTGGTACACGCAAACTGCGCCCCTGAAATATTGCTCAAACTTTGAAATGACAATAGGCCACAAAGTCCACACTCAGGAAACAATCTCTTTATCCTTAAGTAATTACAAAATGATACAGAACCTAATTAGAAAGGCAAGAAATATAATTATAAAATGAGAGGAAATTTAATTAAGTGATAAGAAATATAATCAGCAAAATAATGAAAATAAAATAAGACAGTGATAACCCGATGGGATGGTATTTATTTTTGATATACTTTTCCCATATTAAATTGATTTCATTTCCTAATACTTAAAAATCAACAAAAACGAATTAGCACCGAACAAAGAGAAAGCATAAACTTTAGCAAAAAAATTATAAAAGGACATGCTTGTTCAAGTGTCAACACTCCAAGTTTCACTTTTGAAGGCTAAATTTAAACGCAGTTTATATATATATATATATATATATATATATATATATATATATATATATATATATATATATATATATATATATATGCACAAAAGAACATTTAGTACACCGTGGTGCAAGCAAGTGACCAGTACTGAAGTGGACAGCGCGCTCAAGAAAGAAATAAGCAGAGAATAAGTGAAAAGATCCTAAGCGTACCATTACATCCAGTAGCGGTTTCCATACTCTTAAGGTGAGTGCTGTTGCAAAAATATTACTTAACAAACCGAAATGAAATATAAAATGAGAAAAAAAGGGAAGACCTTATCAAAACAAATGTTGTAATCGATGTGCACGATATGTCCAGATTCGAGATTGACCAGCACGTTGTCCAGATGCCTGTCACCAAGACCTAACACACTACCCAACATCGACATCACCGCCGTCGACCGTGCAAATCGCTCGGTAGTTCTGTACCATGTATAAGCACTTCCAGCACGCAACCAGAGTTCCCTTAACACATTCATATTAGAACGGTTTTCTTAAAAATTTGTGAACATTTGTCGCATTACGTTCAGCTACTGTTGCATCAATTCGAATCGTGAAAGTGCTGAGTTTAAAATACTTATAACATGTCGCATTACTTTTTTTTTTTACAATGGCAACCTAATAACATGTACTGCACTAAAAATAAACATAAAGAAACATTGAAGGAATTCACCTGGACAACAGATCACGAGGTGTTTCTTTAATGAGATCCTCGAGAACACTCTTCAGGATGGGTAGTGGCCATTTTTGACGATCGGCTAACGCATCCGGCGATACATTCTACAATGTTTTTTATTGCATAACATTCATGGCATAAGTCAATTCGGATATGCGACATTTATACCTACCTATACGAATGTGAAATGAATGGTTCTCCTGAAGTTTTAAGGATTTAATGTGTGGAAATATTGAGAAATATTTTTACAATCATAACTGAAGCAAAAAGTATCTTGATATACGCATCAGCAAACAAAACACATATACGATATATATATATATATATATATATATATATATATATATATATATATATATATATATATATATATATATATATATATATATATATATGGAAAGCAAAATGAAACCAAAAACGCTAGATCTTGCACTTTTCTACTGCCTCTCTTTTTGTAAATGAGTAAAAAATTCCAAAAGAAATAAAATACCGAAAAAACATTCAATAGAACAACAGTCACATTGAATTAGTAATACGACATACGTTTGAATCAAAGGCAGCCTTGAGCCTCTTGAAGAATAGTTCACTTGGTCTTTCAATTTCTGTTGCTCCTTTCTGCGTCGTTGTTTTACGTGATGCCTGCAATGAAAAAAAAAAAAAAAAAAACTTTTCGCAAAAAAAAAAAACTTGAACACCCTTCTTACAGAGATGCTGCTCAAGGCAGTGCGATATACCGTAACGGGCAACATTTACGAGTATCAGACTGCTAAGTGCAAACATGTGAGATATCATCTATCTATTATAGACTATTTATACGTGCATAAATCTTCTTTTTCCTTCACCCTGACGACATAACATTTCACAACTTAATTTTGCAATTAACTTGCAAAAGATCTGCTCGAAGTGAAAACAATGACTTACCTGCCTAAGCTGCCATTTTCGGTAAACGTGAAACATAGGTGTTGCGCCTTCAACCCACTGAATAAGTCCCGAACGTGAGCCAAGCGGTGTCACTGAATAGTTTCGTGCCGAATATGGAGGCCAATCGCTCCTTTTTTGGGTGAGCATCAAATTACAAATGTGCAGCAATTGCATTATTCTTTCATCCAAATGCAAATCCTCTTGTCCTTTGAAAAGAAACGGATAGCTGCAAAACTTTATGCTTCATTATTTGAAAATCAACTCATTCCGATAAAGATGAGTGTTTCTGATGACCAGAGAAAATCTGCCAGCCAACTGGAACGAACTTTGCGACGTATCGCTTACCCCGCGAACGACCTACCGGTCAGCTACTCTTCACATCCAATAATATTGGGCAATGAAATGGTAATGATCTTAATGCATGAAAGGGAATCCAATAAGGCCGTTAAACCTAGAAAAGCTTAGAATTACACAGAAGTTTGTTTATGAAACGAAACGAGTACCTATGTATTGTACCTTTGCCTGCTCATCAAAGAGCGTTTTCTAAGTGAATAAATGAGCACAATTTTTTCTTCACCTTTTCCAACCAATGCAAGCAAAAACTTTAAGAGTAGAGTTTATCAGTCTACTTTGTGTTAGCGGCAAAACATTTTTAGAAAGCCCTTATAATGTTGGCCAAAATTATAAATAAAATAGTCTAACCAAAATTAAATAGTCAAAACAAAAAAAAAAAAAACAAATTCCACTCCTAGAACCACTAGAATGCGATAGTTTCCATAGAATATGTTATGATTCCTATTTTACAAAACCTACCTTTGCTATTTAGAAGCGCAATGCTTCAGAATTCCTTTGATTGCAATCAAACATAAATCTTCAAGCTGTGTTGCTTTTTGAGTATTAAGGAGGGAGTGTCTAACATTCCGAGGTGAGTTATGCACTTTCAGCACCTAAGGTCGTGCTTCCTCGCCCCTTTCAAACATACTCGACTGTGCGACGTGCAACTCATGTTTATCCTAATTATGTAACCGCAAATATTAATCAGAAAAAGGAAACCTACTCGACGCCATCCGAACCGACGAAAACGATCTTTTTGGGTCTCGTTTTGGTGGGTAAAACAACCGATTGTTTGCTGATACGCTCTATCATAACAACATTCGAGAAATCTTTCGACTCTTGTCCCGGTACTGGGATCTAAAAAATACGAATATAACATCGCTCAAAATATTCAAAACTTCATTGAATCAATATTCATTGATTACAAAAAAGAGTTTGTTAGTGCTTTGTCCGATCTACGGAAATATACTTAGGTAAAAAAATAAAAAATAAAGAAAAAACTCAGCCCTCTCCATTAGGGAAGGATGTAGTTTCACTAGCTATACATTCCACAATTGAGGATGAAAGGTGACAATCCCAAACGCATTTGTTTGGACTGCCAATTTGTGTTATGTATAATAGCTGTGTAACGGTAATGATAACAATAATAGCAATCATAACAACAGTGATAATAACAAATAATTATAGTGACGAATTATAACACTGATGACAATTCTAACAGTGCTAAAAACAACGTCAGTGACAATCACCGATGATAATAGTGACAAAAAAACAAGAAACGATAATTATAACAATAAAAAGAACATCAATAACAATAACAATAATGATAATAACGAAATGATAATAATAGAGATGATAATCACATCAATAATAAGAACGACAACAACATAACAAGATAATAATAACCAAAGTAACCCATAATAGCAGCAATAACAAGAGTGATCTACACCACATCTGCATTCCACCTACTACATTGCATCAACTACACACAACACACAGCAGTTCATATTTTCATTATATTTTATGTTGACCGCCACCATGAACTTACCCGTCAACCAGCATTTAATCACCAACTGTCGCTTTCCATTGGGCCGATTTCCCTACTGCGCTATCGAGGTACAGCACAAAGCTTCGAAGTACATTCGAGAAAAATATTTGAATAATTTGTATTTGATATGTTCTACATAACGCTGAACAAAAATAACCATTCACGATAACGAAAGATGCCCAAACGGTGGCATTCTTATCGATAAAATAAACGGTACTACGCAAAAGGAAACAATACTATTATATGGCACTATTTCATCAACTGTATAGTAATTACAAAGCGCCCAGCGAATGCTGCTCGATTCCCAACTCGCCTCCAAGTGATTGCTCAACCATCTTTGGCCGCACTTTTAGTGTAGCCAAAGTCAGCTAAGCAAAGTGAAATCAACCGCTAGACATGTCAAAATCGTGATCTCTTTTGTAAATTCAAGGTGTTCCTCCCTTACCGTTATTAGCATTTGAAAGAACATGAATAAAATTTTGAATGTTCCCCTGTACATATATGTGGCAATGATATCCGAGGGGAATATCGGTTTTCAGCAACCTACATAAGTGTTGTATAATTTAAGCAACACTTACATGAGAATGACAGAATGCAAGAAGACGAGGCGAAACCTCAGCGGTTTGTAACGTTTGCAGAGAACGCTTATTGCAGCGCTGTGTGAGATGGATCAGAAGCTAGAAAAAACTCAATTAAGAGACATGAAGTCGAACTCGAGTTCTTCAACTCCACATCCCTTCCCTCTCCCCCTCCCAAAAAAAAGAAAACGAAATCAGATGAACTACTGCCCAAGGCATCAGGCCCAAAATTTTCAAAAGAGTACCGGAAGCTTTAAATTATGGCATGCTATCAATTTTCAAAAAAGTGTCTCATTTTCACGGTAAACGAGCAATTACACACCTAAAATCTTTCATTTTTCTTTGCTGTAAATGCCACCCCGTTCTTCTGAAATACCTGTGCAGACCTAAGGCTGCTCCGAATACATAACGCCTTGAAACTCACGTACCCTTGATCTCCCTCCCACTGGTGGGGATACTTATTAGCAATTCAACAAAATCCATCTACGGCAATTGGCAACGCCAACAGAATCTAACAAGGAGAATAGGACTTTCAGCCATAAGAAAATGGGGTGTTCTATAAGTGCTCGCATTTTCTTCAATTTCCTCACCTCATTCATCACTCAGAATTTGTAGTTGCCACAACAGTATCGTCATCTAATAGCACTCACTGTCTCTATTACCTATTCCTCTACTTCACTATAATCAAAATACCCATAAGAAAAGTGCTACAACATACTTGTTTGAAAGGTTGCCATGCTTTTCGTGGATCAAGCTTGTTCCACTTGTAAACGTCCAAAGCAGCCGCTATTTGATTCTTATACGTGTCACGAAATTGGCGTTCGTTCACCGTGTGCACATCACGCACGCATGTCCGATCGTAAAGATCTTCGAGGATACGGAAAACCTGAAAGATTGTACTCTCATCAATGCCCAACAAAAATCAAATTCCACACAGTCACACAGCTTCCTATAAGATAAAAAAGAAAAAATAGAGAAGAACAAATGACTAAGGCTGCAAGGAATTAGACTACGCACGATAAAAATAACCACAGACTCCATGACCTACAAATCTCCATTCACGTATGCTCTAATTCCTCACCTCAGCTCCCCTCCGCCCTCAAGGCAACAGAGTTGATATGCAGAGGCATCACAGCATAAAAACTCTTAAAAATTAACAAATCAGCAATTGTACAGTCAAAAATAAACCCAACCTAATAAACAAGAAAAAAGGGCTTAATGGGTATGCTTCAATGAGGAAGTGGGTCAGAAATACTCACAAAGTTCGAACTCATATGAAAAGCCAGAGGAAGGAAGAGCGTAGAAAGGACAGGATCGATGACACTCACCATGGCATAAAGAATTCGTGTCTTTTCCTTGACAATGAGTTCCTTCTCCTCATCGGTGAGGTAATCGTTTGCCAGGGTCTTCGCCTTCTCAGTTTCAATCTGCGCAATGCGTCTGCTCATTTCATGGTCGAGATTCGACAATACGAATGTCCATCTCTCCTCATTCAGCATGTTTATACGTTGCAATTCCTATATACAAAAAGTTTTCATTAATCGCAACTCGTTTTCCACAACATAACATTAAAAGACAAACTATTCTCTATCTCCTGTGAAATGAAACGTCCAGCACGAACGTAAAAATCCTGTCCTCCACCCTCGGGATCCGAATTTGGAAACCATATATCAGCTAGTTTTTATGTCTGAAGTTATTCTTCACACTACGCAAAAAATCATAAAAAGGCCGACTTATTTAATCATTCATATCGGAAAACATCGCAAACACAAGCCTCAGTCTCCATCAATGATCCTATCGAATAAGTATAAAGCACCGGGTTGCTCGTGAATAACAACAGAACATATACCGCACTAACTGATCAAAAAATTCGATCGTCCCCTTCCCCCTTAATTAATGGGTTATGTTTAGAGTCTACTAAAATAAATGAGCTTCCGGGTTGTAAGGAAACAACGCTTTTTTTATAATATGCAGATATTAATCTCATAAAATAATGAAACTTGAAGCAGAATTTCACACAAAAGAGAAGGTAATTGAAAGAAAGAAATAACTTCAACATGCGAATAATCACCTTAACGAAATCCGAAACGTCCGCAACCAACTCTGGATAAAGGTTTTCAAGTCGTGCCACCACTCTTCGACAACATTCATACATCAACGATCGGTCCTAAAGTATGCGATCGACAAAACCTGATAGATACATCCAAAGCTTGTGGCGGAAATTTCTCAGCGGGTGAAAGAGGACAAGGGACGGAGGAGTGAGAAGAGGAAGAACGATCCCATTGCTTACTTCATGTAAATATCAGTAACGAGTAAGTGAAGGAAACGAAGAGTCATAATTTGCAAGATTTCGATTAATTCAGTTTCATTTATTGGCGATATTTCTCTGCGCGAGAGGTCCAATGTCCTGTCACAACTAGGTATGGAAAACTGACAGTATCGCTGTGTTCCCCCTCCCTTCTCGTTCACCCCATATCCTTTCGACTTCGCCCCATGTACCACTCCATTAACATACGCACTGCGGGACAAAGTGCGCTCACTCATTAGTGCGCTGCTATCGTCTCATAAGATAAGGCGAAGGTCAGCCATCTTTATAAATAAAAAGGTAAGACAAAGAATGAAGTTACTAGTTGGCTTAAACTTTACAATGCCTCCAATCGCTTTGTTATAGAATTTGTAAGCAAAGAATAATATTAGAGAATGCGAAATCGTCCACTCGTTTAAAATTTCACAGCCCTTAAAGCAGACAACGAAAGTAAAAGCGAAAAGTATACCTGTTCCACTCGACGCTTCTTCTCATCATCTAACAAATCACCCTCAATCTCGTCATCTTTCCCTTCACATTCTGAATCCTCGTCATCGCTACTCGCTGAATGCATCACAATAAGTTGTGTAGCACCAACAATTGCTGGGAAGCAAACCGCATGTGGAGCAATTGCAGCAACACGTTCCAATAGTGCACATAATGTATCACGTACCGCCGCTACCGGATGATTGAGACGTGCGAACAATTGCGGCAAAATGTCTGCAACCATTAGCACTTGGAGTGCGCATCCCAACTGTGAGAACAAGACAGCCAGAAACGGAATCGCGCTTATATCTTCTTGCTATCCACTCTCCTGTTTAAGCAATAATCAAACCGCATCGAGTTTAATCACATCTCGCTATGAGAATATAAATAATTCTGAAACAGCCCAGGCATACATCCTAAGAAATTCCTAGTAGTTTCAAATGGTTACAGTTCCATTCATTGAATAAATAGCGTATATGAAATACAACTTCTATTTTAAGACGTTGAAATAAAGAAGCAGAGTAGATCGCTATGTTATAGATTCTTTGCTATTACCGCCCAAAATATGGCCAATAAATGCACTCCATTTCACCCCACCACATTACCCTCTTCCACCTAAACAACAAATATTTTGAAATGCAACAGATATGAATTAAGCATACCTTTCCATAAAAACTCATTGGTACGGCGCATTTCAGCATCGACGAGTGCATGCAAAGAATCCGAATGCCTCACAAGAAGGCGTACTATGCGCAATGTGGCCACCACCGTTCCGATTGTGCCCTCAAACATAGAACATATATAAGGATTAATTAATTTCACCACTGCCATCAAATGCTTGCATATGACTGGACAATATTAACGTAGTTCTTTCTGTTACATCCAGAAACTAACATTATGCTTAACCGCTAAACGCGTGAAAGGACCATAGGCTCTGGTTTCCCACGAAGGTTTCAAAAGAGAATTTCCAGGCGTTTCCGCAATAACCACGCCATATTTGCGCTGCTCACCTTTCAACAACAATTTTCAAAGGACTGAAACGGTGAACCTATGATGAAAAGTTTTTGGATAAAGACCTACAGTTGCTGTAAACCCATTCTAGCAAAGAATATAGCTCCACTGCTGTTCTATTTATTTCTTTTGTATACGACACTCTTACCTTCATCTTTGCATCAGTACATTTCGGACAACCCGCTCTGAGATACGTTTCAGGATGCCCTCTCCTTAGTCGACATTGGCAACGCTTTCAGCTCATCAGAAAATCCTCCACCATTGACAGTGTTCCGTACTTTCCAATTTCATTCCTGCCACGTTAAGGCAGCCACTCTTTCTGCTTTTCAACAACCATTGAGTCGTTTCGATCCTAACACTGTTGTAGCTCCTATGTACTGAATCCCTACGATGAGGGAAACGATCACGCAAGGACTCCTCTTTTCCATACGACTCAGTGAGACGTGCTTTTTCTCTGTTCCATTATAATGCGCATTTTTCTCTGTTTCTCATGCTGCGTGTTGAGAAACCCATTTCATGTCGTTTGCACTGGAGAGTGTAATCTGACAACTGCGTAAATCTCGTAGCATTACTCGGTAACAGGTGGGGGGATGCTGGGCACCTCAGGCCCACGACTGCAGTGTAAGAGCCTATTTTGCGTTTTTTTGCTTTCGGGCTCACATACTTTTGCATGATTCCCAACTTTGGCGACATCGAATGAATAAGTACATAAAAAAAGCATTGTGCTATTTGTCTAACGTTACCTATATGTCAAAGTACGTGCATATATGTGTCCCTCAACGTCCTTTTTCCCCGTGATGATTGATCCTCGACTTACAGTCACCTCCTTCCGGCAGTCGACCCTGGGTTACAAGATTGCTTTGGTATGTGTAAGTTAGACCCAAAGTAGCACATACAAAGTTATGCAAAAAAAACAAAACAAACAAACAATAATATTGAGGGTTCCCAACAGTTCGTCAAAACACAAAATCTTTCCCTTCTGGTTTTGGTCGGCGATCTTGCTGAATTGCTCAAAACATCGTTCCACTGGCAAATGAATGTTGATGAATAAGAATAAAGCAACACACTTACGTTGTGATGTTCGCTCTGCATACTCCCACACTCGGCAATATAAGTGAAATAAGAGCGTACTGCACATGCATAATAAGCCATCATCCTGCTTCTTGCAGTGGTCCATATGCGCACTATTGCGCTCCCTGCACCGAACAGTCTAAAACACAACAACGTAAATATACGTGGTAAATATTCCATAACTTTTCTACAAAACGCATAGAAAACGACCATGAAATATAACCATGGTTCTCTAAGATAGTCTACAGATGTATCGACGAGTATGGCAAAACAGTTGCGTGAAAACAACAGATGTTGCTATAAACATGTCTGTGCTCGCAAAGCAACAAATAATCCCTAACCCATACAAAAATTCTTTTGCATTATTAGGCATAGTTAAAGTGGTCAAATCCCAATATGCTGAACTGAGCATAAAGTTTGTTCTCCAAGAAGAAAGCAGTTTTGTTTAGAGATTAAGCAAAGGCAGCTACAACCTCGAACAGCTCAAAGTCATGTTGGTTATTTACCCTCAAGAAACATATGAATGCTCTAACTCAATATGATCCTCAAACTGTGATGCGAGACACTTGTGAGATGACCAACAGCCATCAACGTCTACGGCTGCCCATGCTTAAGGCCACTGCGGGCTGATGTCTTGTAAGTAACTAAGTCCTTCTCAGTGAATACAAATCTTTGTACATCTTCACCTCCTTCTTGCCTACTCTTTCACTTTTCCGTCCCTATGCCTCTTTTTAGCCAATTTTGATTTCATGAAACTTAAATAAAATATCGAATGTTTGGAAGTTGCCAAACTTTTTGAGGAATTTTAATTTTAGAGGAGGATAAGTTTCGTGGTTCTGAATAATTAGATTGGTTTTCGGTCTGCGGATAATTTTTGTTCATAGCAATTACACTCAGTGATAATTGTAAATAATAGTTAACAAATACAGGAAATGCTTACTGATCGCATAATGCCGGGTGGTATCCATCTCCAAGAGCACTACGCACATCATCGCGCAATGAGTTGAAATGATGCGCGTTGGCCACCGTATTCAATACCGCTTCAATTGCTATATCGTCCAAACCGGAGCAAGAATTCTAAACAAGAAAATATTTTCATCAATAAAAGTCAATGAGTGAATGAAATTGAATGAATGATAAAAATTAAAGAGATAAATAAGTGAACGATTAAGTAAACAAACAAACAAATTAAATAAATAAATAAATAAATAAAAAGAATAAACAACAAATAAACAAACAAACAAGTAAATACATAATTCTTTATTTGAGTAAAAAAGGCGAAATTAGCGTTTCGTTACCATGTGGCGTAACGCCTGATAAAACAAACGGCTGAACAACATGAGTGAAAGCATGAAATTCTTGAGCGGTTCAAGACCAAATACCTCGAGCCTTTGCTTATGAGACTATTTGGAAACAATTGGAAATATTCCATGGAATGTCGTTTTTGGGAACCATCGGTGCACCTCTCCAAAAAGCTGACTACCTCCAGCACTAGATATGGATCAGCTGGGAACACAATACTCCACGATCAATCGATAGTATACTAATAATGTTCCAAAGCTTTGTAACGGAGGGAGCGTAAAGTAAAGGTAGCCACTTCGGAAGCTTTTTTTGTGGAATGTTAAAGCAATACTGATGCCAACATTGCATTTTCTACCCATAACCCTTAGGAAAGTACATATGTGGAATCAAAGGACAGCGATCGCCCCCTCCACTCCTTCACTTCTACTCAAAAAATACAATCCTATTCGTTAGTATTTTTGAAACAATGAGCTCAGACGACTCAGAAACATGTTCAGTTGGCTTCCCATCAACTGAATAGAGCTTCGCCACCGTCAGCCGTGGCCTCCTTGCTGCAAATCTTGTGTCAAATATTATCCGGCGACTGTGTATCCCGCACCATACACGTGCCCTTACCGAAGGCAACGAAGTCCCTTCTCTCCGTTACCTAACCAACCTAGACTGCCACCAAGATCTTCGCTTCGCAGATGCAACCTTTGAATTTCTTCGATTTCCCTCTTTCTTAGCATAAAAACCTTGTGCATGAGCCTGGATGCGCTTAAGAAACTCTATTCGAGATTACAAAAACGAAAACTTCAATGACCCTGAGCTGCCACTTGATCGCGTCTTTTTCCTCCGCAGTCAAAAGCATACCACCAGATGCATCATCCCCACTCGCACGTGCCGACTTATATGCCCATTCTGCGAGGCGTTCATGAGCTTTTGACAAATGTGGTGCCAATTTACAAGCCGTGCTTAGCAATGCTCCCGTCATTCCGCCCGTCGCTCCTGCAAAAAAAAAAAAAAAATTTCACTCTACAAGTGCAACTGGGATGAATTTTATTCCAAACCACGCTTCACAACCAGAAAATTTCCTTCAGGAGCACTTCTAATGCGATAATGCACAAATGCATAACACATCGCTTGCAGTGAAGCAGTGAAAGGCGCTCAAGTGCATAAAGACAATCATAAGAGAAATAAATAAACAAAAGTTGATGCGATACGAGCTCTCTCGGAGAACAACCATGGAAATCACGTAACAATTACTACGGTGGTCAGCAACTATTGAGTCCAATGCATCGACTGCCTAAGACACCATTGAATGATCGAACTTTCCATTTCATTTCTGTCATTAAACTCTTCACCAGTGCTGCTTCATAAACGTTTAAGGGAATTTCTCATATACGCAAATTAAACACACTGAATTTGATAAACAATGCGGTGCCCTTTGTCACATTCCTTTGACCACTGTGATATCGACCAAATTATGACTTCAAATCCAATATATTTTATAATATACGGGGGATTTCCATCAATTATGTATGAATTAGAATGTGAAAGAAAAGGGGCGCAAGGACAGCAAAACCTCCGTTCGAGGTTCTAAATCGCACCGATAAAACGGACCCAGAAGTTGCAACTGGAACCTTATATTGCCAAGCCGCCAATGCTTGACGTATATCGTAAGGATAGTCCTGGACTATCACGTAACAGAAAAATTTGCATATTGAAGCAAGTAGGATGATGTGCGTAAAGATATTAGACGAACAGAGAATAACAGCCTATTTCAGTTTCAATTCAGACTTAAAACTTTTCTCCCATTCCCAAAATGAAACCCCAGTCCACCTAGAAGAAAAATTTTTCAGGATACTATCGGCTTTTAGGAATTTTTCTTTTCCATTCTCAAAATGTTTTCAGGTCAATCTATCAATGTATATCAAAATTTTTATTCCTCAAATTTCAACGGCTATCCCCCTCTAACGGCCGTATGGATCATAATCTCTAGACGCTAATACCCGAATATACAGTGAATAACTCGAAATACTACATGTCGCTTCAATGTATACTATTACTTATTGCATCGCACATTAGTGTTATTTGTTGTGAATGAAAAGCTGGTAGAGGAAGAAAACAAAAAAGGAATACCACTACTGCTAATAGCCGGTAGTGTGCTTTGTTCGGCGGCAAACATATGCCATGCAATACGTTGACATCGAACCGAGGCAACATTCATCAACGAAGCATCTCGTGATAGCCATGCTGCCAGACGTAGAATAGCTTTCGCCAGAATCTCACCATCCTCTTGTAATTGCTTCGCATTTTGCTGCTTTGATGACATGCCTAACGTCAACACACTCGAATCCTTAAATTGGAAAACTCGTCAGTTTTTTCAATGAAGGACAGAAGTTTTGTTGAGCGGATCGCACGATATGCGCTTTTTTTGATTCCTTTCATCAAAATCATCTCCGTCAGGTATGCTGACAATGCACATATATATTTCATTGACTCTGTCGCTAGCCAAATCTATCGAATGATCAGTTTTTTGAGACCCAATAGGTGAAAAAATTACGTGAATGCTTTGTTACTTTCACGCTTCATCACTCCTTTCCGAGTTGATATATCGATTTGAAATTTGGAATAACCGTATAATCCCATAAGTACATAACATGCAAAAAAATTTCATAGCTTTGCATCAATGCTTCCCGAGTTGAAGCAACTGGGTAGACAAACAAATACAGACAAAGACATGCACACAGCATGACATCTTCATAATGTGCTTTGTAAATCCAAGTTTATGAAATGCATCGAAAGGCAATCAGTACAAAACATTTGACACCGGATTTCGTCGAGTTATTTAAATCTACTTCATTGAAAACAATATGGCATTGACAATTACATCATCCTATTACTATTAAAATAATTAACTCACGGCATGTTACTTGATTCGTACATTAATAAAAATAAATGTGCTAAATTCACTGTGATCATTGAAAGTCTCTCTAACCAATTTTTTTTTTCATTAGAAGAAAATTTGCAATTTTCTATATCAAACAAATTGTTAGCAAAATTGCTATTTTTAACATTTTTCTTCCATCAGCGGAAAAATCTGTTAGAGGGTAATGCCAGACACGAACTTAAAATGCACACTCGATGGGTGGTAGAGGAGGTTGGAGTGCTCCAAACCGCATAATTCATATTGGCCAACTTTTCTGCTCATTATAGATGTTACTAGACGTTACCTTTGTTCATCTGGAAGGCAAAATTTAAAAAAAGAAACAAAATTCGAAACGCTGAATGAGACAATAAAAACTATGTCGCGTAGCGATAAAAAGACACTACATTCATTTGTTGACTGTCTCACCGTGTCAAAGACGGTGAGGAAATAAGATGGAAAAAATATTCTGCAAATATACAACGAAGTTACTCCGAGTTCGATGAGTTCCTAGACTACTTTACTAGTAGGCAGTGACGAAAAATTTAAAAAAAAAAACATTTAAACATATAATCTACAGAAACAAGTCATCGCAATTTTAGTGGCACTAAAAATAGACTTTTATGACATCCTATAACCACGAAAAGGCTAATTGCTCCATCTTTCTCCCCTCCACCTCCCCACTCTTGTGGCAACAACTAATAGAGAATAGAAAGCAGAGAAATATATCAAATGGGAGGAGAAAAAAGAATAAAAGAAATAAAAATTGAATAAATAAATAAAACATTACATTGATAGTGTCTTTGCAGTAATGATGTGAAAGTAGGGGTAGAAGCGCATTGGGAGGCACCGATGGAGCGCCATTGAAAATTACGTTGTTTTTATAGAGGATTCTATCCACCTCATCGGCAGTCGCATCGCATAGTAAAGCGAACGGTTCCGCATGGCTTAGTGCACCATTTGGATTAGATCCACATTGCGCCCATAGCTGAATTCATCACATATTCAGATCGAGTTTCTTACCCTTGGAAGGTGAATCCTTTTGCCCCTTATTTCAGAAAAGTTAAGCAAATGACATCGTCCTCACTTATCTCTGCAATCATGAAAGAGGGAAAACAGAAGGGGAAAGAATAAAAACGAGACGCTTTTTGTGAACGAAAAGATATTAACATCCTTCAAACCCTTTTGTCTGATTAGAGGAAGTAAAAGAAAAGACCGACCTCTTCGGACAATGAGCAGATGAACATTCGTTTCAAAATGAAATTTTAAGCATAACTGCAACTCACTTTGAACGTATTAATCCAATGCGCTTTGCAACAATTTTGTTACTTTAATGGATTTCTAATAATGTATATCCATGTCGGTACAATGTTATTTAAAATCGTCGAAACATGTTTCCGAAACGTAATTCATTCTCTCTCCTAATATAGTATTCAGGAAACGGATTCATGCCTTTTCTGTAATATATCATCCCGGAAAAGCAGTTAGCCCATATCCCATATCTATTTGCCTAGAAACTGAATAAATCCTCCAATGACAACTAACGACAGTCACCACAGAAAGTAAAAGGCCGCATCTCTATCATCTAATAAACAATTAATACATTTCTAACAAATGGAACATAAATTGACGCATTGAAAATTGTAAATTTCTTTCGATAAATATGAATGATAATCGCATAAATATAATATTGCCAAAACCTCTGAAAATAGAAAAAAAACTAGGGGTTAGTGAAAACGCACCAATTTAGCGGTTTCAAGAGCTGAGCTGAGTGTCATTCCAGACATTACCTCTTGACTGCCAAGCATATCCCAATTGTTCATCTCATTCGCCACTGCCACATTACTCTCTTTATTATGTCGTGGCAACCATCCATTCTTTAAAAACGTTTTCATTGGAATAATTTAATCAACAATGAGAAGTGAGAGACTGTCGAAAATCTTCTATCACATAATAAGATATTTTATACAAAAATATATTTTATCATATTTTTTGCCTTTATTTTATCGTATTTTATTATTAATATATATTTTCAATATTATATCTGCTGTATTTATTTATTAACATGTGATTTAATATTGACAATAAAGGATACCGTTATTTATCGTATTGACATTAATAAAACAACATAAAACAAAACTCATAAACAAATGCTTTATTGTAATGATATTAATATATTTCGCTCGCGAGAAATATAACACTTCAGGAAATATAACTTCACCAATAATAAAAATTCTCAAACAACTACATAAGGGTAATGGAAGAATCGTAAATAGAAAGAATCCCTAACGGAGAGATAAATTTTACTTTAAATTGCAATAGTGGCAAATTGCAAATTGTTGCAAATCTAAGCAACGATATTAGTCGATAGAGTTCGCTTTGTATGGCGAATCCATTGTCAGATTTTCACATATCACTAATTAGTTTCAGAATAATCCATAAACTTTTTTAAATGGTCATCCACAAAACGATGTTATTGAATGGATGCATCAAAAATATTAAATAATAAAAATTCATTGGCAGTCTGAATGTCGATAAAATCAAACAACTGTAACTATTGCCTCATATTTCGCATTGATGAAACGAAGAGAATGAATAAAATACGGCAGCACTTTAACGAAATCCCTCTTGCCACGAATCAGTACCGTTAAAGAACAACGTACAGGGGATAGATAGCTGTACTATGACTTCCCCAACTTCATCTCCTCTCCTCTTGCTTCCCCAACTTTTCTATAATCAATCCTTATCTTTTCTCATCGCCGCTTTCCTTTACATTCCTCTGCACATTATTAAATCATTTTAGCATCGTCAATCAACGTATCACTACTGTCATAAACGAAGCGCAACAAACAATAAAGATAAGCCAAAATTGAAGTAGCAAACGGATGTACCTGCATTAAGCCGTTGCTGTGTGTTTGCCTTTGAGAGGTGTGGAATCTGAGCTGGCGATCGGCTAACCGTAGATTACCCGTCTTACGTGCCAGCCGACACATTTTCAAATGGAACGCTCGTTCATCACTGACAACACCCAATGATGAGATTCCGTTAATGTTGGAGCAGTTCTCGAACCAAGAGCTTAGTTGCTGTCCGATAGCAAGCTTATCGACGCATGGCCCGCTGTCCAATTCGAATAGAAACGATGGATCAATTATATTCACCGATAACTGTAAATAGTTTTTCGCAACGTGACGTCCCATAAATAACGCTAATGGAAATGGCACAATATGCGCTTTTTTTCTTAGATAAGTGAGCAATTATCAAGGCAGCGTTGAAAAAAGAACATGAGAAAAAGCTGCTTGTCCTATCAAGCGATAAGGTAATAAGTTATTTTTATCCAACCAAGGCTATTTAGAGCTAGATGCTGTTGTGCGATCGGTAGAGCAGGTTGAATCCAACCAGCATAAACAATGTATGCCATGCCTCTAATTGCAATTCCAAGCTTATCAATAAATAAGCTCATAAGGTTGGATTTTAAAGAGCGCCTTTTTTTTTAAATAAGCATCACAAACACAAAGTTTCATCTTTTGGTTTTCATCAAGGATTCACAAAAACAGCAATTATAGATAAACGTAACTTGTAACTTATACGCTTAGACAAACTTATATACGCGTGCACACACACAGAGAAATATGAACGGACACAACGAGAAACATGCCGAAATCATAAAACCCTTGTCCACTGCTGAGTGAAAAGATATAACATAGGAGTGAAAATACCGTATTCCTCTCAATACAGACTCTCCTAATATAGTGTGAACATTTTTCACAATATTTTTTTGGTGATTCATTATGAGAAACAAGTCAGCAGACTATTTAAATGGCTAATAAATTTTAGTGATGGAAATAAAATTGCTTAAATACTTTGATAAAGTGAAAATTGTTCACACTTCTAACAAATCTGCAATTACAATAAAGGATCTTTTGATCAATTAGAAGAAAAGATTCGTTCAAATCGTAAATGCTTTTTTTTAATCGAATTGGGTAAATTATTTTACGACACTGAGAAGCTATGAGGAAAAGAAGGGAATAGCACTTTTCGTAGATTTTACAGTTCGCCTCTCCATTTTCTTCCAATCACCTCTCCCCTCTTCCCCTCCCCTTCCTCTAAATGCCCAGAATTAATCGCTTGTTGCACTGCCCCTTGCTATTAGCTAGTGAGCAGTAGTTCGTTGGCTATTTACAACTTTCGATAGGTTTGCAGCCAATCAGTACAAGATTTCTGCTGGAAAGTATTCTGCTACCTTTCATAATTCAATAAATCAATTTAGGGTAGATAGCATTTTGAAGAACCATATCGTCTTAATCACGAAACAAATTGTGGTGAAGAAATTTAGCCCTTCGTTGCTCGTGACCAAAATCAAACATAAATGATTTAGGCTTTTTGAGAACAGCAATAGGAGGGGAGAGGGAGAGAAGAGAGAACTAAAACTTTTAAAAACAAAAACCTCCAGATGTGACATCAATCAGCTGTATTCGACTGTTCTCCAGATAACATAAGTTCCATAAGTTATATCTCCTACACAACGCTGCTACTACGTTTAGTGGGATGGTACCGGTCAAAACCATTCCAACTTGGAAATATTATAAACATAAATATTTGGCTTTTATTTGACAGGATGCCGTTTATCACCTAGTACACATTGCATGAAATAAGAAAAACACCCGTACATATATATATATATATATATATATATATATATATATATATATATATATATATATATATATATATATATATATATATAGAAAGATAGATAGATACATAGCAATACAGGAATGGAGTACCATTTGTTTATGAGTCGGTTTGAGACTATCCTTCACAGCGGTTGCCAATAAATGCAAAGCACTAGCACTCGTATGCGTGCGCAGACTCGTGTCTGCCAACATCAAAAGACGAGCATCATCACCAAGTTGTTTGGTTAACTCCGCTATATCGTTCCTAAACGATGCTCGGTGCTCTTACATAGTATTTCAGTTAAAGAATAAACACTCTATAAAATGCGCCAATTATTTCCTTCTTTTAGCAATGTGCTCTCAAAGAATTTAACAGATATAAATCGCATCACTAGTTTAAATTCATATTTAGAAGATAACATATAATCCTTCTGAATTGGGCAATTCACAGTCTGCACACTTGGGCTCATTCTCCCATTCTGCATTTCAATTATACAGCGACATGACGACCGATTGATCAAATTCCCAACTCCTAACGATTGAAAAGTTTTCTTAAAGAAAAATCCCTCCGATATGAGCGGCAAAATATGAGCAGAGCAATTGAGTGAACACAAGTAGATGAGCTTTGAGAACGCTGAGAGGCAGCCTCAAAATCTAAGGCAAGAGGGGGAGGGACTTGCGAGGACACTGACGACAGCACTTTATAATGAAGAGCAGAAGCTTTTAAGTCTCCATTTAAGAGGCGCCCTTAGCAATCCTATACAACACATATTGATTCAGGCATATATAATACACTGATAGGTTATGGAAAATGAGGCAGCCGATGCAAACGAAAATCTTTCGGCTAATGATTAGAGGAATGAGAATCTTCTTTGGATAAGAGAAACGCCATTCAGCGAAAAAGTGACATAACACGATAATCTTAGCAGCACTCATAGCCTAGCTGATAATAATATTGCTGTGGATTCTAAAAGTCATGAGATCAGATTCATGAAGGTGCCTACATTTTTACTTCTATGGTTTTCAATAAATACAAATGAGGCACTCTTTCACAGATTGCATAATTCTGCTAATCGTAAATAAAGATGATAATGCTATATGTTTGCATGAATAATATTGAAAAGAATAAGTCTGCAACCTGCAATCTTTCTTGAATGAACGCGCAATTTGCATCAACTTCAGCTCGGATGCTCGCAGACGACTTTCCACATCCCATACAACCGCCTCGCCTTTCTCTATCTCTCCTGGAGGGTCAAAGTTCACCAGTCCCTTCAGCCTAAAATTATTCCACAAAAAGACGGCTAGCTACCAAGAAATAAACAAAAAAAAAGAGAAATAAGGAAAAAATGGACAAAACTTAGCGTTGGTGCATCAACTCTGCTTAAGCACTCAAGATAACTTACACTTTCGGCAAACGTCACTTAACCGCCACATATTTTTTACTAATAGAGTAAAACTACATAAGGCTGATGAAAACATTAGCAAAACGAAACAATGAAACGTCGAACCATTACCTGCACGAGTTTAAAACATGGTGTTAACCTAGAGTTCCATAGGTTTTTACCTTGTTACTTCTACTGCTCCACCGTTTACCTACCGACCCAGAGTCCTATCTCCTACCCAAGACTTCATATCAAGTCCAAAACTCTGAGCATACTTGAACAACCTATTCGATGATGGAACCGATATTACTGCTATAAAATTAAACATGAATTAAGGGAAGCGTACTTTGACCATGCAGAATCGTCAAAACCTTTCGGTGTTGCACATAATTTTTCTTCTTTATTATGTGATCCATCAAGTGCTTTCCACACACGTATCATCTCTTCCGGATTGCGAATTCGACTCAATGCGGTGATTACCTCAAAAAAAAAACAGATAATAATATATTTTGATATGATCTCAAACTGATCACCCGATCAGTATTTATTAATAAAATAAATCAATTCGATGATATCAAACAACGAATAAACGATATTCACTCAGGACAACGGTCGATTCAATTCAATTAATACCAATCATTAAGAGAACCACTTCAAAATGTGCTTATTTTACAGTTAAAAAAGGAAACTTCAACGAAATATCACGGAAAAAAGACCAACGAGAGCACCATCTTAATTTTTATTGACTTTCAGCTCACTTGCTAAAGTAATTTTCTAGCGTACATGTAAGAAATTTTCAAATAAGATAAAACTCGAGAAAAATCTAAACTGTTTTGATTTTTTCAATAAAAAAATCAAAGAAAAAAGAAAAATTAAATGAGTTAATTTACTAACCAACTGTCGAATGGTTTTCCGTACGTTTTCCGGCTGTTTTGCATCATTAGCACAATTCACCAATCCATCTAAAGCCGCTTCAATTCTAAAAAAAAATTGTTCGATGCCAAATTGTTTTTTAAGCTACTCATAAACACATTAAAAAGTAGCTAAAGTTTTGGAAATATTACAAAAAATCATTTAAAGTCAAATATCTTTTCTCATTCATTGCAAGAAGCACTTTTCGATCTTCCTTCTATTTCAACAGAAAAATCCACAAATTATTCAAGAAAAGATTTGAAAAAAACAGATACAAAAATATATCGCCTCATAACTTTTGATAAAATAAAAAACAAGAACGGAAACTTGAATCCCCCCTTCCCCCCAAGAGGTCATGCAATCAAAACTTCCGTTTATCAGCGCTAGCATTGCATCCTCTAATCAATTTCTTCAAAAACAGCTGCCTTATCCATGTGCTAGCATATTACATTCACCGAATATATGTAAAAGTAATGTAGAAATGAATAATCAAGTTACTTATAAAAAGTTTTTAATCTGAGACAGAGAGAGAGGGGAAGAGAGAGAGCTATAACCGAAGGAGGGCAAGCATCGATAGAAAAATCGAACTATTGCGTTTATAAACCAACGGAATTACCTGCCAGCTGCCATATCGGCTGCATATTTGATCCATGGGAATCGCAATCGATAGACCTTCTTGACCCATGAGTAGATACCCATAATGGGTTGTGCACGGCCCATTTCGACTAGCGAGCGTACCATCCATGAGATGCAGGTATGTGCCGCTGCATCCATCACTTCTGGATGCACATCTAAAGCAACACTTTAATACAGACAAGGATGATCAGATAAGGAAGATTAGCAAGCGATGTTCGCTGTCAGCCTCTACCTCTTCTCATCATTTTGGAGGAGAAAAATATACGACTATAAAATTAATGAGTAAGAGAGGAAGAAAAAGTTAAGAAATTGCTCTCTGGTGAAGTTCTATTTCTAATACGCTTAAATTAAAGATATTAAATAAAATAAAAGAACCTTTCACATCAGTGGTTTGTCCATCATCCACAGCAGAGATGTAACCCGCTGATGCGATACGTTTCTTCGCATCCCTAAGTGCACTAGCACCTAGCCGCAGGACATGCTCATAGTGGCCATTGCCATATGCGACTGCCATTGTCATCAGATACATTCTCGACATCCAACCACTGCATGTCGCTTCGTTTGTCACAAAAAACTGTTGTGACGTCTGCAATTAATTTAGCTCAGTCGGTTGATAAGCGGCGGGTCATATTGAATGAATCGTGTTCAAATCCCATTTGGATGAGGAAATTTTCATGCGCTAGCTCGTATACGTCCTATATGTAACATGTGATCCCTTAATTTACTATGCTCGATGAATGTATTATGAATGATATTTTATATGTGTCTCGATAATGTGGTCAGTCGTTCATCGTTCAGATACCCCAAATCCCTATAAAAGTAAAATATCTCGCTAAATAAAAAGTTGAATAGTTATGAAATTCGAAAAAAGGGGCATGAGCATTTCAATGAAATTACTCAAAAATTCAGCATATTTCAGCATAAGCTGTGAATTCGAAAATATTCAAAAATCACATATTCTCGATGCAGTTAGTCCCGAAATATATCGATGTCAATCATATTAAATTTTTCTCAAGAACTCTACGGCATTTTGTTATAACAATAACTGGAGAATTGCTTAAAAAAAAAAAAAAGAACTTAGAAGAGGAATATCCGCTTCGAAGAAGATACAAAATTTTCCATGAAAGTAAAGGAATACTCTGCAATAGATTAATCATTTATAGTGAGACCGCAAATATTATATCCCATTTAAAACTATATTTCTGCCAATAAGAAACAAAAGGAATTATTTAAAGAACAAAATAATCAAAGTTCTACCTGTGAAAGAATACAAAGTGGAAACAACGCTCCATCACAAGCAAAGCTCATCAGCTTGTCAAGCAATTCGATAGTCTCTAGAAGTGCTCGTACACGCCACCACTGTTCTGCACTACTGAGTTGCCTTGCCTCCCGATTTGTATCCGCCTCAGAATCTTCATCATCCTCTCGAGCGACTCCTCTTCGACTCCGTGTCACCGTCAAACATTTCGGAGTCGGTTCATCCTTTTCCAGCACTTCCGCTTTAACGTTTGCCGCCGAGTCACCATTTGCACCACTCGGTTTACGAGTTAACGAATTCAGTGCAAGGCGTCGAATTTCGTCTAACAATAGGATTTTTATTAATTATAACAAGGAAGCGAATGTGTATAAACGGCAGAGAATCTCCCATCTGCCATTAGTCTTTGAACCCTTCAAAATGTTTAATTACCTGTGGTAAGTTGTCTAACGGCTACCGCTCGAAGTAGCTGCTCCTCGTAAACCCGCTCCTGTTCTCAATATTTCGTTTCTATTCCCTCCCCTTCCCCTATTATTTCAAATGCCATAATCGGCCAAACGATCCTAACCAAGATACAACTATTTTACAAAAGTAAATAAATAAATTTTAAAAAACATGCATATGGCACTCACTTTCCAATTTGAGGAAAGTGTCGGCAGGTTTGCCCAATGGTGTCCTCAATCGATTATCAATGCAATATTGTGCAACCTGGGCAAGTGCCCAGCGCCATTTAGAGATATAATCCAAATTTGCATTCTCATCGCCCATTGATGATGTATATATTGTCGCTATTGTATCCTCCATCCAATTCCCGTTATCAATACTAAAATGAAATTTCCATTTCTTCTGCTTTTTTCTCTTATGTCTCATACTTCTTTAAACTACCTCTACACTAATACTACCTTGTGAAAATTTGGGCTTGGTGATATAAAATCTTCGAAGTGATGCTTTTAAGAAATTTGTAATTTTACTGTAAATTATAAGCTACGAGAAAAATAAACTGCAAATAAAACATCTGAAGATTTAAGCATTGAAGATTTCAAAGATAAACGATAGAATACGGTCGACCAATGACCGCGGAATCAGGAATGAGGTACGGAAGGAAACATTAGCTTTCAAGTTTTATCACCCGCATTTTCTGTCGATTTGCTTGTCTATTCTAATATAAAACTCTCGCCGCTGCCCTTACCCATTATAAAAAGAACTATATGCCTATATACATAAAGTGTAGCTTATTTCGTATCCTACAGAGTTTTTAGCTCCTGCCTGACGACATACAAGCAGTCAATATGCTCAGGAAAGTTGTCATTTTTGCAAAATTCATAATTTCAGAATGCTTTTTACGGAAAACCATTAACTAGAAGAAATAAAGATGAGAGAAAGAAGATAAGTAATGGAAAATGTACCCATTTCTACAAATATATATTGTCAATAAGCAAATAACGCATCCAATGCAAGCTTTGATAATCATGGAACCGAAGAGTTGTTGGAATGGGTGGGATGGAAAAGCCAAAGTGTGGGGGGAGGGACGGGGGGGGGATAATAACAAATTTTCCAGCATATGGTTTCATAGGGAAGCCATACAATACAATAAGATGATAGATGAAGGATGAATTCATAAACAATAAAGTTAAAGGATCAAACCCGCTAGCACAATATGTCGGTATCGTCGAATTGAGAAGGAAATCGACAATAAGTGAGAAATGTTCTGTTGTGAATAGCGATTCGGGAATCTTTGTTTGAGTGAATTCCATTCGTTGATGTGCCATGAGTGTTACTCCATTACTGAATAGAAAAAAATTTCCTTATTTCATAAGAGATCTTTCTATTAAAATGCAATTGCATCCGTTCCCTTCGCATCCTACGTTTTGTTCCCCAAACGACCATCGTCAGCTCATTAAGGTAATACACAAATTTTAAATGACTTTTGAGATATTCCATGAGTATTGATCTCATCTACCAGCTGCGTGGTCAGAAAATTTTGAGAGAGGTAAAAGGCTCTATGAGATGATGACATTAAATTACTTTACCACCTCATTCTTCTACGATTGCTTGCATTCTCACCCTTGTGAAAACTAATTTATTAGACTGTTTGCACTCTCTTCTCTCCTTTTACTATCTAGAAGTTCATGGAAGAAGGTGCCAGTTGATCCTCGCTGACAATGAATCTAACATCCAAGTATCACGAAACAAAGCATAAGACAACATCGCGTACTTTACAACAAAGAATTATAAGTAAAAGGTGAAAGACAAAGAGTCAATGAATGTGGAATTGGAGCTTGCGGTATCCTTACACATAATCAGGCAAACCTGATCCGCAAGTTCGCAAGTCACGAATAGTAAACTATATGAAATTGTCGTTCTATCATATTTAGCTTTCAGTTCAATAAGATGCGCTAAAGACAGCCAGAACTCTCAGAGATATAAACATCTCAATGGGGATTTCGGAATACGGATTATTTACTTGAACATTTTAAGGCATCTGACAAACTTTATGCCTAAAACATTTTTCAGTTGCAAATTAAGAAAGCACACAAAATGGATTCATATAAGTCCATTAATATTAGTCATCCTTAGTAGCACAGGCGAAAGCAATATGATGACCAGCAGCACTACACCGTTCACATGTTTATTAAAGGTGCGCAAGATATAAAAGGTAAAAAGGTATGCAACCGCAAAGGCGAGCAAGTGACGGGAAAGCGTGATCAGCATATACAAATACAAATACAAATACAAATACAAATACAAATACAAATACAAATACAAATATATATATATATATATATATATATATATGTATATGTATATGTATATGTATATGTATATGTATATGTATATGTATATGTATATATAATATTTATACAATGGTAAAAAACATCTCAAATATAATAAGCGCTAAGTGATAAACGAATGCTGCTTTTTATCACATTTTATTCACGTGATAGCTCCCTGATGACTGTGCGCGAAAGTGCTCAGCTAAGTAGCTGTCCCCAGCGAAGATGCACTACATTCACCAAGCCAAACAATGGCGCCACTGCGTCTATTGTACACTTAATATTTTGCCCACCTGTAGTCACACCTTTCCAACGTCTTATTGCTCCTCACATCCAACATTGGATTTGCAAGATAATGTCAATCTTTGAACTTTCATAGCCGGAGTCAACTTTGAAAAAGAATTTAGCTGGAAATGAACTGTGTACTGATATCGTCTGTGCGCACAGCACTTCCACGTTAGCACAACGCACTGAGTGTTCTCATTTATGAAACACTTCTGAATTTGTACGTCAATGATTTGCGACCATCTGTACGCCCATGACCTTATATGAACGTCTCATTTGTTTATTATTCTTTAAGCATGGGTAACTTACTTGTCCTACCCTTGTGGAAAACAATGACAACACAATAATATACCGGAAATGACAGCGAGTGCACTTTTTTGGGAAAAAGGGAATCGTGGATGGGAAAGCAAAAGTGGGAGGGAGAGGAAATTCCCATGGATTTCCCTGGCAACCGTGATTTCATAAACATGCAATAAAAAAGTAGCACCATATCGAAGCATTAACAAATTGATACAAAATCAGCTTACTTTCATCAACAAAAGAAACGAATATTGATCGATCAACCAAAATAACACCCACAAAAAGACGAAAAAATAATCTATAGGCAAACAAATCGATCAATATCATTTTATAAGACGATCAAAACGATCAAGAGGAAATACGAATCAATCCATATCAATACCATCTCATAAACAATCATAGACATTGAACGTCTTGCAACTTGGAGCCTTGCAACTTATCAATGACGTCAGCTTTTGAAAAAAAAAGAAAAAAAAAACAAGTTGGAAAAACGTGCTAACAACATTAGCATCGCTTGTGCTTTTTGTAATTCAACTGAATGCACATCTACCTAAAAAAAAAAATAATGATAATAACAATAAAACAATGTAGAGTGTGCGTCTTTATGTGGTTAATAGCTTGAACAAATCCCTGAATTAAAAATCTCTTTCTGAATCGATTCTGGAATGAACTTATAGAGGCAAGTTATTTGGCGCTTTGAAGTGCACAGAATATAAATTATCAGTATTATTAAAACAGATTATCCACGAGGTGTGACTTCTATCACTTATGATATGCATGTGTGGAGTAACTGAACACACAGACACATACAACCATATAGGAAATGTTTAATCTTGTGTATATAAATGAGGATAATGATGATATGCAAAAGGTCTATGAATTATTTGACAATAAGAATAAAAAATGCAAAAAATAGTGAAAGCATGCGAAAAGAAGAGAACACGATTTTACAGCGACGAAACATTTTTGCCGTCAAATTTAAAGAAAAAAGGTAATGTAAAGTTTTTTCTTCACGTAAAGAAAAGAATGAAATGAATGTGATAACATGAAATGTGGCAATGCTCTAGCAGAATTTCACAACTAGATACGCTTCAATAAACGGTTGCTCTACTAGAGGAATGCTGCAAAATGCTATCTGCTGCGATTTGAAAACCTAGCTGCTTAAAAAGTGTTGGAAATGCAGAATTCCCTTCCCCTCCATCCCCACCTCTACTCTATTACATCTAAATTCAGCGATTATTCGCTATTCTTAAACGCACTAAAATACTGATGGGAGATGTTTTATACAGACAAGCCTCATCGCACAATATGGATCATTTATTAATATCTATTTTCACTCTCCCACTACTCGCCTCATATAAAATTGTTCCTTTTATCAGCTATTAAAATATCAACCTAAATGATTGCAAAAGGTAATTTTACACTGAACAGTGCGGCTAAGTATAAATAATGTAAAGACAATGTAATTATAACGTGACTAATAGTACGTGCTTAGAATTTGCCAAAACAGCTGCTAATCAGATAGTTAGAAGACGACCATATAATGAATCAGCAAAAATACCACCAAAAAAAGAATTTTATAATTTTGAACTTACGCAAAAAAAGAGGAATTAGTGAGGAGTAAAAATAGAGCGATTAAAATCAATACAGTGCTTACAACACTATAAAGGGCAAAAATACACTTTAAGTTCATCAATCTATGTTAAGCAATGAGCATTTAAAAAAAAAAAAAACTTCATTTCTTATTAAATACAACATTAAGTGCATACCGTCGCAAATTTGCCCCATAACATTCTTAACTATATGATGTTCATCCGTTCAAACTATCCGAAGCAGAAAGAACCGGCATGTAAATTTTGTTGTAAAAAAGATGCTTTCGAAAGTTTTCCTCGCCGAATGTTGTGAAAATGCTGAAGGGTTCCGAAGTGAAAGGATACGTGAGGTGAGGGTAGAGGAAGGGGAGAGGAGGTAGATGCAAATTAGTGTGGTTCAAATGGAAATTCCATTGGCCTCCATAAATCCACAGATGATGACACACAGCTCTTTACAGATTTATAAATTAAGAAAGCATTTTTTCCTTCAGATGATGAATGCATTACATCGAAACATTCAATAAAAATATCGCATCTCTGTACCAATGTCAACTCGAATTAAAAGTGTCTCATGTCCAATCAAATCAACATAGTGTACCTCATAAACGAGCGATCCTTTCGTGAATTAAAAGAAAAACTTTAAACAAAAAAAAAATGTTGTGAATAACAATCGTCAATTTTTTGAATCATAAAAAACGATAGAAAGCGGATGCGCAATCCGAATTTCTCCAATCATTAAAAGCTCCACTGTTGGTGAAGTCGCTATGGAATGCGCGATATCGTTTATTGATCGAGGAAAAAAAGAGAACATTCGTTGCCGAATGGTTTATAGATTCTCCTGTAACTGAATTCCTCGTTTTCAAAAATTCATCACTTCTTGCATACAGCGGAGGAGTTTACGTACTCGCCCGAATATAAATCCAGACTCATCGAAATATAAATCCACACTCATCGGGAATATAAATCCAGAAAGCAGAATGCTAAGGAATGTCGCTCGCATTCAAAATTGGAAGTGGAAGATGTATGAGGAAAAAAAGGCAGTATGCTTACAATCTCATGCACAAAAATATGGCGTTATAAAGCTTACTTAAAAAGTAAAAGTTGATGACATATCTCAATATTTCATTTATGCAAATATATTTGCATATGAAATAAACTGATCAATGATCTAAAAGTTGAAATTCGCCCCTCTATCTATACTGAAGCGTAAGATATACAGTGAAAATTCCGCTCAGAAGACGTCAAATACATTGTAGCTACAAAAATATAACATTGAATGGGAAATAAAAACGTTTCTTCTGACGAGTGATTGCATAAGTCAACATAAGAGAGGAAGAGAAAGGCAGAGAGGGAGAAGGAGAGAGAGAAAGAAGGAAAGAAGGTTAGTAAGCGAGTGGGGACAACATTTTACACAACTTTGCAGAAATAAAAACCCTTGCAAATACACTAAATATTTCATTTATAAAAGATGTTTGATCATATGCGATATGCATTTCAATATTTTAAATTTGCCTATAGCAATGATAATATCAATAAATGCTTATCGATTGTGTTGAATTTTCAAATAAAGCAATATGCAAAGAGAATAAACTGATTCAAAAAAAAAAAGAAAAGTAAGCACTTGGCGTTGGAATTGTCTCCTCCAAAAAGTCTAATAGTGCCATTTTCGATGAAAGTAAAAAAAAGATTTCATGTTGAGAAGTACACTGTACAGACGATCAAATTAACTCACTTTCACGATCAATATCGATCGAAACGAACATAAAATGACGCAAACAAAACTATTAATGCCAGCAAATAAAGCAATATTTCCCCTAACAATACTATGAGACGATTGAATCATCTCATCACCGCATAAAGGGCACGAGTTCGTCCCCCTCCCCCCACTCACTTACTGTGCTTCAGCAAGCAATACCAACTATCGCTCAGGTGAACTATCACTCTCCCCCTTTCATCTATAGCTATTATTGTTACGAACAATGATTTCAACACGGTAAATTACGGTACACATGCACTCCAACTATCGCTCAGGTGAACTATCACTCTCTCCCTTTCATCTATAGCTATTATTGTTACGAACAATGATTTCAACACGGTAAATTACGGTACACATGCACTATTACTCTTTCCACACTGTGATTTAACTTTTATTCCCCTAAAAACTATAATAATCGATCAAAACATCAAAATCAACTGTATACGAAAAGTTTCGCAATGATACCAAATGAATTATAGACGGCAATAATTAGCGATAAGAAAATTCAAAGAATTTCGCTCTTGTATTGAATTCTTCGAGCCTCTCCCCCTCTTTATCTTATCAGAAAATATAAATGATATTAACAAGCAGGTTAACCTACGCTTTATGCTCCTGATTTGCAAATTTCATTGGGAATGCGACTATGTATCGCTACTAAATAAGTGAATAGAGAATAATAATTAAAATTAGATTGCAAATTTAATCAGTACTATAAATCCTAACACGACTGTAAACAAATAAACTCCCAACAAGAAAATGAGTAGAAAGCCAAGCCATATTATTATGATGGGTTGCTTTTGTGTTCCCATCTATCCAACCAATTAGGCTAAAGCTCAAATATAAAAAAGTGCAGTGATGCGCTTTCAATTAAATCAACCGCTTGCGCAAATAATCAACGAAAAAAATCGTTTTTGAGCAGTAGCCAATCGAAGAGCAGAGAAAAATTGGCGCACAACGTTCTTTAAATCTTTAAACTTTAATAACTCATTGAAACACGAGAAGCCATAATAAAAGGATTAGGAAGGTGGGAGGTTGGAAGAGCGGGGAGAGGAGAGGGAGCGGGTGGAAGGAGGAGGTGGTGAAAGATCATCCCACGGCTAGCCCACATTCAAAAAGCTTCATCGACGTAGTTTTTGAGACTGATGAGTTGAAACCATTTGAAACTATCAGAAAGATACACTATGCAAATGCACAAAACCGATACTACGGTAAGGCATCATTCCAATACCGATATGGTGATAACGTATAAACACTCATGAAAATCACGATCAGGTAATATTGAACTAAAGAATAAACCTAGCAGTAGTCATGCTAATACAACAAGATTGGATGAGGATTGCGGATATGAAAGAGAGGAACAGGAAGAGAGACAAAGAGAGAGAGAAAGAGAGAAAAGCAAGAAAATGACGAAAAATCTCCGCAAATTGGTCGCACTCCACTTAGCGCTCTTATGAGACGAACAATCAGCCGCAAATGCATCACGTCAGCACCACAAAGTGCTCAGCCCTCGAGCTATGCAAACTGCTTGCCACTCATTCAGCTTGAGCCCTCATCAGCACTCCCGTTATTCAATTATTCACTCTCAAATTCTGCTTCTAGCTGGCACTATGCTCAAGCTGGAACTTTTCAATCTAAGATCGAATGAAATTCAGCTTTTAGTTGAACCTCACCTCCTAGATCACTCTCAACAGATGCCACCAATCGAGTATGAGAAGTGGATCGGCTTCCTTTCTCCCTATACACTCCTAAATAACACCTTTTTCCATACATTCTTCTGAAGCTCTCTGCTCTCTCTCCAAACGATTCCTTTGACTCGATAGTCGCTAGAGATCAAAAAAATGTAAATAATTTTTCTCATACGTCTCATCTCTCCAAACCGAGGTTCGCTGAATGAACAGCCATCTCCCCCTCTCCCCTCCCCTCCACCCTATCAATTCAAACATGTTTTCTGCACAAATTTATGATTGCCAATGGTGCATAAAATCAAAGCCTATATCACCAACAATGGTCCATATTAACCTCGAAATATTCAATGCGGTAATATTTATTAACGTTATTATAGACATGTCAAAGAAATCGAAGATTACTCTTGACTACATCCACCTCAAAACATATATGGACAACAAAGGCAACCGATTCTTACAACGCTTTTATTTTCATCTTGTCCTCTCCCCTATCCTATAAAACAAAATCCATTCAAAGTTTCAAGAGTCGATGCGGAAATGAATGATATGAAATAAAAAAGAAAGAAAAAAAGACGAAAAAGAATATGTGCCGTATTAAAAAAATAGAAATTCCACCAAAAAGTAAGGCAAAATATTCGGCAAAGAAATATCTTTGAAGATGTGATGACATGCAACTTCTTAGAATTAGACGCTCTTTTTTGTTGAAATGTGTGGGAATATTTAACGTTAGCATGCAATAACTTTAAGTCTTATATGCTTAGCAAAAATTTATTCAAAAAAGAGGAAAGATAATCACCGCATCGCTCAAACTGGGTAGCCCCTCTAGCCCTCAAAAAAATCCAAATTTCAGAAATAATCAAGTGGAAAAAAATATCTTCGCAAACAACAAAAATAAATAAATAAATAAATAAAATGAAATAAAAACTCTAAAAAAATCATCAAATACACTACTTATAGACAGATGTTTATTAAATACTAAACAAGCAATTAATGCGTATCACGATCAAGAACAACGAAAATCGCCAATGTGAAATCTATGCAGAAATTTTTTCCAAAGTAAAGAATAATGTAAATGATTGGACACCTTATTTCAAGTACTCCAAAATAAGTGAATAAAGAGTACTAAAGAGAATAGCAAAAAACAAACTGAGTGAATTGCAAACTCCTACACTACTGCACTTGTGCACTTGCCTCTAACGTGGCATCCTCTTTAGCTTTTAGGTAGCCTTCCTACTCCACGTCCTCCTCCCATACCGTCGGGCAAATAAAATTCTAGCTAGATTGCGGATCTAGAGCAGAGAATATAAACGAATCCTTTAAAGCGATTGAAACACATCCTACTGCAAATTACATTTAAAGTTATATTCCAAATTGCATAAGTACAATCGTTGCAAATTGCACAACTAAACTCATTGCAAATTAACTATTTAAAGTTATTCCAAATTGCATGACTATGATCATTACAAACTGCATAACTATAATCACTGCAAACAGCACACATAGAATGGTAAAACCGCAACAAGCGAGTTAGCGAGCTGAAGCGTTGCAATCCCATACAATAAACGAATGCGAATTATTCACTGTGTTCAATTATTTTAAATATCATAACGCACTACTAAATTCAACGCAAATTTTCCAACAATTAGGATAACCTGTTGAAATTTTAAAAAATAGCTTTCAAAGAACTCGAAATAACGAAATACACTAATATTCTTCGAGTTTGATTTCCTTTCAAAAAGAAAAACACCTATATCCGAGAGAAGAAAACCTCCGTATTCTAGAAAGATATCCGTTGGGACGTAAACTCAATCGTCATTGGAAGCAACGATCGACGAGTGTAAAGTAAATATTCACAAAAACATCTGATCTAATTCACTGACCTGTTAATCTTTTTATCATTCTATTCGCCAAGAAAAATTTTGCAATTCTATCAAATCATTTTGCAGTATTTCCCATTCAAAAATCAGATTCTAAAAAACAGCTTCGACACGAGAACAAGATTCCTTAGAGAAATATTAGAAGGAGATTTGAATATTTGCATAGAACTCAAGAAAAAGACATTTGAATATTTGAAGCAGAAATATTATACATTATGGATAATGTGGCTATTGTGCGTTCCGAAAATCTTCGCTATTCTCTAAACACTTTTCGCAGTGGGGGGAAATTCCCATTTCTTTTTGCTCCTCATTGTAGAAAGAAATCTTCCTTCCACTTTTCTCCGAATATTAGTTCTAATTGCAGAACACGACATACATTATATATGTGAATTTTTTCTGATTTTCTCTCAAAAAAAGTTACACAAAAAACAAAAAAGAACCAACATCCCATTACTATGTCCATTCAAACTAAATATAATCGTCATTAGAACCAGAGCAAGTGGTTTACTCTACCTCTCGATATCACATTAAACTTATAATACTATTTTGATGTGTAGATAATAAAAGAGTTGCGTTTTTATAAGAAAACATTTGACATTAAAACATAATTGAGTCAATTTACATTCTAAATACGTATCAATCAAACTGAGAGTGCAAAATAATATCAAAAAACGAATGTAAAAAATGAAAATGAAATCTGCTAGCAATTATTTTATAAAACTCACTCATTAAAACAATAAAAACTTAAATAAAGAGAGAAATAAATAGAATAACGAAATTATTTTTAATTTTATAGCATCAAAAAATATCTCCCTGAGGAAAATCATCAACGTCAATCAGTTCTAAGACTAGACTAAGTAAACTCAGATATATGTTTAAGTGAAAAAAATCTAAAAGAAATGAACGCTATGAATGCAACAATGATAGAAGATGACGAGTTGCTATCAGTTCACTTCTCATACTTGCTTATTCAAATAAAAGAGAAAAAGCGAAGTACGCACTCAATTGCACAACATTAGAAAATTTTCTACAAACAACATTTAATCTTTAATAAATCTTTCCTTTAAAAAAGAAAAAAAAAATCATTGAATCATAAAAATTTGACGCATCACATTGATAAACGAAAGATTAAAAAAACTATGATATATCTGCTCTCATTTCTAATAAGATATCACAACGTGCCATGCAATCTCAAATACGAATAACGTGAAATATGTTTACCTCGTATCGCTATTGCACATTAAAAATGCAAATTCCTTAGCATCCTATCATCAATATTAATAAGGAACAATCGATTTCTATCTGTTGAATAAACTCTCCCCTCTTGATCCACATAACATCAAACCTATTCACTGTGGCAATGAAAACATCAACTAAGATTTTTGATATTTTAGAATGATATTTACGTTTATTGATGAAAAGCCGGTTTATAAAATATAGTTTTGTTTAGGTTTACCAAGAATCAAAGAAAAGAAAGAAAAAAATGATGCAGAGAACTTTTCACGAAACCAAATAAAAGCCGTATGAAATGAAGTATAAAGATTAGAAGGAATATTCAGAGTGCAGAGTTTCACTGAAAAATGAAACAATATTCACTGTTACGATGAAAATGAAAGTCGGTTAGCTCGCGAAATTCAATCAAATATTATAGCACCTTCGAATGGTTCGATTAGTTTCAACGCTTTGCAACACATCGTCTCAAAAGATGACGATTAATTGTAACTATTTGCATACAATAATATTCTATCACTATTAGTGCATTTTCATTAGGCTAACGTTAATATATTGCGTTAAAAGCAATTTGCAAATATTTATTCACCCTCATCATAAGTAGATTAAAAGAATCGCTAGTGGATCGCTATTTCAGTTCCTCCAATATCTGTGTCGCCGAACGGCTAGGACGACAGCAAAGACACGAAATTGCCCTTTAATCCATGACAGTTTTGTAGACTTTGCAGGTGTAGTTTTGACATTTTGTATAAATTAACGTTGGAATTGAAGGGTGAATACCAAAAAGCGCATACTGTGTCAGCTTTTCTAACACATCTCATAACTTATTTATAATTTCGTAAAAAATACTTTTTTTCAAAAAGTTACGATTTTATCGAAATTCTTCGTATAAAACTGTAAAACACATCGAGTTCAACCGCAAGTATCATGCTGCTTCAGCCTTTAAAAAAAGGGCAGAGAATTAAATTTGAAGTGTATAGTGAATCTGAGATATAACGCTTATATGAAGTAATGTCTCTGCGCAGGGTTGATAAAATGACGGTGGAACTTTACGAGGGGAAAATTTACATAAAATGTAATCTCCACAAATGACAATCGAATTGAACGTAATAATTTAATGAAATTTAAGATTAGCTTTAAAAATTTTTAAAAAATTCCAACAAAATATTCTCACAAAAGACGATTGGAAATATCAGATTACATTCAATCAATAAGAAATAAATTCAAAGAAAACATCTTTAGAGGAGTGCAACGTTTATGGAAAAGACGTGCCACCAAAACAATATGATCGTCTGCCAAAAAAAAAAAAAAAAGAAAATTACACAAATTGAAAAAGTGGTAATCTAGCAAAATAACTGCTCTATCTATAGCACATAACGGATGCACTTTATAGAGAAAAAAACGTCATGTGATATGACAGAGAAAACGAGAGAGAAGGATGAATGGAATAGTGACAAAGATTTTCATGAAATACTATTGTGCAATGAGAATGTTTACAGATAGTTCTCAACAACGACGATAAGTCAAAATATTTCCGAAAAAAAAAATCTTTCAAAAATAAGACAAAATCGAAATTTATCTAAAAGCATGAAGGATTTTTACGATTTATACTAAATATTCATACCTTAAGGATTATTTCATTTTGTATGAGGGGAAATCTTTTCATTCCACGTCGCTATTATTGATGTAACGAAGCAAGATATGCAGTAAAGTCTATCGGAAATGACTAATAAAGAAATATTCAAAACCGAAAAGCAAGAAACCAAAAAAAAAAAAAAAAGGATTAGTGAAACAACTGCGTTTAGATGTTGGCGAAAGCAAAAGCAATTTTCTAAGGACTTGATAGTGTGAAATGATTTGAAAGAAAAAAGTTGAAACATCCACAGACCTATTAACTATCAACTCTTAAACGTCAATAAGACAGTGTTAGAGAATAGAAAGAGGGAAAAACCGCCCCGGAAATTTTTTTAATTCTATTCTATTTTCACACAAATGATCTCATCGGAAAATCATCGTTAAAATCCCTCATGATTTTGTTCACATTCAAAATTCTCATCTCATTAAGATGCACATAAAATCGCTCGCATTTTTCAGTGGGTCTTTTTTCATTACTCAATGTCAATAAAAAATATTTCGGTCTACCACGCCTCCCCCTCCCTCTTCAAACTTTTCCGCTGCGAAAGATAATCGACCACAAATTAAACTGAAACTTCTCGGATAGCAAATAAGGCCAATACTTCCAACGCCTTTCACACATAAATGACCCATAGCTCATAACTGCACGAGAAAGGAAATGAAATCTCCAGTTCGTTGCATGACAGCAAATCCTACATGGATTGGCCAATTAGTCGTATACTGAACGAGAATTTAATCAGCCAAGTTCCTCATTTTATTGCCAGGCGACTAAATTTGCATATTCAACAAGTTTTCAACTGGGCAGTTGCCTGAACGGTACAAACGATCATATTTATTCTGTGTTTTATATATCGAAACACTCAATTTAAGCTAGCGCCAGCTGTCGCCATTTCCAATGGGTTCCACTAATTGTAAATGACCAAAACTTCAATTAAAATAAAAAATTGAGAAAAAATATAAAATTTCCTTCAAAAAAATCGACCAAGAATAGCGACCAAGATACGTAACTTACATTTTTTGCAATGGTGCGCACTGCAACGCTAAAATATACTCAAACTCAGTGACAAAATGACGTCATCGGAATCCCTCCAACACCTCAAACTGTTTTTCAATTGCCAGCCATCTGCACACAATTACTGATGCGGATGTAAAAATAAAAAATTCATTAGGGCATTACAAGGTAAGCGATAAATGTTCAAAAACCCCGAATTAATAATTAGAAAGGCAAGTGTTTTTTGTTGAAATTCCCTCGCAAAAACATCTGATTTCTTATGGCATAGTTTGAACCCTCCTCGGTGTCCAACCCTAATTTAATGAAATAAAAGAACGATAACCCTAACAGCTAAATTACAATATAATTCGGAAAATATTACTAGCAGAATATATTTTTCACCACTAATAAAAGACACGAGGAAACGCGAAACTCTCAAAACTACAAGGAATGGGAGTCATATCCGATAAGAAAAAGATTTACCATTTCTACTATACCATGGAATTGAAGTGTGACAGAGTATTCTTTATACTTTCACGCAACATACACATCACAAAACGTATCTAACCGTTCTGTTCTGTTCTGATGCATAGAAAACTGCTCAGATTAAAGTCTCAGACGGACACAGACATACAAACTCCTAGATAGCGACGAGAAAAAAACAGTAATCTGCTTTTGTACTCATATTTTAGCTGCATTCAATGTCAACAACAACCAGTCTCTGAAAGAAACGTAAAGTAAAAACATGCTTGTGAAAACAAGAAAGCGAATAGATTACATTGCATACAACGACAATATTGCGTCCAACTATCACACTACACTCATAATATAAGGGATATGTGCAAATTATATCGAATAAGATGCAGATCTTCTTTTTTTGAAGAAAAGAGAAAGGAGAGAGATAACAAAATCGACAGAAAATAGAATATGAAGAAAACCATTCGATGAAATGGTAACGAAAAAATCAATAATAATGCAATATTTTTTTAAAAGTATTGAATAAAAAACCAATATAGGAAACTCTTATAAAAACATATGAAGATGAAATTTTAGGGCGGAACAGCTGCATACTTACAATCAACTTTGATAATTAACGCACTATTTTGACATCTGCGAAATAAACCGCTAAGGTCGATGAAATTGCTTTGAATTTGCAGTTAAGATGAATCTGAATCAATTAAATTATAATTAAGCATGTGAACACATCTTGTTTCAACCCCAATAATAGTGAGGTGTGTGCTAAAACCAACGAATGTTGAGCCGAAGTAGCACCTATTTCGACGTCACATTAAATGATGACGGGACAGCTTATTGCCTGTTTGCGACCGTGGAGAATTATATAAAAACAAAACATCAAATAGATTCATAGAGATTTTCATAGTTTTGACTTGAATACCATAATATGTAAATAACGCTTCGAGCAAAATAAATCGTAATAGCAATCTCGAAATGGGGATGGGAGGAGGAGGCGGAGGGGAATGAACATCATTATTTGCAGCTAGCTAATAAAAAATGCAGAGATATTATGCATAATTTTTCCTGTTGTACAACAACCCCAATACTAGAACTTCGACCAAGCGAAAAAAAAAAAAAAAATTGACAGCGATTTTGGAAACTTCCCATTTCTTACATACCAGAAAACAAGCGGATTAGCATACCAGACGAATTGGCACGAATATGCGCTTTTCTGTTTTGATCATCACTTTATAATACATCTGAAATTGATGCGTTTTACCCAGCCCTATCGCTCGTACAATTTGAAAGATTCGCTTTTCGTCACTTCAATGTCTGCAAATTTTTCAACATAATTCCTTCAGAAAAACAGGATCAATGCGGAAGCTAGAATCGACAGACATATTAATGATGCAAATTAGCGCCATTAAAGCTAAACTAGTGTCTGCCAAACTGAAAATACGGGAAGACAGACACACAGACAGACACGTGCACGGACGTGGCGGTAACACTATGCGCATTGCCAGTGAACACTATGCAGGGCCGCATAAAAGTGAATATTATGCAAATTTTCTAAAAACATCAGTGATTTTTTGCAGCTGTCAATCAACATAACGATAACTAAATAAACCCTTTTCAGAGCAATATCATAGCAGTAGAACAAACAACTTTTAAAGACAACGTATATGAAATGCGGAAGCGTTAAGGGATTTCTTAATGCGCAAAAAAAAAAAAAAAAAAAATTAAAGACAAGAGAACGGCGAATAGGGCAAGGAATAATTCTTTGGCCACTTACACAACAACTGACCTTAGCATCTTTTCACATTTTCTACGATAGCTACCTTTCATCTGTTTCTCAATATTGACATTGGAATTAGACTCCCAGCGACAAAGGTGGCAACAAGCGGGAAGTGAATAAGCATAACGGTATCTCCTGCTTATTTTTTCAAACATTACAGAGTGATCTACAAGTGCATATTCCCTAAAAGAAAGAGATCAGTGTGTTTCATGACTTCACTCCGGAGAGACTCCAGTTAAGGACAATTCCTAGACGGTGGATGAAAGAGAAAATATATTTACGCATAAATGCGCAAAAGAAAGCTGATTATAAATTTTAGATCAAAAGACCTGCCAAAAAACCTTTCGCATGAGCGTTTTCTTTTCTTGGGAGATCAACCTTGCTTTCCTCTCCCTTCCCTCCTCCCCACCTACCTCCTTGTAGCCATAGGTTTGTAGCTAAAAACCTATTGCGATATACTTCGAATAAAGCTAAACGGCGGTTTGGAAAAAAAAGGTCAGTTGAACTAGAACACCTGGTAAATGAAAGCACTTGTTACGAAGAGTTCGAGCCCACTGCTGTTACTAATCACGGCTGCAGTTACTCTTGGATTGGAAATAACCCATCCCCTAACAGATTGGCAAATAACGAATGCCCATTCCATATAATACAACAATTTCTGCTTAAAATACTTTCCTATAAATAAGTGAGTATTGTTGTGATGAAGGATCGCGCTGCGACTCCATTTTGGATGCACCGACGTCACTGATATCTGTTCTTCTCTGCCCTATTATATTGCGCTGTTTTTTCTGGTTGTCTGACTGCGTGTTTCAAACCCGTTTGCTATTATGTACGTTGTTATTAGGATGGCTTTCCTCGATACACCAAAGATGGAAGTCCGTGACTGACCAGCGGTTCTATGATGCCAATCATCGGAATGATTCAGTCGTCCGTTGCAGAAGTTGGAATAAACAAAACAAACGGCCATTGAAGCGTCAAACATGAATTATCTCACCGAATCGTGAGGTGCTTTAACAACAAAAAGCGTTCGCTGCCAAAAAGAAAATTTCATTGCCGTAGTAGTTAGCCATTTGCTGAATCTACTATCGTTATTTCAGGTTGTACCAGCTTTGTGGCAATAAAAAGCTGTCAATTCAAATGAAAACAAAACGACTGCTAAATTAAAATACAATATCGAGCAAATGCGATAATCTATACGAGTGAAAGAAAGAGGGCGACGAAACATTTCGAAAGACAAAATCCAGCTCCCCATCCCTTACACGTTATACACGACCAATAATCGTATTCATTAACACGCAGCAATATGACAATCACCTTCTCTATCCGGAGAATGGGAAACATTAGTGGACAGTAGTGGACAATCGAAAAAAGAATAATAAGTTTCCACTTCTCCTAGACAATACAACCAAAGATTCGTACTGCTAAAATGCGCAATAAGCTACTCGAAACGATATCATTCTAACTGAGCTATCACCCATCGACTCGTATGCCGCAATAAAGAAAAAAAAAAAAACCACCTAGAATTTGAATGAAAGCGCTTACCTGAACATAATTTTTAGGGACCTAATAAAATTAACAGAATAGTGAATAATAAATGCAACAATCACTGTTGTTACAAGCAATAACAGCTAAAACGGAAGTATTAAATTACAGGTTTGGAACCCTTTCTAGATTAATCCCACCTACCCCAAATCAACTTCAGTTTTCTTTGAAAAGCTGCAAAAGCCACTAGTTCAGCGAGATGCAAAACGACTCTGATGAATACGTACATTGGTTCCCTTTCCAAAAATCCCTCATCGCCGATGCAATCGCTGCTAACAATTCTGAGCTGCAAAAAATAAGACTTGAAATTGGCGAACCTTATGAAAACAGCCGGTGGGATGGCCTGCCAGAAACCGATCACCTTCTCCTGTTCGCAACTGCGTGATCGTTGAAAAACTCTTGTCACGAAATCGGCCAACACTCGAGAATCACCATCGACAATAAGATTAAATACGGCCAACCGACGAAGAAGTGTAAAATAACGAACACGAGCACCGCTTGCTGCAAAATATACCCGTATACCCTTATAACCTTTAACAAACCTTCACTATTAGTTTGCACCGTGAAACCCCTTCCCCCTTATATTGACGATTCGAACACCGTCAAGCAAATATGAAGAAGAGTAAAACAACTTATGGCTCTAATATAAAATATTAATGTTATAGCCGAATAATATCGATCCTTCGCATTACCGCAAAAACTGCCTACCTATGAATTTGGGCAAATGCGATACCCACGAATTCACCTAGCGTTGAAGGTATCCTTTAAAATTGTAGTCAGCAGGGCAATAGAACTACCCATTTTGCAATTACCCATCAATCATACAAGTGAGTTGACAAAAGCCTGTCATCACAACCGCAAAAGGTTCAGAAGGTGCCAAAAAGACAAGCAAAGGAAAAAACACCTCTTGAGGAATCAGCTCCAACGCCTATAAGAGCGCTTGATTTTTGTGCTCCGTCTGAGGTGACCTTTCTGGGTAATGAGTGACGAAGGAATGACTCCAACAATGCACGACGCATCTCCAGCATTTCACTTCGATCAAGCACTTCTTGCAGCACATCTGCACTCATCCCGAATGCAATACCGTGCACCCAATCCACCACCAGATTCCTCAAAATTATATACAACTCATTCAATGCAACTCAGTAAGACATTTATTTATTATGCAAATAGTAATAATTAATTCAATTAAAGCAACCGCTGTGAAAATGTCCAAAGAATATATCTCGAAGAACAAACAAAAGAGGCAAAATATTATCCGCATCAAATATATGTTATCATTTTAAAGAACAAAATAAAAGATTTTGGGAGTCTGTCAGAATGATTTTGTAAGTCTAACACTTCTCAGCGATCCAAAGGTAGTAAGATCGCTTACAAAAAATTAGTAAAAACGAACCTATTCATCAGCCAATCCCCATTCCATTATTCCTAACCGGAAGAAGACAGCATATTGATTGATAGATTTATCACATAAACACTAAATTGTAACATAGCATAAGGTCACATTTAACGCATTCGATTGCTTTAATTCCTCCTCTGTATTCCTTTACGTCTGTTGCCATTGCTGGTAAGCTGCTCAATCTATCACTGCTAAAAATGTGCACCATTCTGCTTGATTTCTCTTCAAGATTCACTACCTCGAGGATCGCGCTCCATTTTGCGGAGATAATCGCCTATTCGCTCGACAGGGTTCTTCCAATTCCCAGATAGGAAGAGTTATGGGCAACTGGCTGATTTGTTTCCTGAGACGTTGGGCGAAGAGGCTGGGAAATTTGTGAAGAATTCGTTTTTCTCCTCACGAAAGCTGCTCTCCACCGAGCGCTTAGATCTTCTAATTCGATTATTACACTGGTCTCATTCAAATGCCACTTTTATCGCTCCACTTGTAGCCCACTATTTATAGAACTTAGTTCTTATAAAAACTTTCAGATAGTCAGTCTGGTCAACTTTCAGATGGCCAACTTCCAGATGGTGAATTTGAGATTTATTCTCCGATTGACTTCCAGATGGTCAATCGGAGAACAACGCTCTGAGATTGTATTCCACTCAAACATTGGATTCATCGTTCAACGACTCTGACGAATACAAGGAAAAGAGCGAATGTCCGCGTCCCTTAGTAATCGTAGACATAGGTATATCCTCTCATAATTCTGTTTTCGGTTAAACTGCAACAGAGACATCCAAGTTTGTGCTTTTTGCATATTGAAGAGGCTTCCTATCAGGCTACATCGTCCTTCGAATGTCTTTCTCAGTATCCCACTGCTGTCTTTAACCATCCTCTTGTGACTATACACATGTGGTATGAGCAGATCACAATGCCGAAACTCGTCTTCATTGCTTTCTTTCTCATCACGGTGCTAGAAAGGATGCAATTTACCGAGCAAATCAAAAAGCGAACGCTTAACGCGAATATGTCGAAATAAGATTATTTGAAGTGCCTCTTAGTGGAATTAATGGAGGAAAGGAGATTAAAAAACTAGAAGCATCTAACCGCTGAAAGCACAATCCCATTTCGGATATAAAATTAGAGGGAAAAAATTTTATATGAAAGAGATGGGAAACGGAAGAAAGAAAAATCGATAACAATTGATATCTTTATTTTGAGCACAACAATCAATTAAAGAAAATTTGCCGCATCATCTAGCAAACATCGATGCGTTCAGACATTACGCTTCACGCACCCTCTTCATAAAAGCATAGCGTCGGTGCCGTTCCCATTTATGCAAAAATGCGCTGAGCACACATAATGAAAGAATGCTGCATTGCATAACGCATACATACAAGCAACAGCTGGGATCGACAGCAGGAGGGGGGGGGGGGGTGGAGGAGGAGGGGGGTAAGGGGAGGAGGAAGTTCAAGCCAATGTCAAAAAAGCCAACCTGGTATCAGACGACATCTCATCATCGATAAGAAGCAACTTGGCAAGTATATCTAATATCTTCGCGAAATGATTTGCAGTTGGATACTCGCTAAGCATTGGCAGCCGATTACGTTCATTTAGCCAGCCACTATTCGCGATGAAATTGTCATGTCTGCAAAAAAGAATCATATTTTTAATAAAGACAACTAAACGAAAAATGTTTACAAATTTCCTCATTCATCTTCCTCTATCAACTGAGCAATTCATCTATGAATTTAGAACCATCCAAATAAAACTTACTTTTCCGAATGCATTTTCACAACGTAAAGAAGTGCATAATGACATCCAGGATAATTGACAATGAACCATTTCTCGATGATCGGCGTTTCACACATCAACATTGTGAATAAACTCGGTGATAATCCCATCATCTATAAATAACTGATTTGAGAAGAAACTCATTCAAACATACAAGAAATCTGGATAACACATTTAAATGCAAATTGACGCTATGAGACCAAATCAATAGGAATGACCATCATAAGCTGGAGGGATATGTGCAATTTGCAACCTTCAACTTCACTGATCCAACTAAGCGATTGAAGAAGTGTTTAAACAAGTAGAGAGACACGAAAGAAGAACGGGTGCGACATTCGCAAATTTAAACAATAAAAATGCCTAAAATATTTTTGCTATGGTTTGGCTGCTCAATTTATATGAAAGTCACTTTCGACCGATGACAGAACAAAAGTTCCTTGCACACTCCAGAGTAATTACCTAGGCGGCCTACACCAACTACAGGTAATTGATATACCTAGAAGACGACCTGACCTAAAAAATTCATATGATAACTGATGACCAATCGAGAGCGGAAGTCGGAAAATATTATAAAAGGCGAGAAGATTGGAAGCGCAAGTGAGTTTACCTATTTGGGAGAGATGTGTAAAAATGAGCGAAAAGACGGAAGCAGACAGATGTACGACGCAGAATCAGAGGAGGCTGGAGAGCACTTCTGAGAATAAAGAGTTCTAGCGAGAGAAAAAAGTACCGATAATTCTCAAACGGAAACTCTGGAAAAAGCGTGATGTCAACAGTTCTGTACGGCTCTGAGACTCGGGCGACCACCAAGAAAGTGCGCATGCTAGTGGCAGCGGCAGAAAGGAGAATGGAAAGAACCATAACAGGAGCCAAACTGGTCGATGGGAAAGAAAACGAAAGGCTCCGAGGAAAAAAGAAGTGCAAGATTGGGTGACCGAGACCGGAATGAGGAAGTTTAGATGGGTAGGGAAGATCAGGTGGAAAGAATAACAAAACGGAAGCCATGAATCGGTTAAAAAAAAAAAGCAGAAACCGATCTGCAACGAGAAGTGGTCGCTTTCTAAAAAAGATTGCAGAAATTTACTGGATTAGAGAAGCACTGAATCGAGGAAAGTGAAAGCGAAACGATGAGACATTTATTCGTAATGAATGCTCTCTTGATTGAAATGAATAAATAAATTAATTATTATATGCATATGTCTTATTCATATATGTGCACACATGTAAAAAAAAGTAGATATAGCCATGCAGATGAGTACTGCACGAAAAACATCAACCGAACAATTTGGCAGCACGGTTGACTTTCCAAATGTGATATGGCAGTCATTCCTCCCTGTGCTCACCTATCCCCACCTCAATCCAAAAACTGAACTGAATAAAAAAGCACTGATAGTCATCTACCGCGATCAACGAATTCTTCACAGATGCGAGTGTCGCGAGTGCGTTCAGTGCCACGAATGTTCGCGTTTTCGCAGCCTTCCGATGGTTGAAGCTGCTTGTTGTATTGCACTCTAAACTTGCCAATGCTTCTGAAAAAAACTTCAATTCAGAATACAGTACACATATAAAAAAGAACAAATAAAAGCAAGTGGCTAACATCGCTTCTACGTGACTGTGACTCTTCTAAAAGAAAGCCCGAAACTGAAAGCATAAAATTAAAGTGAATATATTTATGCATTAAAATAACATCTTTACTTGAACTGAACTTCGAATATAAAACATCGCAGAATTGCATTGACTTTCGATTTTGAACGTAAATAAAACAATGACAACAATGAGAACCGAAGTGACATTTGCTTTCAACTTTCAGCAGCCAATCGTGTTTCCCCACATCTATTTGCTAAGGCTTATTTATTGTTTACTGCATCCCACCATCTCACTTTTTAAAACTGAAAAAGTTACGCAATCTCATCCATCCTCCTCTGCACTTCTTACCCAACAATGGAAGCTTCTCTTCAATCCTCATTTCAAATCAGGCACACAAAATCTCCTTCTCAATGACAATTACTGCATTATCGAGAAAAGGTCTCAAAGAGAAATTGGATTCTTATTGAAGAACTTGACTATCTTATTACAAAAAACAACGATACTTATTTCTCACTACACTTCAAAATGCCTAATCCTAATAGAAATCACAAAAAAAGGAAAAACAAACCGCTAAGTTCGGTTCGTACACAGTGATAAGCAGCCTGTAGAGTAGGTAATGCCTTAGGGGTTAACAGTTTTCCGTAGAGATCAATGACCGCATGCAACACCTCTTTTGAACCGTATATCAACCCATGTACTGCACCCTCAGGCCCAATCACCATCTCCACCACTGATGCCGTCATCTCATGAGACATATTGTCGAACACCTGTAAGAACAATACTTTTAATGACGAAAGCCTCATTCACACTGATTCGTCCGTTTACTCATTTCTTTGATCAATAAGTACGAACAAAAGATAAGAGTTCACCGTCAAGTTCTGCAAGAGTATCACTGTTTTCATTGTTTTTCACGTCGCAGTTACAGTGAAAGCACAACAGATCGCTGTCCAATTTCCACAAGGTCATAGCATTCCTTCTTAGGCACAACTCTGCGTGGTGCTACTGAGCCCTGCCTATGATAAACGAAGAATGTGGTAGTTGGTTGTACCACATCACTCACTTTCCACAAAAAATCCACCGCCCAACTTCACATAATCACCAATGATTTATGGAAATTCACGACACTACGCTACATACAAATTCAACAGTCAAGCTGTCGATAAGAAAGTACGGTCATTTACATCCGCAACGATCTCCACTCACTCGAGTCAAAAATAAAAATAAATAAACTGTCCCGTCTCCTCTGTTCCATTATTATAGAGACACCAAGGCGACCAGCTGCCTCCAAACGAACAACTCGACTTCAACAGTTGATCGAGTAATGTCTTCTGAGGACATACAAAATCGGTAAATGTATAGTGATGTTTCAGCGATATAACCCATTGCACAGAAGCAATATTACATTCGAAAAAATAATCAACAATCATAAACCATATTAAACCAACTTCAAAATATTTAAAAAAGCATCAAAGATCACAAGTAGAACCTTTTCATAGAATTCGATTAGTTTGATCACCGTGCCATATCCAACTGCCGGATGTGCGATCATGATGCGAACTGATTTGACGGCAGCATTAAGCCATTCTGCTTTCGGTACCACTTGCAACGAACACCACAGTACATCGGCCATCGATGCAAATACATCGCCCACTTCCGGTGCTATGATACGTTTCAGAAGTGCTGACTGACAAGCTAGTTGTCCGAACAACTACAAAACTATTACACTTTAAAATCACATCACCGAAACTGCAAAGAAGGAAAACGAAGATGGTAACTATAAGGCAAGAAGAGAAAACAGACTCTTGCATGAGTACACTCTAAAGTTTCCTTCCTTCTCAGGTTGCTTCATATTGTTTTTCATCCCAACCTTCCTCATTAAAATCTCCAGGCTGCACTCTTGTCTAATCAAAACTTCGTTCCTGCAGCATGGCCAACCTCTTTCAAGAAGTACCTTAGCATTTGATGCGATGAAGTGAAAAATTTCTATTAAACGTTTAAAACAACAACAGATTCGGAAAGAAGTTATACAGAAGCATAAGGAGACCCTAGAGCCATCGATTATCGTAAGCCAAGCGCAATTACCGGCAAACATCATCGATCATAAAACCAGCGATTACCAGGTTTACCTCAACCACAAATCAGAATTTGCAATTATCATAGGTTTTCCAACCTAAACAATCTGTCACCTCATCTCATACCTTCACAACTATTTCAGCGCAGTTTTCATGTCAAAGATGCATAAAAGTTTTATTTGTACCTACCAGAACGAACTTACATCGCATTGTTAAACGATAGCACGAATACAATACAGTTAAATTATCAGCAAACATAAAAAATGAGATAGAGCAAAGATTTACATCAAAGATTGACTCCAACTTTGAGGTTTGCACCTATGCTGTCGATCATAGGTGCTATCCCAATAATGCCATCAATGGGTACATTCGCTAGCTCAGAGCACCTTCCTAGATAACAATAAGAGTCAACAGCATAGAGCTATTATGGATGGTTACCTTCTCAACAAACGGCACAACAATCGGATGTGCTTGAGGCACATTGACGACGTTTAGCACTGTTACTAGGGCACGTAATATGGCCGCCGTCTTTCGCAATGCTTCTTCAACTTTTGTTTCTTTATCTGTTCCCAATTCCTGCAAATAAATACATGAAATATAGCTGCAGAACTCATCCCTAAGTTATAACGGTCGAATATCTATAAGTCACAACTGTCATAAAAATAAAGGTTTACAAAATTAAAAGGTAAGCGCAAAAAAAGCAATCTTGTGCAAAACTCAGGTATAACCTCATGGGAACCATTTTGGTTATAAAAACTATTAATTTTAAAAGAAGCTGAATAAGACGGTGCAGCTCAATATCTTTTCCCTTTCCCATAACAATGAATTCAGTTGATAAGACAATTCAACAACACTTCCACCATCTTTTGTTGTGTTAAACCGCCTGGCTGAACAAACACCGGTGTAAATCTAAAGCATTCCTAGTCGCCAGAGTAGAGGCTACTAATTAACAGTATCACATCTTTATGAGCGTTGATCGATTGATTCTCTGCTCGATCATCTATTATAAATTTCTGCTAGACTATTCTACGAAAACTGCCACTCGAAATATCCGTGAACAGTTCAACGCTAGTGTCATTTCTTATTCAACTGCGTTCGGATGTTTCAAATGCTTTCAGATGATAGGAGACACATCGTTGGAAGATCAATTACTAGCACGATCTCGATCAGAATGCGAACCGGCCCTCGACGGTGACTATTCATTGCATGAGCTTCTCAATGCAAAGCTGAATGCTATTTTACATGAATTGGTGACGACTACTGGAAGCATCCATTCGACGATAAGTTACCACGCGGACAAGCTCAGCAGTATGGAAGTCATCAGTTCGGCAACCCGACGAAGATAGTTCATCGCAATTCACGCAATTCTCTTCTTCGTCTCCAAGGAAATAACACAACAATGGAAGATGAGAATTGTGTGCTATTTATAAATCATATACGGCAATGGCGTCCTTAGAGAAACTTAGCTCCATGGGGAAAGCCTGAACTATAGCTCCACGGGTGAAGTCTGAACTACAGCTGCACAAGTGAAGCCTAAACTACATAGAAGTTCCAATATGATGTCAGTGGTAATTCGGAAGCATGTTCTATAAACAGCATTTTCTAGTGAATGCCACTATGCCGGCCATCTACTACATCTCACAACTACAGAAGCTGGCCGATACCTTTGGTCAGAGACATATAGAGAGCAGCAAGTGTGTCTCGTTTGTGACAACGCTTGCCCGCACATCACAAAACTGACTCAACATGCAACAGTGTCGCTTGATTAGGAAATCCTTGGGTTCCCGTTCACTCTTCACACATTACACCTTCGAACGACTAAATCTTCCATTCCCTCTACGCACCGCCCACGAAAAAACAGCTTTGATAATAGAAACTAAATTCACAACGAGGTCAACAACTTCGCTTCGCGGTCGCAGCAGTTTTGGACGATGGGCTTCCAGAAGCTTTCAGAGCACTGGTGGCTTCCATTGGCAGATATAGTTTGTTGATTGCATTTTGAGATTAATAAAAAGTTAACTTTTGTAAAATTATATATGGAGTGTTGCTAAACTCTCTTATCAATGGAATATAACACCTCAAAGTGGAATAGGCAATTTGCAAATTACGTTAATATAACTATCAAACCTACAAAGAGGTGGAAGAGGAAAACAAGGTTCTGTGCAATTTATTTGACAGCTTGTTTGATAAACTCTTTCTTCCTTTCTTTATCACCCACGATCCATGGTTAGGTCGAATCCCACATCCTTGTCTAAACTGGCTTCCTACTGAGTTAATGCCGGAGTCATCCACCATCCTTAACCCGGATCCGTAAACCTTTATATACATACTGTCATTAGTACCTTTCACCATATTAAAACTATGGGGATCTAGTATATATATATACATATACATATATATATATATATATATATATATATATATATATATATATATATATATAGTAGTAAGGATAAAAAACGCAGGAAGAGTTAACGAACCTCGAGATATGCATTAGCATCGTCAACGAACTGCTTCATAAGTGTTACTGCAGTGGGTAATGCGTCAAACCAAAATGGCCGCAGATCAGTCAAAATCTGATTGCATTTATCCACAACACTCTTCGGTTGATCTGGTTCCACATACCAACCCACCGTGAAGTCAACAACATCCTTAAATCAGCATTCAGAACAGAAACACCGATCAATACGAAAGGAAATTTTCAATAGTAAAAGTTTTGCGAATGCATTAAAGTTGTATGTAAGGAAATAAATGACTATATTCCATTCAAAGAAATAAGTATCAAAATTATTTCTGGCTAAACATCGTGATAATACTATTCGAAATTATAGAAAATTGAAGAAAAAAATTTGAAATACAGACGAGGAGTAAGATGCAATTGCATCAGATGACAATTACTCAGCTGAGAAAGTAAGCGTCATTTATCTTACTATAATAACCTGAAGGTGGATTATTTGATAGAATTCCCTTGAAAAACATAGAGCATTTACTCGGAAATTATATATTTCAGCTATAACTGAGGAAAATTTTCGTTAAAAAATATCCTCAAAGCACTTATTACAGAAATAAAATAACCTAAGCTAGCGAAAGCAAAAAATTCCCTATTACAATCACAAATATTTAGATGAGATGTCCGATGTTAGTTAGAAGAACAGAATGCGCCTAAATACAGTTCATTTCCATCTACGATTACACTGAAGCACTCGTCATTCTCTAAAAAATTCTTGCAACAATCAATCCTAATTTATATATCGAATACAATTATCGTTTTTATATTTATTATGCGAAAATATGATCGTTTCATAGAGTAAAAACTATTGCAAAACTTTTACTCGCACATCGCAGTCTTATTGTATACGCTATAGCTAGACACTAGGCAATCCAGTCTTCAGCACAAGCAATGCATAGGAATGGTAATGAAACCATTTGGAAACTCACATCGAAGCTTTTCTTGAATACAGCTGGAAAGTACTGTGCCACAGCCAGACAAATATCCAATAGTGGGATGAGAACGGTGGGCGAATCGTTCGTGTCCAATTGTTTCTTTACTGCTGCCATCACCTCCTGCAGTTGAATGGGTCATGAACTTCAGGAAAGAAGCATTTCATTTCAGACCTTTAAATTTCACAACATCAGCATAAATTTCAACTCAAAGAATACTCCACATAGAGTACCACAAGCTGACACCTCCCCTTTTCAATTTGGAGTTGTCCTCAACATCCGCAGACTCATATACCTCACTTGAACGTTCAAAATCGACATCGAGCAGGTAAGATACTCGCCAATGAAAATATGAAATTGCTATCAACAAATAAAGATTTAAAGCAAGAAAAATTCTGATTATTTACGAACAGAATTCAATAATTTTATAGAAATTTCACCAATAAAGCTTTGTGAATGCGCGCTTTCCTGCTGTCCATTGACAATTCTAGCAAAAAGGGCGTATAATATAGCAAGCATGCGTTTATCCACAATAGTAGTTCTTTATAGAAACAAATATGAATATTAATCTCGTTCCATATACACTTCATTGTTCACATTGACGCATTATAACCCATCATTGCAAATGTTGTGTTTTATTACGCGTCTATCCCAAATTATCACTGCTACAAAAAGCTGAGATCGGCTAATGTAGTCTAACCAACATCGAATTCGCTCAATGACCGTGAAATTTGCATATCTAAAACAGTTCCTCCTCTCAAACATGATGCAAATCTGCCATCCACTAAGATGAAAGAGAAAGGAAGAAAAGGGGATCTACAGAATACGATTCGTTAAAGACTGAAGACGGCAAGAACGAAGTGTTTGCGATAAGTTTGTGTTGATGGCGCTTACGCCAATTGAAGCGTCCTAAATTTACAATGCATCTTTTTTTGTTACTTAAAATTTTTGGCCACTTTTCGCATTTGATTTCAAGTTGTTTACTCATCTGTGATCCTGATAAACAAAGAGGAAGCAGTTGAGAATCTGGCTGATGACAACTTAATATAACTATGTCCACAACAAAAGCAACAAACAGATGAAAGTATAAAAAGAAAGAAACCTCGATATGCGGAGGTGCAATACGTGATTGCACAGCGCATACACCGATAAAATTGAGTGAAGCAGCCAAAGCACGCAATATCATTGTCTTCTCCTCGGGGTATTTTTCTGAGGATCGCTTCACCGCATCCATAATAAACTTCACAAATCTGAAGCAATCCTTGGTGCAGTGAACAAAGATTTCAAACCCCAATTGTTGTTTTATCGATCAATCAATCCACTCATCGAGTATAAGCAAAAAATTTTCATCATTACGCATATATCAGTTCCATATACAGAACACTATCGTCATGTAGAAAAGCATGCTCAGAACGACCTCAACTCATATGCCTTTTAAACGATTTGAAGACAGCTTCAGCATTCCTCATTCTTATCTATTCAATCCACAGATAAATATTCATTTATGCAAAAACATTTCAGCTGGCATAGTTTTTAATTCATTCGCTAACATTTGCAGCTGGCAATTAATGCAAATCTACCACAGATTCATATATTAAGCAATATTATTTTAAAAATCTAAATCATCTAATGCATTTCTTTAAACAATTATAGCCAATATTTTTATGCCATCTAATGGAAAATTTATTCTAGCACATCTTATGTTCAAAATTATTCATACTTAACATGAACGGCCTCTATTTCCTGCAAATCGTCGTAGATCAGAAATATTCATATTTCTATATATTATAGTGTCGAGATCAACATTTAAAAAAAAAAACTCTTCGCTTTTCCCTCGCTTCTTTATACCCCCATAATTAAGCATTTATTAATGAATGTTAAGAACTGCTTATTGCCAGTCATCAAAAATCGATAGAACGGAAATAGTATGAGAAAAATAAATAAAAAAACGAACTGGTCATAGTGGGAGGCAAGGAGGAAACCAAGTGCACCCACGCATTCAGCCACAGCACGTTTCGTATCCGGACTGATACGTGTACCGAGTAGCGAAGTGAGTTCACTGCATAGATCACGCCAATTATACTCCAGATTCTAAAAGTTCAACTCATTGCCAACTTTCAATAAAAAGAAAAACAAAAGCGATAAGAGCATATCACTTTGCAATCTTTTGCAACTACAACATATCACCTTCTATTAATGCAACAAGTTGAAATGATCGATAAAATTTCTTCGCAACAAGTCTAACAACGTCAAGCTCTAGGTCAGCAGTTGCTACAGATATGACGTGTCATATCCTCAACTCTGAACTAGCTCATAATAACTCATGATGAAAATATTCGAGTGAAGGTAAATATAAATGCATCATAAATGTTGAAGGGAAAACGATTGTCCATATAACATTGATCTAGATATTTTGAAGTATATAAAGGTATCTATCATGAGTGGAAAGGTAAAAAACCGGTCTAAGGACTAAACATTTACTAACTATATGAATTAAAATACACAATTAACAATTAAATAACTAATAAAAGAAAATCTTCAAGTAATACTTTCGTTGATCGATGATATTTCATGCAGCAATAACATAATGCCTCAAATACCCTAATACCGATTTTAGGCAATTGCTAGTACATAACAATAACTTTTCATACTAAAAACATATTAGAAAAACTTATTTAAGAAATCCCACAAAAACAGATTTCACTGACAACTCACAAATAATGAAGTGCAAATATGTTCATTAAAAAATGCGAAAACTCACAGCAGCCGTATCCAATGAAAGAAGAAACTTTTGTAGTTCATCACAAGCCGTAATCTTCTGCTCCTTATTAACTCCTTTTTTATCGTGAACTATCTGAAAAGATCACGCTCAAAATTGTTCACTGTGGAAAGAATTGAGCTGACAGCTACTAGCAAATAAAGTAAATAAGATTTAATCTTTGGAATAACCATTAGCTACCGCTTGGATGCTTTCATAATTCAACTGCGATCCACCCTTGTCATATCGTAACGTTTGTGAGTTAATACAAGCAATTCCGACAAACGGGTTCATTTTTGGTCAATAACTGCCGAAAAAATATTCTTCTTCCTTTGTCTGAGTGGAGTTAATGCTTGTGGACAATCCATTCGTATCAAAGACGGCAATATACGCATCAAATAAAATCATCACCAAATTTGCCAATAACACCGAGACTGTGAGAAGCATGAGAGAATTACACAAATGCTAAATAGAAATTTACGAATTTCGCTAAGAATTTGAAAAAGGTCCCATCGCATTTTAGTCGTTTATTAGTTGAATGGCCATCAACCTTAATCATCATTCTTTTGAGAATTAATTGGAGATGTGCCACACCAAACACAGGTGTCCAAAAGTAGGGAGAAAGATGAAAAAGATGGAGCAACCTGTTGGACGAGTGATTTAAGACGTTGTCGAGGGGGTTGTTCAGCATGTGGACTCATCGTCGTAATCATTCGGCACTATTTTCGAGTTCAATTCTCACTTCGCCGACTCGGATCGTGATCGATGTTAATCGATATCTAAACATATCATACAATAAAAGAAAGGAATCAATAAGATACAAACAATGAAACTGATGCTCTCATAAGAAATTTGTGTATTTTGAAGCTCTTCACATCCTTATAGTTGCTGAGTGCTGGAAACAGTGCTAATCAAATCTATATATGAAAAATTTTTAAATTATAAGAATATAGAAATTTGCGATAAGTAGCAAAACATATGCAGTAAAAAGATAGCAAAAGAGCATATGAAGGGCATCATTGTATCAGCAAATGCAGTTTAAACACGAATCGAATGCAAAGAAATAACGCGTATAATGTAGATCAAGTAATATAAAGAGTTGGCGAGTTTGCACCTTCATACCTTCGCCAAAGAACAACCAGACGAGGATAGACTCTCGTTGCTGATCAAATAATCAGGGGTAACTCGAAAATAGCATTCAGAAGTAGAGGTGCAGCATAAGAGGAAGATGAAAGGGTGGATGAAGGAGTGGTGGGGTAGGAAAAAGGGAGGTAGGAAGATCGCCATCGTCCCCTTGCAATTTTTTCTTCAAATATAAAGAAACTTCATACGATTGAAGAAAGGGAAAAGAAGGTAAGAAATATTAGAAAGCGATCGTCGGCCCCGATAGCATTCCACTCTAATTTTCAAAAATTCTCTTGCTTTATTCTTGCGAAGTTTTCAAAGGAAAGCCAACTTGAATAAAGTTGAATAAGTATGCGCCAAATCTATCGGCAGCAAAAGGCATAAAATGCCGTTTCCGGGCACTTGCATGCTGACAGCAGCGATGTTTTCATCCATAAAAAGCACTTTATGTGCAAGAATTATAGGATAAAGGTCAATAAGGAACTAAGGCGTTAGTGCTGCTCAACTCTAAGCAACAGCAATAAACCTATGCCTCAAAAGTGAAATATATATTGCAGCATTATTACTGCACCACCTATTGCATTGCTGTAATAAAGTGAACAATATTATTATTAATATTAATATTACTGTTATTATCATTGTTATTATTACTGTTAGTAATACTATCATTGTCACGTTCAGTCTGGTCTGATATGCATCATCTCGATTTAGAGAAACGGTTGCTGCAAAAGAAATCACTCTCAAATCTGCTGAACAACTGATAATTTAAGGCTAAGTTTGATTGAGCGGGAAGAGGAAGCGCGGGAGATGGAGGAGGGAGCATGAGAAGGGATTTCCTTCAAAAATTTAAGCAAAGAAAAAACCCTTCGCAATTTTTTACAAAGTTAGATTTAGTCAATTTATTCGAAAACAATTCAGTCTGCTAATTTTTTTTTCTTTGGCAACATTAGCGAAATGTGAATATTTCAATATTTTCTATTTTCTTTACCTCATTCACACATAACATCCAATTTATATTTTTGATATATTTCATTTTTTACTGATTAAAAAAATCATCGAAATATTTAAAAAAAAAATTAGTAAAGCAATTCAAAGATTACTAACCTCAATAAAATGGTAAATGCTTAGGACGATATTATTTAAATGAGTAATGAATATTGATCTATTACTAATGAATTTGATTGGGGACTTCCGTGTATATAAAACAAATCAATGTGACATAAAGTGAAGGATATGCGTATAGATTTCTAATCACAACAAACAGAGACTAGAGAATAATCAATGAAAACAGCTGATCCTTAAATGATGTAAATATAGAAAAAACCTGACCTTTTCAAACTCTAAAAACTGTTCTGTTCGGCATACAGTATATATCAGCATATCCCCCCCCCCTCCTTCCCAGTATTAACTGGCCAAAGTGACGCCAAATGCAGTCGGATTTCAGAGAAATATATAACCTACTTTCAGAAAAAAGGAATTCACCGGAATGAATGAGTAAAAGAAGGAGGAAACAAGAGCAAAAATATGTATTTTAACGGAAAGAAAGAGCCTTCAACGTACTCAAAATCATCAAATGCGATCTTTCAAAAGTGTTCGAATTTTTGATGCGGAAGGTTGATTCAATTTCTGAAGCCAAAAGATACGCATAATTTTGCTAACGTGGCACTCGGCTGTTGAGGAAAACCCATTTGAACAACTCACTTTTCATCATTTATAAGTAATATGTATCCGATGAAATTTGCTGATGGCAAAGATAATTAAAGCAAATAAAATATTCACTCAAATCTTAAGAAGGGCCTATATATAAATTACTCTTTCAAATACAACTATTATCAGCTTCCTTATTTTTGGGAAACCTTTTTCAAAAATAATAAATATATTATCGAATGATATCAACTAATCAACAAACCTTTGAAATGAGAAATGCTCTTCGAGGTTATTCCACCTTTCTGAGCTTGTTGCATTTCCAGATGGTACACCTATACGTTAGCAGTGTAATACGCTTTCAACGCGTTACACTGCAGTAAATTAGATTCGCCACTTCGTAAACGCACCACAAGCAAATCGCTGCAATAAGCACCGCCTTCAGCCTTTAAGTTAAAAAAAAAAAAAAACACGCAAATACCTATAAAAAAAATAATATATAAAATTAAGGCAAGTAATAAAATAAGACTGCTATCAACCTAAATGCCGAAAAAGAGATTATTGGTTGCTATTTGCTATTAGAGATGAGAGAGCATGAAAAAGAGACTAGGTGAACAAATCAAACATATTGATAAAACCTTGCATACAACAGAAAACATTCACCTTAAAAAATGCTTCACATAAATTGCATTAAATATAACTTATAAATACTTGCATCAAATTTTCCACGAACGCTTTTTTCATGCATTAAATAGCCCATAGAAGAAAAGAATGAAATAAATTTTTGTCAGCCCTATTCAAGCTACAATCGGGACTAAGCTTAATCCATAGAATATTAGTTTCCTGCATAAAGAGTTATATTAGAGAAAACCTTCAAATACTCACCAGTTCTGTAAATTAAACTGAAAAAGCACCCCCTTTTGCTACCGAAAATTGCTGCTCTCCTAATTCATTAACAAAAAATTTCGGTTTGGAATTTTTTTACGTAGATGCTAGCCGAAATTTTTTTCTTGCTGTTACAGTTGAGTTTATTGTTAGTGACTCGACCGATCGAACACGAATCGATATTTTTAATAAATGACTGACTAACGGTGAAAAAGACATGCTTAATGCCATTATTGATAGGCAATTAGAAGAAAGTCAATAAACGGAAGTTTCGATATAAAACTAAAACTTCAACTGCGAGAATGTTTTCCTTTCAGAAAGAGCACATCGTCTCGAAAGGAAGACCGGATTTAAATTGGGTTTTCGGTTATATGCCGGAACCGGATATGAACCATCTTTTTGGGGCATTAGTCTAATATCTAATATTAAAAGAAGATTCTACCAACGAAAGATATCAATGAGGAGAAGACCATCGCCTACAAAATTTATAGAAAACAAACACAATGCCAAGACCACTTTTGAGAGGAAAAAATAAGAATTTTTTGCAAACAAATATTTGACACTAATAGATGGTTATATTTTGCTTGGAAAAGATAATCACCTTTTCTACAATTTTGGCAAAACACTTATTGGGAAAAATCTCCACTTTACGAGAGAACATCTTTTAAAGACCACCGTGAAATAAAGAACCTCCTCACTAAATTCATGAAAAACAGAGTATTATTGAAGTATCATAAATATAGACAACCACATGCTTTTATTTAGGAAAATACGATAGCGCTAAGAAACAATGCAAAACTTCACAAAAAAATTGAGTGAACTGCACGTCTACCCCCCACGTAGGTGAAACTCCCGCACCGAACAAACACCAAGAATGAAAACCACGCGCGAGACATTTTATGCCACGTATCACCGTTACTTAACGCCTTCCGAGCGCCAACAAATTTGGATAGTTGCCAGTTTTCAAAATATTTCCCTTCTAATTCTTTTTTCAAAATTTCTGTATTTTTTGTTCCAGCTAAACTTCAACTCTAATCTCAAAGATGGGCAAAAAAATTTTCAGAAACGATACAAACCAAGTGGAACAACGAACGCTGCACCGCTCTGCAGAGACCAACCGATCTTAAAATTCGCGAGCGAAATGCTCTAGCGCATTCGAATTTCAATCCAACTAATCAGTCGTATCGCTAATTTTCCGTTAAAAATTCACTTTTTCCTCGCATATTTTACGTCATAATCGTTGTGGAATGTAATCGAATCGATAATTAAATGCACTCAAATTTTTATACACATCGAAATTTCTATGAATTTTTTATTGCTAATGAAATAACTTGAAAGTTAATCAGAGATCAATCTGTGGCGTTGATCTGAACTATAAGATCCGATTGCTGAAAACACCCGATAGATGGGTAAATATATGCAAATATATACCCACATATTTGACTTCAACAATTCATATCATGCGATACTTAAAGATCACTCCTCAAACAAGTGTGGCAAATGGGCGACTGCATTGCTCATATATTCATAGATGAGTTTATTATGCTTCGTAAAACGACCGCAATTTTGCATAAATTTGCATAAGAAAAATTTATGATTGCCTACAAGGATCAAACATAATCGCAGGTCAGTAGTCAATCTACGATGCCGGATGGTGCTGATGCAAAAAAAAAAAAAAAAAAAATGCTTTTTTTGCGAGTGATAATGCAAGATATGCTTTCTCGGGAACTATAAGAGCTATCGGAGCCGAATTCAGTGAATGCAGTCATGTGCAGCCTTATCGACCCGACTACATTCCAGTTATGATGCTTATTTAGTACTTCAAAAATTGTTTATGCAAATTTGCTGTACAATCAGCTGGCATCAACTGAAAAGGAATAGTCGATTGCTCGGATTACAGGTAGGCGGATATCTGATCGTTCTATTCCCTACGTGCTTATGAATATCGTTCCGGCTTTATTATTTAGGCTGCTTGAAACCATCTCTAAATCAGATGCTCTTTCCAAGATAAATTATCATGACATTAACCTAGAATCCCCCCCCCCTCCTAACAGAAGGTCGGCCAAAAGACGATAGCCTGATGGTGGTGGCGGTGGTGGGAGGGGGAGGGGGAGAGGACGGGTGGAACTGAAACTAGTGGTGTCAAGGTGTGCTGGGTTGGTGGGGAAGAGGACACCTGAGAGCTGAAGTTCATGAATCGCCCACCGCAACGTCCACTAAAGAAATGGAGCCGAAATCGTGAGATGCAGTCTCCACCTCAAACTAAACACTCCTCTAACTCCTCATACTGTCTGCCCAGATTGGAGGGGAATAAAAGATAAGTGCTGCAAATCATCCAATCCACAAATATTAACTTGCTCCACGAATCAATCAGTGGCAAGGGAAACAATATGCGATGCATTTCACACATTTCGACACGTAAGAAGGTAAGTTCATCGATGCTATCAGTCGGACGTTGCAATTACGTTTAGTCGTATTCGGCTCCGACTCCAGTACAGCAAGAAGCTTGCATTCAGCTCCGACTTCGATGTATCAAAAAGCTTCGTGAATTTCATGTTATTTTCCATTGACGGAAATTAGATCGCTGCAGAAAATAATACAAAAACAAGCTTTTCAAAAAAAAAAAACTTTCATAATCGTCTCGCCACACTTGCAGCTTTACTGGTGGTTCGATTGGGAAAGTGAAGCAGACAAGCGTAACAATCTATCGTAACTCCGCATCGTTTGATGCTCTGAATGGTGACAAATACTCAACTGTGATCATGACTTGCCAACGATGCTTGTGTTCATTTATGAGCACGGTCGTATTCATCTCGCTAAGCAGGTTATAAATAAAATCCTGGAGATTGCAAGCCTGAGGTGTTTTACTTTTTGAGGAAAGAAGCACGGATGGAGAAAGGGTAGAGGAAAGAGGCGGAGGGGGAAGAAAGGAGAGTATAAATATCGCCAAGCTTTTATTCATCTCATATATATTTTCAAGCAAAACGGCTACATCAATAATTGACAGCTGCAATCACTTGACGTTATCAATACAAATTCATTTAATCACTCTTTAATTGCTGCGAACAATGAAAACCGACTAACCTGTTCGTATGCACAGCATCAAAATGAGGGATACTTTTGCCTAAACTAAACCAATGAACTCATCCTCGTTCATTTTACATCTAGACAATCATATAAAATTTACGTTCAATTGTTTCATGCGACGATTAAAAATAAATCGGTGACCGACCGGTTGACATCGAATTAAGTATAAACGAATTTGTAAAGGAGAATGCAGTAACAGATGCATGCAATTGTGCTGTTAACGAATGAATTTCATGAAATTTTCTCATGATTAAACGATGAAAAATGCAAACTTTTAAATCGGTCTATCTTACTATAGCATATATTAATAGGGAGTTTGAGATAAACAAAAATTTCCTTTTTCAAAAGATTTTTTTTTCACTTTTCAGTCGTTTCCTATAAACATATCCGCTGTTTCCATGTATGAATAGTTAGTTCTAACTCAAGTTGCAATATACTTTCTAATGCACCAATAGCATTATTGAATGCATAAAAATTTGAACTGTTTCGTTAGTGAAGACGCTAACCATATGAGAGTTCGAACCCGCAACTTCCCACACGATATGCAACCTATTTATTAGATATACCACCAAGCATTGTTCGCAATTTTTATTCAAAGTACAAGCTCATTTGCAATTGATAAATCATCGACAATAGCGGATTTTGCAAGTGTAATATCAATCATCTTTTAACGATATTTATTTATGTAACAAAAATTAAATCGCCAACTTGACGATCTTTTATAAATATTTATAGAATTTTTATATTAATTTGCAAAGTTTTTTTTTTATAAAGCTTAACAAAAAAGGTTTAATTAGGAAGCCGGAAACGTTAGCTAAATGATGTGATTTATTCCAAGTTTATCTTTTTGCATAAATACTGACAAAAACAACAACAACAACAACAACAAGAAAGAGGACGAAACGACATCTAATATGCGTTTGTTTATGCAACCGACCGATTCTAGAGTCAATCAACTGAATAATTCTCATCCAACTGGTTGCAGGAAAAAAACTTGACTCGCAAATTTCATATTATTTTGGGATGCCAATAGTACAAATAGAAAAGATCAGTGGGGATGAAACTGAATTGAGGAGTTTTCTGCGATTATATTCAGAAAAGTTTTTTTGGCTTAGCACGTTGAGAGTATCATACATCAAGACATATACGCACATATACGCATACACTTACATACACACTTGAAATCATTACAATGCACAAGAACTTGCAAAAAAAAAAAAAAAAACGCATTAAATGTGCGAATTTTAAGCGAAATCGCAAAATAAAAGCGAAATTGGATCAAAATAAAATAATGAATTTTTCAAATTGCGGTGGAATAGGGAACGCTTCATCTCAGTGGAGGAGTTATATAAAATATTAACTGAAAGAACTGCATATAGCGAATACATTTAACTGATCAAATTGAACTAGCAGTAAGTTTGAAGTTTTTAGCGAAAATTTCTGGCTGACAATTATTTTTTGGCTTATTCGGCTGATATTTCGGCTAAAATTTCGGGAATATTATTTCACCCGCTTATTTTTCTTCCTTCTTCAAGCGTCATCCAAAGATAAAATCCCATAAGAAGAATAAAAACAGATTCACCATTGCGCCTCACTTAGAAACGCCTTCATAATGAATAAAAAATTGCATGATCGTTGCAAAGTACCTCAAATAAATTGTGATCGAAGCGAAGTCAAAATATATTTCTTTCAAGAAAAACTTCTTCAGCAAGTCGACATCTCACCTGTGGAACATAAAGGTTCTACAATGATCTTCTCGAAAGGTGGTTCTATAGTGAGTGTTACCTCAGTAATGACCGTTGTGCTAGTTTTAGCAGTTGTAATCGATGTTGCTGGATATTGCTCATCAACTTCTTTGAGTTGCAAATCCTCATTAGGATCAGCATTCAATGGCGCTACCTGCTTTTCAAACGTTAACTTATTGTCTGAACGTTCGCTTTTTCCCTCAGAATGTGAATCCTTTAGCATCTCTGAATCGGTGGATGGATCTTCCGATAACTTATCGTTATCATGTGATGATTTCTCTAGCATTTCCACACGTTCGACGATCTCCTCATTTCCGACATCTGAACGATGCTGAGATTTCAAAGTCATTTCGTCAGTGCTCGAATATTCACTACCGTCTGCATTTTCGGTGATGAAAGCGGTCTCATCAATCTGTAATATTTAAGAAATAAAAATTTAGGATCGTTTTTTCATAAAAATGGAAGAGAAATCAATGATAACACCGTTAGGTATCATGAATTAATTTGAAAGATTTCAGTGGGAACTACTTTTATGACTCAAAAATTCTAAGCTCGATAAAAGAGTTTAGATAAATTCACTGCTTTAATGCTTTTTAAATTGATCGGCTTCAAAATGCTCTTCGAAAAGCTCAGATGATAAGCTCGGCTGAATAGTCAGTTGGATAAAGCGCTTGAGCGCTACAAAAAAAAAGTATCTGGTTCAACTTCCATCTTAAAAGCCAACCTGTACACCGGTTCTATGACATAAGCTGCGCATTCAGGTGGTGGGCTTATCGTTACAGGATTACTCTTTGCTCTCAATAAGCGATGCACTTATAGAGCGCGATTAGGTTCTAGTCTCTGAGGAGAGTAAACTACTTTTCATACTGTACAATATAAATACTCCTGTAATTTGTTACAAAAGTGGACAAAAAGAGTGTGATCTATTATTGGCTTTGCTCCCCTCTCAGCAACTTGCTGTAACATTTATTTCTGCAACGCTTTCGAGCATATTTTCTACTCGCCAGCAAAATTATCGACCTGTAATTTCACAAATTTGATCATGCTTAGTTGTTGAGACACTGCAATGCCCTTGTAAAATTGGCAAGAAGCGTGGAAGAAATAATGACAAAAATATTTAGGCGAAATGGCTCAGTCGGTAAAACATCCACTCGAAAGGCATACAACGTTAGTTCGTTTCTCATCTGCACACAGTATTTTACTCACGACTAAGGAGTTGTTATCAGCAACTCAGGAATATTGCTGCAAAACTTTTGCGTTGAAGCTTATGCTCACTTCTAAGGCACCGACTTCGCCAAACGAAAATTTTCAAGGATGTTTTCAGAGTAGGAAGTATATGTGTGCAGGGCGAGTGCAGACAACCTCCGCAGAGGTGTTAAATTCTTCATCAAGGAATTACTGCAACCCCTCCCCTCCCCTCCCCTCCCCTCCCCCCCCACCTCTCCGTCGCCCTTCTTAACGAATATTGGATGCGTATACTTTTGTTCTATCCCACTTCGTGCAGGTTCGTATACTGATGATAAAAAACAAACAATAAGAATGACAACACTCAATCCTCAAAGAGGAAACCTAACAACAAAGTAACGAGAGAAGGAACAAGAAAACAGTGATTGAGAAGAATGCGGAGAATAAAATTAAAATAACGAAGTAAAATAATATAGAGTAGCAGAGGAGAATATAGAGTAGCAGAGGAGTGAGCAAATGTGGAAAGCTTTCAAAAAACATTGACTAATTTAACATAGAAAAACAACATCCTAAATGAGGCATAAGTATCATCACATTCATTAGATAACCTCTTGTCTATTAACTCATCTTAACGAGATTTTTGAAAGCGATACGCAGAAAAATAATGAGAGTTATGCAAAAAAAAAGTAAATTGATTAATTAATTAAATAAGTAAATAAATAAATAAATAAAGTGAAAAAAAGAGTCAGATAAATCAATATGAATACTACTTACTTTAGATTGAACTCCGCGTGGTACTCGTAATCTATTCATTGTGATGAGTCCTGCATCATCTAGATCGATCACATTGTCGTCGTTTGCCGCATAGAGTTGCTCATTTTTACGAGGCGCTTTATTAATTCCACTAAAGTGTGCGGCAGATATTGCTGAAATCAACTTTTATTTTCTATTATAATTTCATTTCCTTTATTACATCCAAATTTATCGATTTTTTTTTTTCATTTAATCAATTCGATTTAATTTCCTAAAACTATTAAATTTTATTTATTTATTTTTTCAAATCAAGTCACATCCCCTATTGACATTTTAACTGTAAGTTTTTATTGCCTTCTAAAGAAAATTTCTACAAATTGTCTGCCTCCTCCTTTCCCACCCCCTCCCCCCTTACCCTCTTTATGCCATTTGAAGTGAAAGTTTTATTAGTAACTTTTAATGTGGGCGAAATTTTCGATCAATAAATGGTGAGCATTACATGAAGCCCTATGTATATACGTCAGGAATAGCACAACAAATGAAAGCTTTTCTGCCCAAAAATCCAACTCACTATATCGTATTCCCTAGAATAGAAGCCCCTACTCGTCTAATACCTAATTATCGAAAAGATATTTTACACTTTTCGATTCTTTATTTCCAAGATTCCAGGATTTACAAGAACAGTTAGATATGAGGTTAAGCAGTCGTATTAAAAAGATAGATATAAAGTTAGACAAAAAAAAATTGACATTTTAATGTTCCATTTGGCGAAGTAAACGCTATGGAAGAAGATTATAGCATGGTGAAGATGGGCAGAGGGCATTAAATGCGAAGATGGCCTAGATTCTTACTCACAATAAGTGGGTATTTTCGTTGGGTTATAAAGATGGACCAATTCATACACGATAAATGCCTTCTAATAACGTATTTTATTAATTTAAAATATAATGGTTAACTCAGGAATATTCGCAAATAAAATGACTTCCTAATAAACTAGGAGTAGTAGAATGAACAATGAAAAATATCGTTAATAAAAAATTGTCTTTACTGAATTACATCGTCGCATTTAGCAAGGATGCCTATGTGATGCTATTTATACGACAAAAATATCATTTTCAGACATCGGCTGCACTTTACTTGTCCCTCTCCTTGCTCCCCTCCCCCCACCCCCTCCACCCCCGCTGTTTATCTGCGCTGAGATTCGAAATGAACACAGATTGTCACCTAACAAAATGACGCATTTTTTATTGCTTACTGCAGTGAAAACGAATCGATTCTGCTAATCTTATGGTAGGATAGTCCTTTCACTCGAAAGTTTCTAATATTCCAACTGAATCTCGTCAAAAATTTAGCACTTGATTAAGCAATGACGGAAGTTTCTTTCCAATGTGAAATTTCGTTATCATTTCGTATTCGCTGCTTAAAGTCGAACAAGGAAGCTATCGTTCAAATAATTTTTTCATTGGCCACCCACTATTTAAATGGTTACATGTGATTTCGACGGATGGAAACAAATCAAAGATTGTGAGCATTGTCTTACATTGTGTGTCCTCAGGTTGCTTCTCGATTTGAGTAGCTTCAGAGCGAAGCATAGTCGCATTAATTGGGAATAGCCGATCCCTAAGTACAACAAAGAGGGCAAGGCCAAGTGATGCAATCCCTATCATCACTGAAAATAATGCCAAACAAACCAAACTGAGTGCTAACGTCGATGCCATCGCCTGAAATTTATTACATCGGCATTATAATTTGATAAATGCTAAGCGAACATATTGCAAAGTTACTAACAATTACTACTTTTCAAGTAGACGATGAAAAAAACAACGAAAAAGTTTACTAGCAAATTCTTTCATTGCCGTTTGCCCATGCAAACAAATATCTATCACGAAGCACCAGTTTGTACCGATTGGAGATGCATATTTTATAGATGCCACAAATGAAAGATTGCAGCAAATGCAGGTAACATAGGTGGTTGTTTTGCAAAATATTATATAACACGGCAATGACATGATTACGGTAGCGGTACGATTATTGTATCATTGAATATAGAATGTGATTCGAGGAAAAGTGGAGACAAGAAAATTAATATGAGCGAAAGTGTGCATGATTGGGGGCGGCGAGATTCTCGTTGGATTAATTCTTGAACCAGAACACCGCAAAAAAAAAGGTCATAGAGACAGGGTTTATGCATGATGAGAGATCACACGCAGCGCCATTCCGTTATGCACACAATGCACAATTATCGGATATGCGGATAACGTTGCTGCGCACTGCACGTAGCACGACCGAAATATTCTGCTTTTCGGTTATGTCGATGTAGCCGGAAAATCATTTCGGCGGCCCAGAAGACCGGCATAATGCAACTCAAACTACTTTTGTTAGCTTTTTTTTTGTTTGCAACCAATTCTTTATACCTAATCTCTGAAATCCCAAAGAGGTGACAATTGTCTCCTTTGCTTATTCCTGGTCTTTCTCTATGCCACTGAATGGCTCAGATGAGCTATTTCAATATGTCTTAGTTATATAAAAATTCGCAAACATCTTCAATTTTTCGAAAAAATAATCTGAATATGTGATAAATAGATATTGGTAAAAATTCGAGGAAGTTCTCTATAGAGGCTTATTGGTCTCTAGCAAATGTGTGATTTAACAGAAGATTTATTTGCCACTGTAAAATAAAATATGTCACGCATATTATAGCAAAGAAATGTGTTAAAATAGCACATCTTATCATTAAACGTAATATTTACTAAGAGTAATTGTCAAAACATTTCTCATCGAAAGAAACAAAACAAACAAGCAAGGAATGTATATGTAATAAAAACAAAACTACCGAAGATAAATAAATTTTCTAATGAAATGATCTCATCAAAAACGACTATCTAGTGAGATCGACATTTCAATTGCATATTGACTATCGTAGTCGATTTCTTCATTGAACTTCTTACTGAATTTTCACAATTTCAATAATTAAGCGTCTAATTTATTTAGATTATTTCAGCACTTTTCTTGGGAAACATTTTTTTTATATTACTATATCCGTTGCTATTATTGATGATTTTTTGGGGGCACTATATCTTATTAATATTAGGCCATGGTTGAAGCAAGTAATGCAGAGGATAGTGAAGTCTCTAAACTCCTGACCTTTCCTTAATCTCGATGACCTTCTTAACATCGAGCCTGAAAGCACCAAGTCTTCAGCTAAGGTACCTTCTTAACACCGATCCACACCTAACGTAATTGCAGCAATATTGAACAACAAAGCGGATTGAAATAAGCATCGAGATGAGATGATTGCATAACTAAACTTAGTCTTTAATTAAATAAAATTTATTATTATTTAAAAAAACAACCTTAATAATATTATTGAAAAATAGCTCATTGATGAATGCACCAAAGAAAGTTCACAATTGAGCGAAATGCGTAGCGAAAACGAAATGAAGTATGCACCACACTTAAAATGGGTCATCATTTCACAACATCATTACTATCGGTTTTAATTAGTCAAATAGGAAGTGACAAATGTATTTTAACAGTTCAAGGTTTTCTCGTTGCGATGACACAATTTCGCTTCATCGTTACATTACCCAACTCATTGACCACTAAATTCAATCGTAGAAATGAACTCATCAAAACATCCTTCAACGATATATTTGAGCAAAGCTTAAACTTGCTTTGTTCTGATATATTAGGTGCTTTATTTCATTTTTTAGCGAGATTCAAGCTCCGATTGTAACTACTGTTACAGTAACTGAACGAGGGATATACGGTAATTCCAACGTTTCCAGCTATTTACTTCGACATCACCGTTGAATTTAGTTATTCTTGCGGTATGCAGGAGGCGAATGTCTGCAGCTATCTGCATCTGCGTCATTCAAGGTCACAATAATAAATGCTCTCTTATAGATAGTTCTGTATGCTTCTGCGTATTGCAAGATCACATTATTACAGGTATCTATTAGTGCACGTTGTTGTGTCTGCCAATGTATGTCGGTGTATGTCTGTTTGTCTTACTTATTCGATGGCTTCAACGCCAATCACCGATAGCCGTTATGATGGAAATGCGTTATAGTACAGAATATAGTTTTGTCGCATTTTGTAGTTCAAATGAACCCTGAGCTGAAGGAGAGGCTTAACTGAGAAAATCACGACTTTCTAGAATATCAATCATTTAGAAATTGCAAACCTATGAAAAACAAATATAAACGAATAAATTTGACGAAGCGTGACAAATGCCATTTACTGCTAGTTCTTATTTCCTGGGTATATCCCCCTATTTTTAGCGTTATGGGGATATGTCATGAGATGGATGGCCCTCAAGTTATATACCAACGAGGTAGAGATCGCAACCTCTTGCAACCAACAGCTTATATATCAAGTTTTTCTGAAAATTATTTAGGGAGAGATAACAAACGTCCGATATGTGATGAGCATAGACTGGTGGATATGAATATGAGCTTGAATATGCCAGTTGGTGAAAGTACATAGTCGTCAAAGCAAATGACGTCTGGAGAGTCGAGTAAGGGAGCTTTGGATTGCGCAGAGGGGAACACTGCATGAGGGCTCTCTAAAAAAGCTGCTAACACTGTAGAATGCGTTTCTGAGCTTCTTCTTCAGCTTCAGGTTTCTCGATTATTCAATTATGCAGAATCCACGATGCGTTCTCACAAATCTTCGAGCAGTTCTTGCTCTATTTTCAAAGGGCGACCACTGAAAAGATCGAGAAGGAGAGTGTGGCAGATGGGGAAGGATTGATCTGGACGGCGGTCACTATAAAATTTGAAGCGGAAGGTGTACCAAGGAGGGTAACGATCTGATAGGTTGAAGATGGATCTCTCAAAGACGTTTTCTTATGCTTTGAAGAAATTATCTAAACATGACGATGCACAAAAGGTTAAATGAACTTATTAAGGAACCGTGAATGGCGCAATCGTTGATACATATGGTGATAGCTGACTCACGTGGAAACGCGTTGTATGCTTTTGAAGCGAATATAAGGTGCTGCACCTTCCAAGAAAAAAGCAACGACTGCGAGGATGAGGCGGTTGTATCCACTTCTGATGACGAAGATGACAGCAGGTCTGTCACCTCAGATAGTCGACACATATCACTCTGATGATGACAAAACAGATGATTTTGAAGAAGCAAACAAAACAATAAGATTCAGATGCCTTTTCTAGGAAGAATGAGCCATATACCTCATAGACTGCCAATGGCAACGACAGAGGGTCCGAATGCAGCCGCACGCTGTACAGAAGTTTATGGTTCTGAAAATTCAGGAAAACAGAGCTAGCAACGAAGCCTCATTATGCGCACTCCGACGCGAATTTAGTAATGCCCAGCAGCACTTGTTGGAACTGCATCTGCTAGGTCACGGATTAGTACCGTCGCCTTAAGGACGACGTGGCTGGGAGGCTTTGTCTCGAAGGCTCGAAACAAAAAGAAGCGTAGATGTCTTTTCCGTGGAAGACTCTCGAATCAACAACTCATCTTCTGTCTTCTCGTTGATGCATTATCAAAAGAACCCAAGATATGGAAAGTGCAATATTAATACTGTAGTTTTGTGCAAAAATACCTAAAACAGTACTGCACCGAATCTAGAACTGTATGTGCAGTAGAACTATAATATACTCAACTTTCGAGAAAGTTGGACAAATTGTACAGTATTTTGCCATTCTTTGGGGAAGGGGAAGTATCGCAGGAACAGTAATTTAGCAAAAGTTTTAGCATGATGCATTCGGCAACTTTCCAACGCACCGCTTTTTTCTTTCTTTTCGTTTGTTTTCAAATCCTCACAGTACGTCCAATGTTGCGCCAAAGCTATTGCAAAAATAATCCGTTCAGGAACTTTTCCTTCTCATATGTCATAGTCTTCTTCTTACATGACATACGTTATTGTCTCGATCATCAGTTTGCGTCGATCCTCTATTGGCCATGCGAATTTTTTACATTATTCCGATGGATGATTTTGTCATATGGCTTAGCTTAAGGGCTTTATCAATTACTCTTCCACTCTGACATCTTCATCTTTCTAGATTCATATAATTCCAGAAAGGTTACCAGGAAATAGGCGTGGTCTACTTAACCCGTACTTCACCCTGCAAGAGGCTCTTGAAAACTTCATAAACTTGCCGTAGAAATGTCCTTTCTTTTGCTCTGCTTTGTCATAGATTTTTTGTTCTCTTCCTTCATTCAATTTCACGCAAAAACACAATACTGTCAATATCAAGACGTCCCCGGCTTATACGCCCCACCAAAATATTCCTCGTGAATGGTGCTCTAGAGCCATAACCGATCGCCCTCTCTCTCAGCAGCTGTAAACGTTTTCACTCTGACCGAACCATCAAGAAAACATTTGAAAGAGAGAAGAAGCCATTTTCGCATCGCTTGTTGTATCGCTTCGATAGAGAATTTCACGTCTTCAAACATTAAAACACCGGACTTCTTCACTAAGAACGCACAAAAAAAAAAACCAATAACCGGTAGGAATTGCCTTTGTTTATTACTCGCTACAAATACACAGCTCGCTAGTGTTTAAAGTGATGTAACACGCAACATAAGAGCACTTAGCCTAAGCAAGAGTTGCTGACAGCCAACTGGCACTGAGCTATGCAGTCAACATCTCGATTTATCACAGTGCACTTTTTTATCTACAAAAGTTTTCCTACTCATTTATTCGACTATCTACTTCATGTTCATCGATGCATATATATGCTGAAATGTTTACGCAGATTTCGATTCGACCACAACAATCAACACTTCAAATAATTCCCCTTAGATGAACGTGAGTGACACTTCGAACAAATCACAATAACGATTAAGATCTTTCCAAGTTCGGTATCAAATCCGACAGGGGAAAACACGAATGCGGATGGCGACTTTCCATTCCAATCCAATTGTCGATTTTCTCATCGAAGAAGGCTGTATTATATGGAAAAAAGGGAAATGAACCGATTCAAGGTTATCGATCCTAATATGAGCAATAAAACATCTTAATTGGTGTCAACAAAACGTAAATTGGTATCAGCAGCAATTTCTTATTTTCTAATTCGTTATTTTTTAACGTTAAGGAATTTCAATCGAAATTCTTCGAGGACTCTTCAGAAACGCTTCTTTTCGGGGAAATTGGTAAAGCACATCATGGAAACTCAGTGCTTCTGTTTGTGTCAATGTGTATATGGGCGTCTACCTTTTTGTCCGACGGTTCCAATTCGGAAACAACTGAAGCTGCAGCAGCGAAACTTGGCAAGTAAAATGCACGCTATAGGATAATCCAGCATGTAAAAACTCAAACCGATCGAGAAATTTCTTAAAGAGTAACAGTCGCTTAAAGGGAGCCTTAAAACTTGCACGCAGTTTGCAATCGATTGGACTTACACTCTATGCTCATTAAGTTGGTAAAAGCTGATTCTCTATGAAAGTCTGTATGTGGGGTCGGCCCAATTAAAATGTAAATGAACTATTGCGCACAAGGTCACTCACTACTCGTGGGTAGATTACGAAGCCAATGGGTGCAGTAAGCGGAGCTGCAAAAGTACCTATCGTGCCAGCTCCGCATCTGTACTTCCCTATCTCTCACAAATTTTCTCATTTGAAGGCAAATGATGTGAAGAGAAAGGAAAAAGAGGGGAAATTCCGACATGTTTTCGTTTTTTCTTTCTTGTATTAGTTTAAGTGTCTGTTGCACTCGATGCAACGAGTATATTTGCAAGTCGAATGAAAAAACGGCGAAGATGACACATACTGTCTATTCAAGAATCGAGAAGCGAACGCAAATCAGTTCTCTGAGATCGTCATGCACGATAGGGCGGCAACAGCTATTCACATCAAAGCGAAACGCTAATCGATTCCAGCATCATCTTCGAAAAGGAATGATAACTATGCTATTTAATGAAATGTTTGCAGCGACAGATTCACTGGCCATGTTCACGTCTCGCATCACCTCCATCCACCCAACCAAGCACTCGTCTCGATTGGCACCATCCACCCATCCATCCTACATCGAACACTCGTCTCGACAGTATCTGTACTTCATGAATCGGACAAGATGACACCCCCATCTTCTTAGAACGTAAGCTTGGTTGTAACGCAGGCTCACATACAAGCCATTCACTTTCATAGTACATTTTCACACCATAAAAAGAAATTGAATGGTGAAATTCGATAGGTATAATCGAAAAAAAAAAATTCTATCATAAAACTTTCCATTTATTAGACACGTCTTGCTGATGTACCGTTGAATATTTTTACAGCACTCAACAATATTGCTAAAAATAGTAAAATTGCTGTAATCTTTGACAAAATCTATCAAAATAAAAAGGAAGCATTGAACAACGATATGTAATGATAATAAAATTAGACCATTTTATATATAAAACGTTTCAAAGGCATATGCTACTATCAAATGTTGCATCTTTATGTTGAAATATAATTGCAAAGCTGATAGACATGTAACCTTCCATCCTCTAATTTCTCCTCGAAACGTCGACGAAGGATACAATAAAAATCCGTCGGTTTTTGAAGAAGAAACCCTCATGAAAACGATGTTACAATAGAAAACAAACGAACATATAATAACCAATTCTTTTCCTTAACTGAAGACTTTGCCTCTCATATGGTATTGACTGTAATGAGTTGAACTCATTTAGATCCCGATCTCTAGCGATCGAACACTCTCTGAACTAAAAAAAAATATATAAGTTCAAGCAAAATAATAGGCATTCGGCGTGATAATAGAAACCCGTCACCTCAAAAAAAAAGCACTAACTAATGCAGTGCAAAAGGTCACAACCATAAAATGGTTCTTTGATACTAGAACAATCTAATAATTACAATTTACAAAATGACAAAAGTAAATCAAAGGCGACTCGTGACAGCAGTCATTAGCCATCCAGGGATACGAAGCCAAGATGGGAGATAAGCAGCGATCGTCGAATAGCCTCCAACATTTAGCAAAGCTCTCACACTGCGAATACTTGCTGGTTGGCGCCCTAAATAGAAATGACTATAATACGGTTATCAAACAGCTAATATTAGATCGCTTTCTTCCGATCGCTCTCTCTTTAACAGCAAAACACTTTCCAGCTCATCACCTTACTCAGACGCAAACCTTTAGAGGTGAGATACCACTGGAACTACACCTAGAAAGAGTAGTGGCTGCTGTGACCAACTACGTAAACAGTGATGGCTGTTACTTGTGCTCAGCTGTTGGCATGTTTGTAATTCTACTGCCAATATTCAAAGACGCGGGGAAACAGGATGCACGTCGGTGCCTCGATTTCTGTGCTGCGGAACCGACTCCGCACTAGGCAATGATGGTTCGGTGTGGCGTCCTTGAGGTTTCGATGGACTGGTGGCGAGTGTAGCGAGTCCGTTTTTGACCTGGGTGATGGTCCGGGAAACTCATCCGTAATATACAAATTAAGCCGAAAATGGCCAATTTTTTGCAGAAGTTTGACCACACGGATCTTCAACTACACCTGCATGAAAGGATGCAGTATGCGAAAGACGGTGGCTCTTTTGTGGGGAAGTAGAGAATGGCGAGGAGTCCCTTGCTGAAATGAACACTGTTACTGAGATAAACCCCGAATAGTGAGCAATATTTTTTCCTCACTTCTTCCAACAAAACTAGGAACTTCTTTCCCCCCACTTCTCTCGGCGAAGTGTGCAATTTATTGCCATCGTATCTTCCGGCAACGTTATTTTCTGTTTTGACATTTCCAGAAAGCGTATTTTTCAGTATCAGTGAGTTCAAGCGGAATCTCTATACAACAGTAATGGATTTAAATTAATCCCAAGTTTGCTTCATTGATACTAGCTTTCAAAGTGATATCAAATTTAATCCAAGCTGGCTGTCTGCCTCCAACTTCGAATTGATTGGTCGGGTTTCCAGAACCTCGTTTTCTGCAATTATCGGGGCCCAAAATCTCAATTATGGTTGGAGATAGAGGTTCGCTTTTCACAGGCTTTTAGAAAGCCCATGTCTAACGATACCTCCTCAGCTGGTACAGCGATTGGCAGCGTAGATACGACAACCCAAATTTCGCGATTTTTCGATTGTGAGATAAACTTCGACAAGCTTGCCCTTGACTTCGGTAAAAAACGAAAGATCTGAACGAGATAATCGTGAACATGTGGGCATTTTATGACATTTCTTGAAGCACGGCAAATAAAGCTTCTTGAATATAGTGTTGTTTTTGCTCCCGAGAGAGATGTTAAAGAGATCAGAGAAGGATGTGCCGAACCTGCCGGCCATTAATTCCTCGGTCCCATCTTTTCGCTCACTGCCACCTCAAAGTGCGCGAGGCCAGGGCTATCCCCGCCTGATGTCACAGCACCATAGGTGAGAGGCCTTTTTTTTTGCTTTCCTCAATTTTTTTCCAAGCCGTCGAGCACCGCCTGGCCTACTGCTATTCCGATGCGCCGAAAGTGCTTCAGACTTCTCCACTCGTTTGCCTGCTGTTGTTGTGAAGCGCAGAAAATGAAAGGTCAACTTCAACCTCTCCGCTTGTTGCTATTCCGGAAAGAAATTAAAAAAAAAACAACAGAAGAATGTCACCAAGTTCAACAAAGCATTCGCCCTCCTACGACTTGGCTAATGTAACATGCATATAGTTTTTGGCATCCTTAACTCTACACAGTTCCTGTCGAAGTTGAAGTGTAACCTGAAAGTTATTACGGGAGATCATCCTATGACAAACATTATACTTGCCAATTTTATAACCCTAAATTCTGGAGTTATCGAATCGGGATTACCGCAAATACAGAAAGACAGAAATATAAATACAAGCGGAAATGACATTACCATATAAGGTTTTTGCGGAAGCACATAAACAGCAAGCAGAGCAAATCAACTACCTTTGCTCTTTCCTCACCCGACAATCTCTAAAACTGCCTACTATTCATGGGTAATTCTTTGAATAAAACTTGCCGTCAATATCGCTGAACTTATAGTCAATGCCCAAGTCAGCAGCGACCAGTATGCGTCCACTCTTCTTCATGATATCGCGATCGTTAGCCAACATGACCACTGCTTTTCCAGCAAACTCCGGTGTTTCTCCCTCTTCGAGGAACTTCTTCATATTCCTCTTCAAATAGCATTAGTGATGTGGGTTCATCATTCAAAAGTGAACTATAAACTTCCCAACAAATCATTCACGGTGACCTGGTGAGAACAGATTCTCCCCATGTAACAAATCTCTCAGTTTGACTACGCTCAGAAGGCATCAGGCCATGAACTCGATAAAGTGGTAGTGATCATTGTAGTGCTAATACCTTCTCTCCTTCCTCTCGCAAGTTCGCCTACATCCCAACAGGTTAGCAGTCAATTTAAAAGCGATACAGCAGGTGGCCCATGCGCTGCGGTACTCAGGTCAGAACAAGTGACAAAGGATTGGAACTTAAAAGAGGGACACTGAAACCATGGTTCAGCCACCCCTTGACCCCTAACTAGGCCACAAAATTGAAGAATCCGTGCTTCCCTCATGAAAAATGTAGTCCATGACTCTGAAATCCAAAAAAAGGAAATCCATGGCTGCAGTCGAACTATAGTGGCATCCATGACCGTTGCCGAACTAGGGTAGAATCTGTCGTCATGTTTTGCGTGACTTCCTGCATGGAGGCTCCGTTTCTACACACAGATAGTACGCTTATTCTTCAACGCGCTGATAAGAGCGCCTCATGCATCCTGACGCTTCATAAGCACTAGCTAGCTCGATACTTTTGGTGCCCGGTAATGCTTCTTTCTATGGGAGTGATCTCATGACATGTTATCGCTCGGATAAGCATGACGTACGTTTACGTCAGCAGGAAAATACATCACGAACATTGCAGCATCACGTGACGCAAATTCACGCCACATTTCATCGACAATTTCTATCATCACTTTTTCCAGCAAATATTTTTCACATCGTTTCATTCTGCCGCAATAGTGGTTGATTCTCTTGTTTTTTAATGTCTTCAGATGGCAACCTCCATGAAAGCAATACCATAAGTGATGCACCGATGTAGCACGATATCGTTTTGTAATTTTGGCTGTATTGGTGGATTAATTTTTTGTCACTGCAAGTGATAGTTTCTCAGAGATTATGAAGACGATAACATGTGTCCGTACCACTTTTGAATCGCTACTATGCTCACATTTCCCACTGTGGACCATCTTCGTGAACAGTTCAGTTCGTGTAGCACCCGGCCACAACGAAACGATTGCGACGTTGTGAATACGCAATTCTTCAGCCATATCTGTTGCCATGCGATCCACCTTAAAACATCACATCAGCGTCGCTGCACAAATCTCATAGCCAAAAACCGCAACAAATTTAGTGGTGAAGCGTTGAGCTTGTCTACTTGTGCTCAGGAACAATGCATATATATTTAAGATCAATATGAATTGAGTTCCAAGACAATTGTAAATAACTAACGAACACCACCAACTATCCAGAAATTTCAAGCACATATAAGATGACCCCACCTTGCAAACCCTTTAATAAGCGGACGTCATAAAGCAACCAATGAATTAACGGCGCTTACCAGTAAGCTGTCGCGTTGTTCCATTATGTTAAAGACACCAGTTAATTCATTCAGAAAGCGATTTACGTGAAACACTGCTTGCAAGCGAAATAGAACATAAAACATCAAGGAAGTATTGTATACGGAACATATGGGGTGTAGAACCAGGGAACCAACGGGAACCACTTCTCTGCGAGCGATGGTTCGTCGGAAGCGAGGAGGAGGTGGCGGTCCCATGATACTGTTTTGGCTAGTTTTCGCTTTCCCTTTCTGATTGCCTAAACCCCTTCCTGTCCACATGGTATGTGAAATTTCTCGAAGCTGGCAGCCATTTGATCCCTTTCCACAATCTCCAAGATGGCCTCCGGCATATATATTTCCGAAATATGGGGTGTAAAATAAATATTTAATACTAAAAGACGAACCGCACACTTTCCGACACCGTACGCGACATTGAAGAGATATTTGAGTCCTCCAGCGGAGCTGATATTAACGATTAGACCACTTTTGCGAGGTACCATAAGACGTGCAGCGAACACACAACAATAGTAATGATTTCTGAGTCCAACATTGTTCACATCGTCCCAAAGTTTTGCGTCCATCTCCCAAAATGTTTTGCCCATCGCATCGAACAATACCTAAATCGAGTAGTTTCATTCCAAAGCGTTGGCTTTTCACCATCTATTTACTTATTTTAATTCTCTCGGTGAAGCTGCCAGTGATGACAGCCGACTCCGGAGCCATTCTCTCCTCTATAGAGTCATTGCATAACCAACTCAAGTCATAGCAGTCGATCGAAATAACTATGCAAATGAATGCTCAAAGAAGCTCTACTGTGGAATCGCCCATCTGTATCGCCGAGAACTGCGCCAAACTGAAATTCATAGATGCTGTAATTTGTTCATGCAAAGGAAACTTGCGATGCTATCACTATGCAATACCTAGACATAGAGAAGTACGATCTACTGAGAATGCAGGTAAATTACAGGTGACCCATAATTATGTGTAGTTTGTATAACTGCAACAACCGAAGTGTTATAAGATTTTTGTAACAATCGGTGTGAGGATGATAACATTTTCTTTAGAACAGGAAAATTCGGGCAGACCTGATATCGAGTGGTCTTTCGAAAACTTCGCGCACCTGAATTATTATATAGCATGGGAATCAAATAGTCTTATTTTCAAAACTCCTGCAAGAGGCCTTCATTTAATACGGGCTCAATTTGATTGCATTTTAAATGTCATCGACGACCATCAGATTTGGAAATAAGCTTGAGCACCTATTTCAAACTGTAATAGTCTATTACTGAAAGTCTCAAAAAGGGTGCAGACTACAGGAACTCCAAGCAACGCCACAATATGTGAACGAAACTAGTATTGCAACTTACCTGAACAGCTGAATAGGCGTTATTGACAAGTATGTCAAGTTGGCCGTTTGTTTCCATCTTCAGTCTCTCAAACAACTTTTCCACCTGGGACATATCGGAATGATCAACGAAGACAGCGATGCCCTTCCCACCACGTTCCGTTATCTCTCAAATTTCTATGCTAATTGGATAGCACAAACACAACTGCAAGTGCATAAATTAGTATGCTTAACAGCACGCTGCAATACGAAACTCTATATCATTGTATCCTTGCAGCAGTAATCATCACTGAAAAAATTCATTTGAGGGCACCTGGAATTTGAGAAACTGCGAATTTCTAGGAATTCGGTTTCCGGTGCTGCTTTTCAATGAAATTTTGAGTTTTTGTTTAGGACAATCTCTTCTAAGTACTATGTTTCATATCGTCAGGGATCACCTTTTCAGGACAAAGACTCACCCCCTTTCAGTCATGCACTGGAACTTTTCACTATCTATGAAAAACAATATGATTAAACCAGCCCACGCGAAAAACAACGCCTGCCACAAATATATAAGCAGAAATAATTTTTTGATTTCTAAACAGGGTGGGGACAGGGAGAGAACAGAGGGAAGAGGGTAAGGGGACAGATATTATGGAATGAAGAGGGGAAATGAAGGGAAAAGAGAGGAAGATAAAAACGATGAACCATCTGCGGTCTTCTGCAAAGTTGGTAGCTCTTGTTGGTCCGACTGCAATGACAATTTCGGCTCTCTCCCCGTTATGTATACCGTAGCGCCAGCTTCTCCCAGTTGCAGCGCTATCCCTCGTCCAATTCCTGTAAGAGTGAAATGAGTGGACAGTTGGCAGCAATGCGGTATATAATACGACGCCCCCATATCTAGCATTAATTTAGTGGATTCTAAATGAAGTCAAGCAAAACGCGCTGCTTCGTCGTCTCTCTATAGATGTCGTGCCGTCACACTGCGTCGCTGTAGCTCGCAGCTTGCTTGGCCGCTCTTGCTGCCTCCTTTCAAATTGCTCGTCATAAGTGCATCAAGCGATGCACCTGCTAAACATTTACCACCAAAATGAAGCTTAGTTCACGAATATACTTCATTTTGCCACCGCACCTGTTTCACCACATATCCATCTACCCATCTTTGCAGAATACATGAAAGCAAATCAAAGTAGGAACACATCGTAGACATAGTACTTACCACGAGAGGCGCCGGTCACCAAAGCAATTTTGCCACTCAGAGACATTGCAATTCGTTACACAGCCAACTGAAAAAAACGAGTGAAGCACTATTGGCATCCTCTGATTTCAACATGCATCACACGTTGCTAACACCACAAGAAAGTGTCATTGTCCACTTTTCAAAAGGTAGGTTGCCTATGCCCACTTTTAAGGGTAATTAGACTGCATAGGGAGGGAGGCTGTGGCAGATGTTGCTTCTATAAACACTATATTTGAAAGGCTGAAAAGTTGGGCTCGAGGCGTTTGAAAAGCATGTGGCACCGATGTCGCGATGAACATACCGGTCGTTACGTTCACCGCGATGTCTTTATGCAAGTATGTTATATGGGTTTGTAGTTGACATTAACGCTGTATCCCCCACCTCCTTTTCCGTCCTCACCTGCCGTAGAATCTCCTTGGATTGGTAAAGTTTTGCGGTCTTCAAGGAGATTTTTATAGAAGCTAAGGAACTAGGAACTTCGGGGTTTAGCACAGTCTACGTATCGTTCTTGCATAGTTTCTATATCTTAAGAATCTGTTTATTTCTCTGAATTGTTTTATATTCATACGAATAAAGAAAACTGCATATAACAGTAGAGATAAATATTAATATGGAATCGACTAACATAATTTACATAAATAACATCGCATTAGCATATCACATTCAGTACACATGTTAGCACAGAGGAAGTTTAAATGCGCACAAGACAATGAAACAGATGATATCAACTGAGCAAAGTCGTGCCGTATAAAAACTGCAGGCACCGGAAGCTAGCATACTGTATAGTACCGTAAAACATATCGACATTGGAATATCGACAAGAATGCATGGTACTGTATAACAAACGGAAGCACCTGCGAGGTAGGAAGAGGGGGGTATGTTAGAGGTTCAGTAGATTAAATCAGAAGCAACTCTCAGGTCAAATGAATCAACAAGACTCTTTCTAAGCGAAATATTTTGTTGCTCGAGAATATTTTAAAGGAAGCTTTCCCATATAGGGATGGATAACTCGAAATTGGAAACTATAAAAGATGTTATTGGTGGTACAAATTTTACATTTCAACTGTAAATTATCAGTTCGATGCTTTCGTTGCTCAAAAAACGAAATCTTTTCAAAGAAAATATCTCGAAACCGTTTTATAATTCCTCGAGATTAAAGATCAAGATTAAAAACTTTCAGTCGATGGTGATGGTCGGGAAAGAAGGGTCGAATAAACGACCTATGGAATGCAACCCGGGTGGAATATTGTTGTACCTTCTCGAGTGTCCTAAAATCTGAGACAAGATGTGAGGACCATGTCTGAGTGAAGTATTCTAAAATAAATCGACAGTTATAGATAAAGAATGTTTGAGACTGCCGCTTAGAATATAAAATAAAGATACAGTGACAACGTAGTTGACTTGCCTACTAGCGTCCTTGCCAGACAAATTTCTGAGGACAACCTGGCAGTATTGCAGGGCTATTCTGTGGCACAGGATGCGTCGATTTAGCGCAAAAGGTCAGATACGGCAGGTGTTTTGAAACACCTTCTGCTTCTCCAAAGGAACATGGCTATGATCGAATCCTCCTTCTCAGAAGTGCTATTTTTAGGGAGGAAAAGCCTTTGAGAGTATGAGATGTGTGGTTCTGCCACGTAAGAAGTGAATCCCATACTCAAAGGACCATAAATTTCTTTTTAACATTGCCCAAGGCCATGGGATCTGCTATTCCGTAAGTGAGCTACGAATTCTCTCGTCGTCTTACCCTCCCGAAAGTCTATCGGGGGCCTGATAAGATTTGTAGGATAGGCACCATAATATGTTAGTGGGAATAAACAATACAGACTTTCATTTAAATAGAAGTTTCCTCATCGAATATCCAAAAAAATAAAAGTACACGACACTTCACTCAAAGAGACATGATATGTGAGAGACACAACTGCTGCCTTATGCGAGATTAATTAGCAGCATAGACAAAACGAGTTCACAAATGTGTTGGTGAACTGGTAAACGTGTACGAACACCGAGTTGAAAAAGATCCTACACACATAGTCAATCGAATGCTTCAAAAGAAAGAAACAGAAGAAGGTCGCAACCATCCCTCCCTCGGATACCTCCATGATGATAAAATGACCTGTTGTCGAGGGCTTCGAACTTTCATAGTGGTGAATTTTCGTGTGACCTTTGCTCTATATTAAACAGGATGTTATATGCCCGGAAAAAAAAACTATTTAGGGAGAGACTCATAACGTGAGTGATTCAACACAACAATTTTGATAAATTCTTAAATACATTACTACTTTGGTATGAAAGTATCTCTTGTAAAGGATATAAATAAGCAATGGAGCAGCTATAAGACTGCATGAGTTATGCTACAAACGAAGGACTACATGCCAAGTCATGACCAAATTTTACTCAAACCCTTCAAGGATCATTGCCTTTGAAAAATAACTAAATCGACTACACTGTGAGCACTCGCATATGCAATAAAACACGAGCAAACTGAATGAGAGCAACGCTGTCCTCTGACTGTATTGTGCAAGCAACTTGTTTTCATTGACAGTGACATCGATAATTAGGCACACACACACACACACAACGTTTTGAAGAACCTTCATATAACACTGCAATTCAACGCTTATTTACACACGTCTGAGAATTGTGCAAACGTTCATGTTAATTTTCCTTTAATTTTTGCTTTAATTTTTTTGGTAATATTGCAATGTCGCGCATGAGCTTGATGGCTAGAAAGACACCCTGAACTTATTTCGAGTCTGGATTCAATACACCCATGATCCTGAATCTGAAGCTGGCTTAAACTTGACTCGTTGCCACATAAGGACACGTCAAAATGCTAGGCCAGAACAGGGATCGGATTTGGGTGGTAGATTAAACCAGGATTGACTTTGACCGAGCAGGTTCTACTTTTATACCAACAGAGCCCCCTCTCATCAGTCCTATCGATACACATCAACCTCGACGCGATACGACAGCGCAAATTCCTAAGCCAATGAAATCATGAATGCTGCATTTTGTCATACGTTTTACAAATGATTTCGTAGTGATGACAATGTATGCAATTATTACGGTAGCGGTTGTTTTAAAAAAGAGTTATTGCTGTTGCTATAGGTGACGCTGTTAAATTGTCTGAACGTATCGGAGTTGTCTGTCTGAGTTGAATAAGTCGTGGATAATCCGACAAAAATTTCTTGTTTTCATCGCCGTCGTCCATGTATTTGCGACATACCCATCAAGATGTACGTGGTGGAGAATGAAAAATATGAAAAACTTCGACCGCCCTGTTTGCCGACAAAACTTTCCCATTCTTTTCAACGATTTGCCTAACGTTGGAGCAATCGTTCTCCAACTCGATTGGACATTTGCCAAGTTTTTCACTAATTTACGTGATTTTTACGTTATTTTCTAATTCATATGTTTAATTGATCGTTTCATGCATCCTACGTGTTGTCCTTCAAAAAATAGATCCCCCCCCCCCCCCTCTGCTAACCACTCGATTCGATGATCGGATTTCACCAATTGCCAACAATAAAAAATCACCTACATGGAGACATCATTCATCGATGAGTTCAAAACAAATAACTGCCTTCTGCAAAATTCATGACGCTGTTAGGTGTTTGAATTTTTTGGAATCACTGTCGTAGTATAACTTTTATTATATTTGTATTAATATAGATGTTGTGTCCTGATTACATTTACTAGATGTTTATTTTCATTTTATGTTCTTTTACTACTATTTTCTGAGCATATGCGGCTATCCTGGAAGGATGGGGTGGGGGGGGGGGGGGAAGAGGGGAGGGAAGAACGGAGGAAAGAAGAGTGAACGCTCGCTGTCTAATGAATTCGTTATTTCTTTCTCGTTTTACTTATAAAATAGAGCAGATGCGGCTGGATGAGTGCGATAGCTAGGATCTGCATTAAATCCGCTCGGGCTACTAGTCAAAATCCGATCCGGCTCCTAGTCATGATTGAGGTCGCAACAGATTTAACCGAATAATTCAATATGGCTAGAATATTTCATTTCTAGATGTGTCGAATAAAACTACTGCCGATAGCTACTTGAATAAAATTGAGACAAAGTAGCTTCTCAATTTTAGGAATGCTTTTATATTCATATCACAGACCAGCCATCAGCTAAATATTTCAGTGCTAAAAATAACTATCAAGCATCTAGTTATATTTTACCTTTATACAACGCAAAAATTCATTCGTAGATTACATCAGGCTAGTTGCAAGAAGGATTTATTTAGCATATATGATGTCGCATTCAACTATCATTAATAACCACATCGAAGGATCGAGGAAGAAGATCGTTCGATCTTTTTAGGCTAAACTCATCAACTCTAATTCGGGTGGGTTTTATTGTTCTTGAGTGATCGAGATTACCAGAGAAATGCACAGACTTGACTTTGCCAAGAGTCGCTTCGATTAAAAAAGATTTAGAGAAACACATAAGAAACGTGATACTTAAATTAGAGATAGTAGGATCCATTAAGCAATGTGGAAGATTTGATCTCATTTTACTAGTGCCTTCAACTTCCTTGGCTAACAATATATAATAGACTCTTTTTACCTTCTTTGAAACCTCGCTGAATTCTTCTTTTCCGTGACATCCTTACTGCTGCTTAGCAGTCTGCGCGATTTATTGGTGGATTTTTGCAGTATCGTATTGTGACAATTCATTTAAGACGTTGCCTACGGTAGAGGTTACCTGCGGTATGTATGAAAGGTTGTTTTCGTAGGTTACGGTAAGCATGCTTGACGATAACAGCTAGTTTTCGTAGCGTTCTCTAGGATTCATTCAGTACCTCAATACCATATCTCTTTATTTTTATTTCGGTAACTTCTTGTTAAATTGATGATGGGAAGTGAGGTTACGTTTTGCCGTAAGTGTTATACCGTAATTGGAGGTCCATATCCATGAGGTAAAGATGCGATCCGATAATTGCACCTTTAGTACCTGTTTCCTCAGCACTACGACGATGAATAAACAGTCAATGGATGTAATATGCTTCTCTTGAATATTTAAATTGTCTGGATTTAATAGTGTAAAAAAATATTTTTTTTGCAGAAAATAAGCGACAATGAGTGGTGATGATCTTACAAGATACGATGGTATATTGCTGGGATTGGCACAGCAAATGGAAGGAGGTGTAACACAACTATTCGATGTCCTTTTCAGGTTCTGCACTTTTTTTCTTATTCATTAAAAAATACCAAAAAAACCTAATGCAGAGAAGTTTATGCAACGAGCGTAATGGTATTTGGTATCGAAAAGCGATCAAAGGGCACTCGAAATACGGCGATGGATGTGAGAAGGTTATGTAAAAGTAGCAGTGGGGTAGACTTTGTGGGAATGTCATTGAAAGCATGGAAGTTGGCCGATGAGTTAATACAACCTGGATAGTTGGTGTAAAAAGGTAGCATCTCACCTTTTATTGATGACTTGAGCTCATTATTGACCGATATGTAACTTATGAGAGGGCGTTTTCGATATATTCAACATTGAAGAATTGATGCATCTTTCTTTTCAGTTTCCTTTCTCGCAAGACAGATTTCTACACAGCGACAGGAGTGGAGCGTGCCAAGGAATTGGTCCTTCTTGCATTTGATAAACACAGTGCTTCTGCGAAGAAGGTTTTTTCTTGCTTTTTTTTATTAATTTCAGTTTTCATCTGTATAGAAAACTAGCAGCGGGCATTCATCTATGTGAGTGGAAACTGCAAATGGCACAAAACTATTAGAGTTTGGATGTTGTGAATTGTGTGGATAACAGAATTGAGGTACTGAAAAGTAAAAAAGTAATGGCTAGCTTGTGGATAGGGAGGGCAACCGGTCAGTAAGAAGGTCTATATACGGTTCAGGGAAGGGGTGATGTTGCTGGGATATTTGAAGATTTTCTGTCCGGTTTTTAAATCCGTTTAGTCAATTGGCTTATAGTTCGGCGTAGTTACCGAAAAAAAAATTATGAGAGCCCATTTATCAATTTTTTTACTACAATTTAAATCAATAAGTGTACTAAATGCAATGTATATTTGTACCGGATTATATATATATATATATATAATCCGGTACAAAATGCATATTTTGATCGTAGTGCATAGATGGTGCGTAAGAATGCAATACTGCGTAAATGAATTCTCGTAGGATGCGTCGATTTATGCTGATTTTATGTGAAGAATTAGTTCAGGTGGCAGAAGAGGCACGAAAGAAGCGTGAGGAGGAACAGAAACGTTTGGATGAGAGACGGGCAGCCCAGAAAGCGCGAGAGGTTTGTTTTTACTTTTTGTTATTTAAAAATATCTATTGTATATATATTCGCCATTGCTAAAACCTGAATTAATGGTATCGTATGGTACTTTCTGGTTTTCGTTTAAATTTGTGCCGGAATTTTTCAGATCTTCAAAATTAAATACAATGCATCAGCGTTTTTTTCTACGCTTATTGAAATAGCGATGCAAGTTTTATTGTTGAATAACGACAAAAACAAAACACATGTAATAACAGAGAATGAAATTAGTCAGCGTCTCCCTTTTCTTATTACAACTCTCATTGTATCTGAGTGAATGCTCATTTTATCTTTTCGAACGCAATCATAGTGCATTTATTGAAGATCGCTGCATTGAAAGAAGCACAAATGAACGAACCAAGGATAAGAGAAGTGACTGATGAAGAGGCGAAGCAATTCGAGGAGAAAAGGAAACAGAAAGATTCTCCAGATAGTGACGAAGGTAAATATTTTGGCTGCAGAATCTATCTTTTCTTGCTACATTCACACCATTGCAAGGGAATGAATTTGAAGTTCTATAATGAAATATATGCATGTTGTTCCAGTAAAGTTTTATATGCAAAAAAGGTTCTAATAAAAGGTGATGAATGAATCGGTTTCTATCATTGAGATTATCCGTAGTTAGCAAGGTGGAGGATGAGAGGAAGGGACAGGATATTATCCAGGACTTGTTTATATTAATGTACGATGAAAGCAAGAATATTTCTTTAGGAAAGCTCATAAAAGTTGTAAATTCGCCTCAGAGTTAAAAGCAGTAACTTTACAGTTAGCCGGATCATCATACAGTTCAACTAAAATTGCTTCCTTCCAGATATCATGCATACCGATTCAACTTATTGTCACAAACTAGAAGTTTGGTTTTGTAAAGCTATTGGTGTCACATATAATCCATATGTAGGCATCACTTCAGCTGGAGACAGCACCCTAGAAAGAAGGATCGGGGGGAGGAGAGGACAAAGAAGGATCTGGGAGGAGAGGACAAAGAAGGATCCAGGGGGAGAGGACAAAGAAGGATCTGGGCGGGAGAGGACAAAGAAAGATGTGGGGGTAGAAGGAAAGGAGGAGAGGGATAAGAATAACCTTTGTATGAATCCAACCATAGGCATTGCGCATTTAAAAGAAATACAGTGGCGATCGATTGTTGTCGCCTGTACCTAGACTATTGCAGTATTCGTTATTGCTTAAGGTGTTCTTTTTTGCAGAAAAAGAAGAGGACGACAAAGAAGCAAAAGAGGAGGACGAGGAAGATAAAGGTAAATTGAAACCGAATGCTGGCAATGGTTGTGATCTCGAAAAATATCAGTGGACACAAACACTCTCTGAAATTGAGGTGAATTTTAATATTCGCATAGTGCTCACTTTTCATACAACATTACCTTTAAAACACTTCACTCATTCAGCTTCTTTATATTCATTCATAACTTTATTCTGTAAAGTTTTATCTATTATGTAATTTCAAACAGCCAAATATAATGAGTGTACTGAATCAAGTTTGTATGGATGAAGTCCCGCAGAAAAAAAAAACATCATCGGTTTATGATTGGATGACTACACAGGGAGGAGGACAGGTGAGGAATTTTGTTGATGATTCACATTTAGAAAATATTACTTTCCTCGAATTTCTAAGCGGAAAATGCCTGTCGCTTTCTTTAACTTCTTTGTAAACGTTTGCGCAAAAAACTTTCTGGGGATGTCATATTAATATATAACTGTTTGCTTTTTTCTGTCCATCGAGCAGTTTTATTGTATCAAAAAATCAGAATCTACACTTGTGACTTTTGATGAATATAGTATAGAATATAATATAGAATATAATATAGAATATAGTATAGAATATAGGCGATCAATAAAAGTACTTCCGCTCCAGGTGATCCATATTCCAAATTAGTGGAATACGACTTTTAGTTGGAGAGCTTAACTTACCGGTTGATCGTCTAAGGAAAAGCCACCTGAAATATTATTTTATTGTTCTTTGAAGATGAATGAATACAATCGCTTAGATGAATAGATTTTCTAGCAATAAAAAGCACATATCGCACCGAACTCCTTGGCGCGCATTCCTGTTCGGTAATTTCCATTATTGCAACAATGAACTTTGCTTTCTTTTGTTTTGTTTTTTTTTTTTTTTGTTCTATGCTCACTTCATAAATTGGTGAGAATATAACGAGAACCGAGTTGTGGTCATCGCGTACTCTCTATGCAAATCCATTGGAGAGTGGAAAAAGGGATTTTCGATGTGGTCTTTCCTTGGATGATCGTTCTTTTTCCACGGAAGCCGTCCTCTCTATCCTGTCTACATTCAAATGTGCCTTCTTTCCCATCATTCTATCTTGGAATCTGAAAACTTTTTTTTTAATTGCACAATGTGTATTATTTCTATTATATATGCAAATTTCTATGTGTATGATCATTGTTTATGCATATTAACTCTTTTTGCTACTGTTGCAATGTGATGAAGTTATTGGTAAGGAAGTGATCTATCTCCGTCGATAACATCTTCCCATCTCTTTCAAATCTTCGAAATGAGGGACAACCCGAAATATGTTTCATGAAACAAATATCGCATAAAGATGTCCATATGTTATATTTTAAGACCGGGTCAAGCAGGAATGCGTTCAACAAAAAGGATTCTCCTTTTTTATATCCACTCTCTCGGCCATAAATGTATATTGTTAATTATAGGTGCGTATTCCTTTCCGACTTGGGTTTGCCGTAAAGGCTAAGGATATGATCGTGGATATCGGAAAACAATCGCTGAAAGTTGGCGTTAAGGTAAGCCTCTTTGTTTTTCTGTACATTATTTACGAAGTAGTTAGCCTACCTAATATCAGAAATCATTCAGTCATTAAGTAAGATTTGGGCTGTTATAAAATGCAGCAAAAGTTATTAAACTATCAGAGATTCTCGAACTTATAAGTTTATTTCGAGGTAATAATATGAATTCTCATTTACGTTGTTTCGATTAACTTTTTTTACAGGCGTGTTGAATTTTATGTGGATTTAATTGTGTCATTCATTTTTTTTTATCGTCAGCCACTCCCCTATCATTTATCTTCCCGTTTGTTCGCATGGTTGCATCCATATGTGATTTGCTTCTTCAGTGCAATACCGTCTACCTATATCATCTATGAGGTGATTAATATTACAGGTGGTGCAAGTGAATGGCATTGCGTTGCAATTGCCTGCAACACATGTAAGGCCTATTCGCCCCCAATTAAGGTTCCTTGTTAAATTATCACTTATGAATGCGATGAAGGGGAACAATTTCGTTATCTTTATATAAATGTCTGAAACCGTTTAATGAATGCAAACGTTAGCCAACTTATAGGTGGATTATTATTGCTCACGTGTTTCCATTAAACACAGCACGTTGTTTTACTTAAGGCTGTAGTTATACTTGAATGTCTATTATAGGGACAAGAGCCGGTTATAGATGGAATGTTACGATCAGAAATTAAGACCGAGAGTGCGACATGGATTCTCGAAGACAAAAGAACTGTCGTCATAACATTCGAAAAGGTATTTGGAAGCAGTCGTCGTTGAACCTATCTATATTTTATGCCTAACCAATAAGCCTTTTATATCTTTGCAAAGTTCCTTTTTTAAGCGTTGTGAATCGATGAGGTTCTGATATGCCACTCGCTACTAATAGTAACCATTTTGCGATGGTCAATTCTAATGAATATCATTGCCTATATCCTTTTGGAATAACAAATGGATCTTTATTAATTGCGATCAAGCGTTCCACTTCCATCATGAAACTGCAACCGATCGTTGGCAAGAGGATAGTTCGTTCCATTGTTCATCTTCATACTCTATTATCATACAAGATTTATAGTTGTGCATTTGCAATGTTTAGATGAACAATATGGAATGGTGGAATAAATTGATGACGACGGATCCGGAAATAAATACAAAGAAGGTTCAACCGGAAAATTCGAAACTATCGGATTTGGATGGCGAGACAAGGCAAATGGTTGAAAAGGTGAAAATTTTCCCTTCTTTCTTGATTTCTCTTTTTTTTTCTCATTTATTTAGTAATAAGATGCTTAAAATTCTGGAAATTCAGGTGCTGTGCTATAGGATTTATGGAATTTTGCGGTCTTTTATTCTTGCCAAAGATGAACTGTTGTGATGAGCGTTGAATTTTTTTTTAAATTCTGTTTTTATATTTATGATGTTCATTAGTTAATTTTGGATTTCTGTTTGTAAATTGATTGTTTGTAGATGATGTACGATCAACGTCAGAAGGAACTTGGACTGCCCACTTCGGATGAGAAGAAGAAACGCGACGTTCTCAAGAAGTATTTATTTTTTTTTACTGAGAGGGAGGATAAGCCGATAAATAACAGTGGATAATTGTGAAAAGATTTATTCGGTGGCCGATGTAATCTTTTAGCTATAAAGTTCGAGAACTTTCTCAAACTTCGTTTTTGAATGAAGGGGCAAAGTTCCCAGCAAAATAGTTTTGAGGCAACACACTTGAAGGATATGTGTACCTTAAACACTTTGAGGATGATAGACGGTTAATGTAGCGAAAGAATTTTTAGTACCATTCTTACCTGAACAACTTACCTGGGCATTCTTGCGCCGATGAGACTCCAACCGGAAACGATGCAGCATTCTCTCAATAATTGGATGTGTTATATGCATTTAAATGCCTTATTCCAAAGTTGAACTCTTTCTGCAATTTTTATAATATTTTTTTATTGATTTGCAGATTTATGGAACAACATCCTGAAATGGATTTCTCGCAGGCGAAATTTTCTTGAAGATATTAATATATTCCGAGATCTCTAATGTTTTTGCTTGTTGTTTTTTTTTTTTTTTATTGGTTTGATTAAATTTTTCTTTGTTTCAAAATGTTTCAGAATAAATTTCTGCTCATATTTTTTTTCTTTTCGTCCACTAAATAAACGGTTGATCAGCTCACCTGCTTCATTGTATCTCGTCAAGGTATTCCTTGCCTAATTATGGCTTGTGGCTTTTTTAAAAATTTATAACACCTATTATTAATTTATCACAGCTTATTTTTATGCAACACACCTCTTTTTAAGGTTTGTCTGGGAAAATTTTTAGACTCTGAGTGGATTTCAAGATAGTTTCGTCTTTTTCCACTAGAAAGCTGGTTGAATGATAACCTTTATGTCAAGATTTAGGTATTCAATCTTGTCTGTCCGGAACTCCTCTATTTTTTCTTTTCATATTCATGCCGTTAATTGTGGTGATAAGTGGTTGGGTGCTGCCAATATACCTAGTTTGTCATTGCAAGACAATTTCACGTTGAGCGTAAATAGTGTCTCGAGGAGTTCAAAGTTCACGTCGTTGAGGTGGACGATGTTGCTTCTTTCACCTTCCTTTGCTCGTCGTAGGATGAAGAAGGTAGTCTTATCGATCGTAGATTAATAAGAACGAAGCTGGACCCATAAATTAGGAGTCTTTATGCGGTGAAGATCATCCCACCTGTAACTTTATGGAGTCCACTACAGATAAACATGCTGCTGTTGATTTTTTAAGAAAGGAGAAGGGTACTGTTTGAAGAACTCGTGTAATAGGAATAGCTCAGCCATTAGCCAGACACCGAAGGCAAGTGTACCTTTTGGAGGGTATCTCATAAAGCAAACCTTCGTAAAACCTTCATAACTCTTGTTCAAGATTATCGAAGGTTGTGCATGATGAATTTCACCACTGATTGGTGTGATATGTCAGTGCCTAAAGAACTCCGAGCCTCGAAATTCACTGCCTCTGAGGGGACAGTTCTTGGAAATTCGCAGCAGTGGATGGTTATAAAATTTGGGATTAGAGTGAGGGAGGGACTGAGACAGTGGTTAAGGAGCGTAAAATTGGAATGGAACGGCAGTTATGGAGCATAGAAAGGTGTTGGGAGAGAAAAGAGGAGAGAGGATTTAATTTTTAGCAGTGTCATGATCATTTCAACTTGTCCTAAGTTGAAATCATGCTGAAAGGTTTAGAAATTCTAATGAAATGATTTTTTAATCAATGAGAAGACGGTTGTCTTTCATTTTTTAATGCTCGATTTCCCCTACATAATGCTATTTTCGCGAATAAGGAAGCAGATTGCTCACGGACAGGTACGGGTATATGCACTCATGCACACGTATCTGTTCGAGTGGCGGAATTAAATATTTACGTTTAAAACGGCAAATTGACCCTCGAGTATATCTTTTTGTCCTCGACGCCATGTTATGGTCCTTAAGGTTTTCTTCTTTCGTCGCTGATTCCCCCTTCTCCTGTCATCTGAGCCCGAACATGATTTTCGTCCCCTCTTCTAGCATTTGACCCCAATCATTTTTGGCGCAAATGGCTGGTGAGAAGTCCACAGAAATATGTGAGGTGAGGGGAGGGGACAGAGGAGTGGGAAAATATGTGAGAAGCCATTACCAAATCCAACATGATATTGGCGCCATTCCATGCTTGTCCAGCTGAGCGCACTCAAAAAAGTATGACTAGGTAAGGTGGGAAGTTACAGTTAATTTTAGCTATACCATTTATGAGAACCTATATTGTCGTTTCTCTCTCTAGCAGAAGCAAAGAGGAAATGGAAGCAGTTTCGCATGGCAGTTAATCGAAAGGACTATCCTTTAAAGTTGAATAAAAGATATCACTATGCTTAACAGATGAATTAACTGCGCAACGGACCGCGCGAAAAATAATTACGCGTAAATTGGTTAACGTCGACAAATTTATTCGCTTCACTTCCTGTTACGACCGATCGTGTTTTTGTAAACTTTTCCACCACCCGTCGCCATCGTTCCATACTTACCTTTTCATGCTTGAAAAGCTATTCAATTTTTTAATCGAAATAAAATAAGGAACTAGACCGGAAGTTGTCTATCTACTTGCCTAGTCTTTATTAAAAATTATAAACAGTGCTTGCTTGATGAATTGATATTATTCCTTCTTGTTCACGTATGAACAATTTCACTTACTGAGGTGGGTAACAGCTGGCACGATAAGTAAGCACTTTTGTTATTCCCCCCACCTTAGACCAACCACCTTCACAAATTACTACCGAAAAATGAAATATGCAGAATAGTCTCTTCTTATTATGATTGATGCCGTCACTCTCATATACCTTCCATAAAAAGAGTTGCCCATAAAATATATGCAAATTTTTTAGCACTTTGGAATGTTCCTAACTTTTTTTAAAACTAATAGGTGAAACAAGTGATCTAATTGTGGTGAACATTTTATTCTTTGCAATTTTGGTTTCAGTAGTCGCCGAGTTGAAACTTCAGTAGCTTTCCAACAGACAGACGAACAGACAGACGGACAGACAGACATACACGGACAAAAAGTTGCGATAATATTTTAATAATCATTATTTTATTTACATCCATATATCGGTAAAGTTGTGGCTATATTAGCCCGTATGCAGCAAAAGCATTTCACATTTTTCCTAAATTTTATGCTGCCTATGTGACAGCGGTGCTGGATGTGGAATATCGAACTTTTTTATCAGATGCAGGCTGCAAGTTGCTGGTCGTTGCCCATTGATGCCATTTTCACGTACACTGCTCGGATGATACGTAAAATCATTGAATGAATTTCAGTGATGTCGTTCCACGAAAGCGATTTCACTTCTCTTGCGTCACGTGATATTGCTACCCAATTGACACAGGACGCACACCAATACACCAATGATCCATCATGCGAAGTGGCTTGGGCTTGCAAGGTAAAAGTTATTCTTTAATGTCTGCCGTTTACCTTTTCGTAATATTCATAAATTTTGGCCAATATTGTCATCACATCATTGTTGAAATAGGCAAAACAATCTGTGCACTAACAAATATAATGGCTAGTGTGCATACTGTCTAGCATAATGAAAGAAGTATAGTGGAAGATTATCGATAGGCCTCTCTCTATACGAATGAAGTAATGGTGATAATATGCACCGTACTGAGTAACTCGTAACTGATCTTTAATCGCATCTCCACATGGTATTACTACTTTATAGCTTACTATCATTTGTATAATAAATGGTATCCCCTATCTATGTAAGATGTTTACCGAAATATAACTAGAGTTTATTAGAACCTTTCCCAACTTAAGCCTTCTTCTTGTTAGTAATTTTAGAAAGCAGTTGCTTTATTTTAAACAAAGACGTATTATTCAGAACATTGGGAAATTAGAGAGCATCAATGCCTAGGATGACGAAAATAATAGAAGAGAAGCAGAATGAATACTATAATTGCGTTGCTTTAATGATTGCTTGCAATACGATGACGAACTAGTTAAATGACGTCACGTTGTATAAAGGTCAATCTTAACGAAGGGAATGAACGCTAAATAATAAAAAGTTTAGGCAGCCGAACGTGCAAGTATCCATATGAATCTTTTGCTTGGTTGCAATACCGTTGAACTTTCATTGAACAAACAACATGCCACAATCTATGAATGCTTCCGGTCGATGTTCCCAGAAATGAATGTCGAAAGTGTTAGTTATATTCTTTCATTATCTATAATTTATGATGGTGCTTATAATCTCATCGTCTTGTCAAATACTATTGATATTAGAGTACTTCAATTTCCTTATAAATTGTCATCTATTTTTCATCTCTTTCGACGACGCGTATAATCAAGGCAGAGGAATTTGTGAACGAATTTTACAGTACTTTCATTAAGCTTCTCTACTGCGAATGAGTCCATTGGTTCAGTGAATGGATGACAAGTTTCATTTAGGGTCGAATTAGATGCCCATATGTAATGGCTTTTCCATGTCAACATTTGAACTAAACAATACTTGCAGATAACAGAAGCGGATCTGAAGGGTGAAAATAAGTTGAAATGGTTCACATTCTGTGAGCGCTTCAAAGAGTCCGTCGAGGAGTACAATTTGGGCACAATCCTCAGGATGCGGGCCGATGGTGCGTATAGCGAAGAAAATACTATCATAGTACCAAAGGTATGACATCATACTAAAAAATGCATATAATTTCCTTCGATATATCAGTAAAATGAGTACCATCTCATCGTTGTTGTTTTTATTTGTAATGATTTTTATAACCATACAGAAGTTATTGCAAAGGGATTATGAGAAGGCCCAATTTTTCATTGGCAATGTTTTCTTCATTCCATTCACTAGAAAGAACGGAGGGGCAGAATTCTAAATGATCATTGATCTCGGGACTAAAGTGGTGCAGCACTGATGGATAACTAGAATCGAACCGAGCAAAGTTCCGAACCAAAATTCATGAATTTGTTTTATCCTGTTTTTCTGAGGTATTTGATAGGGGGGGGGGGGGGAAGCGGCTAATAGCATGGGGAGAAGAGCGAACTATCTTATACTTGCCCTTCGTAATTCCTAATGAAATCTCAGTCAGCTTATTATATTTAAAACTCTTGAGGGCTTTAATTTTGATAGCTGTCAGTAAAGAAGATGATATAACAATTGATCACCTATATGTGTGATGCGCACCTTTTTATTGGATTTATAGCGCAAACTGGGAAAACAAAGGAGATATAAGTTTAGATCACCTTGATTTCACCGTTCGTTCCTTCGTTCGTGATCATCGTGCATCAGTATCTTTTTTATGAACGTTTGCACTAGGAGGAGAGAGAAATTTGGGAGAAAAAACCTCTTCTTAATGGTTAGCATTGGAGAGCGAATGCGAGGAAGTCCCATCCTACCAGTCGTCTGTGTTAAAAATAAATTTAGAATATTCAGAGGAATGATTTCTTTGGATTGTTCACTGATTGTCAATCGAAAGCACTTACATCTTAAAATTCCAAAGCGCGTGTTGGCTAAAGGGAAGCAAGAAGTTTTATTTTCATTCACAATTACTCCTTAAAAAACTTTCTCAAAAGTTTTATTTTATGCATCAGAGATCTTAAACGGAAAATGATTCAGATAATATTTCTGGCTATCGAAGCAGCACGCAACGAAGAAGGAGTAAACGAGAGGGCAAAAGAACTCTATAGAAGGGAACATGAACGAATAAACAGGGAAGGAGGCAATATTTGCTGACCAGCTATTCTCTGCTAATTTTGCCTGCTTTTTTTTGTAATGTTGCTTCTTGTTTTTCGATATTATGGTTGCTATGAACGGGTGAAGGTGCACTGGGGGTGACGATCAATGTAGAGCGTACTGTATAATGGAAAGGAGAAGGGGATAAGAAATCTATGACGTATATTCCGGCTAGAAGGGATTTAAAGAATTTACATCTTGCCGTAACAAGCTTATATTCATGGAATAGATTTCACGAAACGATATACGACAACTGATTTTTTTTAATTGTATTCATTGAAATTTTTTATATTTGGAGGGGTATTAGTGTTAGAATTAATAGCAACTGCATTTGAAGGATTGAAGAGAGTTTGTGCCTTTCATACTTCTGAGGTTGTTTATTGCTCAATAAAAGCAGTGAGCATTTTATAGCGACCAAATGCTGAAATATAAAATGCATTGATTGCCAATTTTAGGATAATTTGCATTTGGTAAGCGAAAAAAATTTTTTAATACTTGTGCAAAATTGTTACTCGGGCCGAATATACCCCCAATATAAGAGAGGGAAGTTTCAGTCGAATCGAATGTTTCTTTGTCTAGCTCGAAGGGCATTATCCATTGTATATGGCTAATTTTATTTCCGTTAGAGTTTTTGTTTTCTAAATGAGGGTCGATTATGTATAAGGGAATGATTATCACTTTTCTTTTTTTTAACTCCTACATCCTCCAGTGCTCTTTATTATGATATATGCGCTCTGAAATATGTTTGTTTGTTCGCTCTTCGCTTGTTGTTTATAATGTCTTCATAAAGCCTATCCTTAGGCATGCTATCTGCCTTGTTGCATACGCCTACTTTGAAAACAGTCTCTCTTACCAATTCGAAGATGACATACTTCGGTGAAATGAGAGACCTAATTTTTCCGTGACCTTCCCACCTGGAATCATTTCTCAGGTATCCCTCTTTAGATGATGTCATTCCCTTCGCAGAAAGGGTACCTCGATGACATCATTCGGAGTCCCCTCTGTCACTTATTTTCCTCATGGAAAGTATAATATGTAAATCTCTTTCCATACCAACACTACATCATTGGAAAGTAGGTGCCTCTGCGAGTGAAAATTAATGTAAATGAAAAAAGCAGGAAGGCACGAAATAATCTACATTTGTCAACCTAAGGTGTATAATGAATTTGTGCAACGTCATAAATAGAGACTATGTTGGATTATACAATCGTCAGTAAGATCGAACTGATTATCTCATGCAAAACTTTATCTACGATTATATAAGACTGTGTTTGAGTGTTGTATTTGAAGTCAACGTTAGGTGGCAGCATTAAATTATCACAATATTTAAGTTATTAAAGAACAACATTAGTCGTAGGTACGAGAATTTCAGTGATGTGAGGAAGGGGGGGGGGGGAAGGGGGAATGACGAATTTTTTTCGAAAAAACACGAGGCCACCATCGATGGTGACTATTTTTCTATTATTTCTTCTATTTTTTATCTGCTTTTTCATTTGTTTCTATATTGGTTGAAATTTCCAGCAACGGCTGTTGCATTCTCGATCCCACATCTATTAATTTCCCACTGTCATATTTTCGTTAACGGACGTCACCAAAATCATTAAAGCAAATAATATTTAATCAACACGATAGTATTGTGAGATCAAGCAGTTGCTTGTATTCACAAAAGATAGTTCATTGTTGAGTGCGCTAATTGCATTCCAGAAATGATATTTATCGAGAAATTCTTTCACCTGAAAAATACCTTTTATTAATTACGATATATTCTAATTTACCTTTAAAATTCACATTTATATTCTATAATATAAAAAAGCTTTAATAATGTAGTCACTACTATTTATCTTTCATTGAGAACTACTTCAGATTGGTTGATTTTACGACACAATAACGATTGGCTACATAATCAACGCAATCGTTGAATAAAACACAAATGAATTATAATAAAAATAGTTTATAGGTGATATATACGATGGAGGTTTATTGCTATTTGCGTGCTCATAATAATTTACAACTGATGATGATAATGACAGTGTTTGTCAATAATTCTCATAAAAAAACTTCGCTCTCATCGGGAAAAATGTTTTATAAAAGTAGAAGAAATTCTTAACTTTACACTAAAACTTACGAATATTCTATAGAGTGATTTACTTGTAAAGTCACATTTATTGATTATCGTCTTTCTTATCACAGATCTAGAACAGTTAGACTTTAGAATCGCTAAAAATCAAGAATTCGAAGTGACGTTAACCTGACTTCTGATTTGCCCTTTGCATTCGTATTTTCACAACAAAGAAACATCAATAAAACATCAATAAAACGTCGAAATAAAGAGTGCATACCTGTTTTTTATGTTTGCTATTAAAGATGATCGGATCACGTGCTAAAACCATTGTGGGATATTTAAGTGGTTGTGAAAGGATTAAATAGTCATATAATCCATCTTTGTTGATTGGACCGGTGAGTATTGGCGAATCTGGAAAGATTCCTAAACACTATAAATTAAATGTTACAACAACCAAATCCATTTAGCACCTGCTCACAAGCAACAGTTTGAAGCTTCGGCTTTGTGTTGAATAGTATTGAATTAGTAAATAGGCACTTTAACTCGCACTATGAGTGCATTCGATTGCAGTTATGTGTTATTGATGCGCACAGAATAGGATACTCGCAGTTTTGGTGTGTTGACTGTTTTACTCAAGGGGGTGGTGATGGGGGAAGGAGGGGGTGGGAAGTGCTGCGGATTGGCTTTGAGGTCAATAAGACCTCTCTCGTCAGCTCTTATATCCCTCCCCGGAAGGAAAAGGATTTGGTGAGCTAGCTGTAGATGAGAAAGTGAACAAAATTGTTTTTTTTTATTATTTTTAGACTGTTCAATGAAATAAGCCTTTTTTCATCAAAAACCTCTCTTCACATAAAACATCCTTGCAATCATCTAACGTTCTCGTCCTCTCATAAATTAAAGTGATGGCGGTGATGATCGACGCGACACAATCTTGGTTCTTAGGTAATATTGTCGATATTACTGGTGAAAGACACGTCTTGAAATTCATCCGCTTGGAAGTCTATCAGCACCAAACGAGCTGGTGAACAATAGATGCAAAGGATATTGAGATACCAGTATTACTTACAAGGACAAGGGTCGGAAGGGTGTCCGGTAAGGATGAGTACTCCTCCAGGATCGGTTCCTGTCTTCGTACCATATCCTTCAAGCATCGATATCTCATCGTTGTTCTGAGAGTACTGTCTTGTAGAGAATGTTGCCGTATATGCATTATTGTTTAATAATTCATCTGAAATTAAGAGAGCATTAAATACATTTTAATTTTCTGTAATATAAATCAGTACATTCTATTTGATTCAATAATACTAAAAAATGAAACATCTATTGCATACTAATGATTTTTTTTTAAATATTTCGGAGTGGAAATTGAAGTTAAAAATTGCAAACGAAGAAACGAATCTCCAAGAAACGTTCTATTTTTCTTAAAGGTTATATTGGAATGTAATAGAGATCTATTTATTTTTCTGGGAAGTTTCGGGAGAGCTTTATGTTTCATTAGCACTCAGGAAGTTTGATTATTTTTAGCTAGAAATTAATTCCTCATTAAGCTGTCCAGGTGTCTATAATCACTATTTTCTGCGCTATGAATTTGAAATTTCGCCACTAAAATCGCTAGCATTGAGGTGTTATCTCGATGAGACGCCAGTGATTGACAATATCCTTCAGTTTCACCAATTCGTCAATTGAAAATCCTCTCAGTTTAACTGGAGGACGAAGATTGGTGGGAGAGGTGGGGGGGGGGGGAGACAGACTCACTAAAGTTTCAGAGTTTAAAAAATGTCCTAAACACTAATGACTATCCGCATTTCTTGTCGTAGAATTGTGCAAATGACTTACAGTATGCAATAACACATCGCTCCCGGTGCATCGCTGGTGAATCGACAACCTACAATTTAATATTCCTTCATAACGAAGTTATATTTAAATTTTTCAAATTTCATTTTACGAAATCATAGAGAAATCAATTAAGAGAAAGAGAAAGAAATCATTGTGAAAGAGTATAATAGTATTGATAAAAAATATGAGTATTATAAATGAGTGAATATTTAAAGAATAACAGACTAAACACTATATAAAAGAAATAAAGAAAAAATATAAAAGAAAACAACAGTGAATATTCAAAAGAGCGATTATAGAAAATGAGTACGTGAAAAATAGTGTATTCAAGTGATACTAAACAGAGCATAAAAGTTGACATCTAAAAGTTCCAGAGAATCATAGAAAGAGGTTTTTACAAATAATAAGAAGTTTCATTGTTGCAATGTGTAGATGAGTTCACTGATCATTGATTACGATTAAATTAATTAATTATGCATATATGCTTAAATATATGAGTGTATTATAATATTTGCTACATGGGAAACTAAAGGAGAGGGAAGGGGTGAGGGGGTGGGAGCGAATAAAAATCCACCTACGATAGGGACCATTTTCTGTGTGAAGTTTATATTTGGTAAGACGATTAAAACTTAAAAGTACCAAGATATTGCAGATTATATAAGCGGATAAATAGTATTATATATGAAATAGAATTATTTGGAATGCAATAATTAGGAGAAATAAAAGAATAGAGTGATTAAATTTGAAGAAAAATGAGCGAACGAATGAAATTAGAAAAACGTTTATAAAATATCAACGATAACGTTTTTAACAATTTCTTATTGTTCCTTTCTTGTAGCAAATACTGTATGTCCAAAAATTTAGATTCTTCGAGAATTACAGTATTGTTAAAACCGATTATTACCGTATACCATCGACCCATCAGTTTTGTAATATCCACATCCGCAATAGCAAAATAAATCGAATTATATACTTTGCTCGCTAGTTCTTCGGCATCGAAACTTTCAATTAACTGAAAATTTATTTTCTATGAGAAATAAAAATTAATAAAAAGAATTTTATGAATAATGTTCAGTGCTATTAAGCTATTAGAAAATATAGCCTTGAAAGAGATTTTTTTACAAATGGAATATCCTGTTAAGAAAATTTTATACTCAAAAAAATGAGTTCCTTTGACGTCTGTAACCCCAAAAATGCTTCGATATGATTGGAGATCCTTTATTCGGAATTACTTAAGAGTATCGTTCAATCATGATGTGGAAAATGGGAAAGGGGGGAGGGGAGGGGAGAGGGAAAACTGCCAATAGATGTTAGCAAATTTCACCACCAAAAAGTTACTATTACAGTCATATTTCAGACATCTGTTGCGAATTATCCTCGGCCACTAATGCTTCGATTCAATCGGATCGCACCACTTAAGTAGTTTTATTTATTTCCCCTTATCATTCTAATAGCACTACAATTTTATCCGAATATGCGCTATATATTCATGCAATCTGGCGATATTCCATAATTGATTTAGAGATTTTGTGCTATCTATGCATATCACTATCGTCGTAACGAAATTTGCACAGAAGTATTAGCCAAATTTGCATATATGAATTTTCAAGGAAACTAGGTTGGTATTTTGTACGTCAATTGGATAGTGTATAAATTATTTATCGATAAGTCAAGCTTGTTTTATTGATAAATAAAGCATATGTTATCTACAAATAAAGTCTGTGTTATCTATAAAAAAAGTTTGTGTTACCTATAAATAAATTTTGTGTTATCTCTAAATAAAGCTTACGTTATCCGATTATCTCCTTTCTCTTCCTTCATTAACTTTTCCGTACAATTAAATCTCAGAAGGAAAATTCCCTATGAATAAGATAAATAATTTGGAAAAGAAAAGAAAAATTCGAATAAATAAAAAAAAGGAAACATTAGCGATTTGTTGCAACGTTGGCGATCGTCTTGGATTCGGTAGACATGACGAAGCATATAACTCGAAGAAACGTTTAGTGGGTACATTCCGTCCTGGAACGGGAATACCACCCAAATAATTCCCTAAAAAACATTTATTTTACTCAAATATTTGCGGTAAATACTATACCTAAGAGTATTTAAAAAAATTTATGAACAACTTCAAATGTCTGGAAATAGACGATCCATTCGCTCGTAATGGTGATGGTGAAATGCTTGTCTCATTCAGTAGATGGACAATAGTTATTATGGTAGATGTGTCTAATACGATTGAATTTCTTATTTGTAGAAAAATGTTATAAATACATCTATTATTTAACCTTACAACTTACCATTGAAATAAGTTCGATATTTATGTAATAATATTCACTTCTAAAGAATTTATGGTTTTCTTTATACAATTCATTTGTTCATTGCGATTGCCGCTTTCAGGGCATTTTTTTTTTGTGTTCAGCTTTATTCTGTTATTGCCAGCTGTTTATGTTTACAACTAGCTGTCACAAATATTTAGCAAACATCACGCAACAATACTTGCTATAAAGTAGCATTCATTCGTATTTCAATTGAAGAGATTTTTAAATAACGAAAATATTGACGGTAAAAACATACATAGGTCTGTGCATAGTCATGATAATCTTTTATGTTGAAATAACACTATTCATAAAAATATGTATAATCTGTGTGCACAGACTATTTGTACTTCGTGATTTTTGAATTGAATTCATAAAGTATATGTTAATTGTATTTGAATAATAATCGAAATTGTAAATGAAACCTGCGTTTAGTACGTTGATCAGAGAACACAGAATAATATAGAACGTTGACAGTGCTGTGTGTTGATGCATCCTTCACCCCATTCTCAATTTTCGCCATTTATAAAACCGCCGTGCACCGAAAATCACGAAATTGGTACAATGACCGAATTTAACCTATTTGTTCAAACAAACTTTTGAAGGCTGGTTTTTGAAGCGATTGTTTGATTACGGTAATTGCTTTCAATGCATAGTGCATTCTACATCATACTTTCACTTCTAGATTCAATATCGGGAGTGCTTTGTGGCGTGAGCATGGCTCAGAGGTTAAACGTTTGTTTGTGAAGGATTTATGTGTGGTTCGGTGTGATACAGGCTTAATTCTATGAGGAATGAATCGTTTACTCGTAGGTTCAATACGATTGCACATGCATTGTTAGCACTAGCACTTCTCTTCTAGCTGTAATACTTGACGGGGTCTATGAAGCTATTGGATTTGATATTATAGAATACGTAACAGTTTATAGTATTTGTTTAAATGTTATAGAATTACAGCAACGCTTAAGAAAGGAGATATTGCGTCGATAGTGGCTTACAACGTTGTTTTATCGTTTCCTATCAACTTATAAGATACCAGATAGGGTACTGTGCTGCAACAGTTCGAAATAGATAGGTGGATTCAGGTATAGTGAAACAGTTCTTTGAGAGGGAATTTATAGCACAACTTAATGGCGGCTTCTTGTAAAACAGTGCATTCGTTTTTAACTGGAGTATTTGAGAAAAGCAGTTGGCAGCTGAAGCAGTTCGATGTGGGAGGTGAAGGGGATGGGGGGTTGTAATGATAGTAATGCAGAAGTATAATTAAATAGACCTATATGTGTAGGTGAGCTAGAACAGTTAGAATCTCCTTATGCCGTCAATTCTTCAGCGCGGGCGAAGGATTGACGGCTTTACTTGTTTAGGTGATGCAAATGGAGTAGGTAGAAACTTCTCTTAACTCAAAAGGTGTGATAATATGCGCTTATATCCTTATGAAGGAGCTGAGATCATTTTGTGCCATAAAAGCAAAGGAAACGTGGCCAAGCCAGGATGTGGCCAAGCCAGGATGTGGCCAAGCCAGGATGTGGCCAAGCCAGGATGTGGCCAAGCCAGGATGTGGCCAAGCCAGGATGTGGCCAAGCCACCAACAACATGCAAAAGTTCACTTTTTTCTCGCAAAATCAACCATACAGCAATATATTATATTGTTTGCGTGGACATCTCAGATGATAGCATTATTCATATTCACACCGTTATCTTACCTTATTTACCTCAGTTCATTGTTGCACTTTTATTTATTTCCTACCTATATTTACCGGTACGTGCGTTATTCACCTTTGTAATTCAGTTCCGGAAAGCATTTCGGATTGACAGCAACTCTTAATTAAAGAGTTTAAAACTAAAGTGAAGTGCAGACGTGTGCATGTGCCGTCGTCATGCCGACAAGACCAAAAAGGCAACGACTGCAAAAGGATCGCGATGAGCAGCGATCGGTACTTGATGGACGATCAAGGATACGTAAACAAGAATCACTTGATTCTGACGAGGTATGATTTAATGCTTTAATTATTTATCCTTTAGTTTCAATTAGTACAAATACAGAGAATGGAGATATGGGATATGACATTTGCATAAAAAGTAGAAAATTGAGAACACAAAGCGAATTCTTTGAGTTCGCTGAAATAGCGTTGAAAAATGATATCATTGATACATTCGATGGCTGACGTCAAAAATATTTATCTGACTACTAAAATTTTAATTGAACGGTAATTATTATTTGGTTTGTATAATTCTTAGCGGCTCATATCTGGTGAGAGTTGCACTAATTTATTTGAGTCAACTCGAAGGGAAAATCTTCGTTGACTCATTTTGATCGTGCCAGTCTATGCTGTGCTCTTCCTTTTTATAAAAATTCTAGTAGATCGTCAGTGTTGATATTCTTCTTTGTAACAGTGTTGCCTCATAGCACTTTTTGCGCCTATAGAGTCATGCGGCTATTCACTTTACTTTTTTGAATAGCTATACTTTTCATTGTGTGCAGCCGATTTAGAGTACTCATGTGTTTTGATGATTTTCCTGCAGTATGGGTTATTTTCTACTCATATGTAACTTGCATCATTTACGTTCATAATTTAGTGAGCTAGGATCCCTTTCTGGTCTTTGATTGGTCTTATATATCGGATGTTCCATTACTTAGCTATTACCGAATATATCCTGGAGACTAGTTTTTTTAACGTCCAGGAGTTGTCGACCGATGTACCTGTGCATGAGGCAGATGTGATCAGCGGGGGATCTGCTAATCAAGGTCAAACGATCGATATTGGTCCAGGACCATACGATGCATTTAAATCTTGCCACGTTAGTTGTTTCTTCTCAGTTGACAGTGATAATCATTCGAGTTTACAATGCCCAATATATTATTAGCATCATTATTAATATTTGAGATAAGATATTCGAATTGAATTCACTCAAATTTTATTGTATATTACACATAAAATTGCATTTTTATGGTTTAGGGGATCATATAATATGAATGGCAGCAAAATCCTAGAAATGATCATAGGTGTGCCAAATATATCCTGAATTTTTTATATTTTTAACCAAATCGATCTATTCCCCCACTCAGATCCTTTAATCATCTGGGACAGTAGCAAATATACAAAAGGTTTTTGTTTTCCTCAATAGTGGAAACAATAATGTTCCACATCATCAACATTTTCTGATAAAGCCAAGTCGAGTCTGCTCAGTGTTCAGTAATGATGGAGTAACCACCCGCAAACGAAACGTTGAACGTTGAGGTGGTTTTCATTCATCACCAACGAGTGAGTGATTTTATTGTTTACTGAAAAACATTCTGACAGCCGATAATTTGCTAGTTCTTCTTTTGCCGATGCAAATGGTTTAAAATATTAGTGGAAATGAGTTGAAACTTTGAAAATACCGATTTATTCAAAAGGCTTATTGCAAGAAGAAAAACGCGATTGAATAGCGAAGGGAGTTTAGAAAGAAGTCTCAATGAAATTCACCAATTTGCTGCTCGCCGTTATTCACATTTGAGGTAATTTTGAAGCAAGTGGAACTGCTGAAGGCACAACTACAAGGGATCAACGGAAGGTCCAAGGCTGGAAGGCTTATGGCTAAAAGGTTTATGATTGGGAGTTTCATGATTCAAAAGCTCTTGGCTCAAAAGTTTATGGGATGTTGGGATATTTGCATATATACACATGTACATGCATATCATACTTGCGCATATTAGGAGCGCAGCAAAGAAGGGAGTGCAGAAATTTGGGGATGCATCCTCTCGTCCTTTCCAGAAGTTATGCACCTAATGTTCTAGATATACATATAAATATGTAATTATGTAGCGTAAGTGTACACATTGAATACAGTAAATGAATAAAGATGAAATTGCAGTCATCAGCGGAGTTGTTGGCGTTGCCGAATTATTTCAACGTTATCCGCGCAATATTCAAGGAGCATCCGAATGAAAAGTTGAAATGTCCGAACGAGACATGTTCAAGGGAATTCACCAACACACAGAGCATAATCTCACATGCTCAAAATTGTGCTCTTACAAAAACACGTCGCTTATGCAAAAACGATTCTTCCTCTCCGAATCGTGTACACAAAAAACGAGAAGCTCCTAAACAATATGAACGCTACAGGGATTATAAGGTTATTCTCTTTTTCTTTCTTTTTAATGGTTTTTTAAATCATATTTCTTTGTTTGTGTATGTGTCCTCTCTTTTTAGGTCTCTGAAAAAGAGTTTATGGAGAAAGAGATAGAAGAAATTAGTATATAATATCGAGTATAATTTCGAAGCATTAGGAAACTCAATTATTTCGCATCGATTGTTGGTGCAAAAATTCGTTGCGATATGCCAAAGAATTTTTTTTTTCTGCTGTTTTTTAGATTATTTCTAATTTTTATCATGATATGCGCAGTTTTTTTTTCATTTTTTTCTTCATTTTGTTCGTCTCTTTTAAATTTAATTTATTTCGATTTCCGCAATGCTAATATCCTATATTTTTCTATCTCATAACAATTTCTCTATTACCATATAAATATCAAATTTTATAGCATCATATATGTTATTGTGATGTTGACACGCCTATTTATATCTGTAAATAGAGGTGAAAACATGAACACCTGTAAAATAAACATTCGATTTGGTTAGTCGTTGAGTGTTCTTACAAGTTATCGCCCAATTTTCTATCGTCTTTACTTAAATACCTTTACAATGAGTCCATTGAAATATCAAACATATGATCGCCGCTATGACTACGTTGTCTGTGAGCTGTTTGTGATTGGTGATATATTAATTACATCACTATTATGTGCTGCATAATCGGTTTTTAACGTATGCTTGAATATTAAATTCACTTTCATCGGTCATTGGTCATTGCTAAAGAAATGCATAATAATGCATCTTTTAGTCGATTTCCCAATTTGCTCAGTAGTAGAAACTGTATAGTATATAGTGATGTTTATAAAAGATTCACTTTGAGCGTAATTATATTTATTATGCAATCTTTCATTGTTGATTAATAGTTTTTAATATGTACACTTATAGAAATGAACAGAAACTTCGTTTATAATAAATTTCAATATTTCTGTCGCTTTCCAGATTATAGTCTATAGTTTTTTGAGAGATCTGCCACCTAATTATTTCTGCTTTATGTCTAACACTCACGATTAGAACTATTCACCGTGACTATATGATACAAAAAATAGAACTCTTGGCATAAAAAGCTGTTGCTAAGTTTTCTGTCGACTCCGTTCCATATTTTTATATTACTGTGATTCTCATCAAGTTGTAAAGGATAGGTATTCTTGGTGTATAATAATATTTTATGATTTAAGGGACATGCAAGCAGTTGGGCTGTTCTTTCGACCGCCCATAAAATCTCACTGATTACGAACGACTTTGAACGATCGAAAATAAAGCGTATTCCTTGTTTGAATCCGGAATGTTTTCTGAAAATGACGGAAGTGAACGAGGTATTGGATCACGTTAATCGATGCTGTCTTCCGGAATATTTTACATATTTGGTAAGTTTTTTTGGCTGTAGATTATTCTTCGAAACCGTATTGATAGCAGTTTTGATAAGTGTTATAGAATACTGCTCAGAATTGCATTTGAAGGCACTGACAATTCGAGACACATAATTAAGATGTTTTCGTAGAGGCGAATTGTGTTCATATAGGGTGTTGTCGATAAAAGGCACCCCATTGGAAGAGGATCGCTTTCATATGGTAGAGTGTTTGATTTAGGGAAGAGCAGTGGAATTTCGTGCCTTGGATAAGAAAGAGCAAGGACGAATCACGCGTAAGGCACTTGGTGTTGTCGATTGCTTGCCGTGTCTCAACATTGATGTGTTGCATTGCGAGCAAACTTATTCCCACTTCTATGGGCTAATTTATCATATACAACGATGTGGAGTGGGTGATGAAGTTAGTTCCTTCTTTTTTTAATCATAGATGGTTCCAAATTTTATTTCTAATGTATTGAAATAGTTTGCAAAAAGCACATATTGTGCCATATTGCCTAGGTCGCATTTCTTCTTGTTCATGCCTATTAGTCTTATAGAAATCAGACTGTATTTTGCTACTACCATACGCAGCTGAGAGAGGGGAGGGGGAAGGGGGGAGGATAGGTTCATCTGTACTGGCGGGTAGATAGAGGCATTGGCTGATTTATCGATAACAGATAAAGTACTGAATATCGCCGTAGGAAGCCGGTTAGGGCTTAACGAAGTGCATTAATATCTCATGTGATGAAGTTCCACTGAGGTTTTATATAGTCGAACATACTCTCACAATATCCGTTGGTTTCTTTCATCTCGTTACTCATACTTTACGTGATACACCTTGTTCAACGTTATCGTTTCCTGTATGAACAAAAAAATTCGATTGTCGTTTCCTTCCATTCGCCCATAAATGTATTCTTTCTTGATAGTATTGTTTCATTGTAATCATTGTAATGTCATAAGTGACTAATATCACTTTATGTCCATGTAAAATATTTTCACTTGACAGATTATTTCATTAGCAGTAAAAGGGAATAAAATTTTATATTTTCCATTGTATAGATTATTTATTCTTATTGCTTTATTTCTAGGATCGACCATGGAAATGCTATCGATGCGGTTATACATCAACATTTTTACAGAGTAAAGAGCATCTAGCCGAATGTCATCGTAGTGAACTGGCCGAAATTGTTGAGAAGGCTCAAGAACTTGCCGGAAGGTAATTAATTATTTATCAGTTAAGTATTAATTGGTTTGCTTATGTATTATATAGTTGTGATGGTCACAACGAATTATTATTTACCTTAATTCCAAGATGTTTTAATTGTCAGTTTTAAAATTTGTTTTTTCGTTGTTTACCAATCATTGAAAATATAAGAAAACTTTGTAAAATTCGACCCACAAAATCGACTGCTTAGGGGTCATATAGCTGAATGACTGATGTTAGTTGGTTTCTTGCATATCGGCTGGTGTTGCCCACCTATGCGGTGTCTGTATTGAGACTATCTGCAATAGGGGACGTAGAAGTGAATTGTTTAAAGCAGCACTAAACGAAGGAGTTCTATGCACAGGGAAGCGATCTTCGAGGACAACGAGAATGATCAAGAAGCCACAGCACAGCAAAAGAAGGTAATTATTATGCAGTGTCATTAGCACATACGTTGCTCATTTGTTGTTTCTAAAGTCGAATTGATATAAACCAAATTTTAATATCACATGAAATTCTATCCTTCATCTGTGAAAAATGGATTATTTATTACGCTGTCGTTACTTTCTTAGAATACAATATCATATAAGTGGGAATATCAGCCGTTTCGGGGCTAACAAGGTGCTTATTCTCCGAAATTTCTTTTTTTTGGTTTTGGTCAAGTAACACTAAGTTTTTATTTAATGGAATTTGTATATGGTTTTTCGAGAGCTATCCAAATCTTTATCTATTGGTACCGTTTACAGAATTGAATTACTGAGTAAGATGGCTTATGCGTGGTAAGAGTGTTTATTTAATTTTAGATCACTTAGTTCCTCAAGATTCAATCTTTTTGATGCAAAATATTCTGTTAAAAGCTTTTTTGGCGGGTTGTTATTATTAGATGAATTTTTATCGGCGAAACGCATAATATAGTATTTTCAGCAAGAGAAGGCTGATAGCATATTGCGCAAGCTTATGAAAAGCGTTCGCCTTCGAGGACCTCAAGTTTCCGTATCTCGAGGCGTTGTTCCCGAACATAGTTCTCGAACTTCGATAACGGCCGGTTTCAAGAGATATAAATTCAAATCGGTCGATCTAGGTGGTAAGTGCATTTATAAGTCATGTAAATTGTTCCTATAGAATTTTGAATAAAGGAACAAGGTATTCATTGAAATATATATGTCAATAACATGGAAACTTCGTCTTTCACTTATGATTGAAGTATATATTATTCCCTCGTTGGCATTTTCTTAGCGAATTCTTATGAAAGTGGTTCCTAGTCGGCCCCCTCCTGACTTTACTTTTCCTCTGTCATCTTCTGCTGTATTTGCATTCTTCTTAAAAAGATGAAGCACATATTATTGTGGAATCTTCTTTTTGTGATTTGTCTATGAATAATTTTTTTGAAAATTCACTAGCGGTACGTTTTCAATTTTCTGCATTTGCATGAGCAAATGCTACAGATTAATGAGTTTGATGCAAAAACAAATTTGATGCAACGTATTTTCCGATTTCGATAGCCCTTAAGACCTTTCCTTCAAATTCCTTTTGGCCCCCAATGAATCGAAGGATGCATCTCCTTTCTTTTTTGTAATTATTGATATTCCTTTCTTTTCTATTTCGTCATGAAATTTATAACTTCCCTAAATGATCGTTGAAAATGGATTAATTATTCGAAACAACGTTACAACTTGCATTGCCAATTTTGCAGTGCAATGAATTTATAATTTATTACCGTTTGCAAGAGGTTCATTCTTATTGGCTATAATATTCATAAATAAATGACAAATGCTAAGTTTTATACTTTCTTAAAGATAGTGAAATATTTTGATGCGGGAAATGATGAAGTGCCGAAATGTAATCAGCAAATATATCTATTTTACAATGAAGAAAGTATGGAACACAAGTCCGACAAAATGAATATGCAAAGAAACAACACAAACATCAGTGATCTAAACGATGTACGTAGCAATAATATATTTCGAACTCAAGAAACGGAATAAAGAATAGTAAAATTCATAAAGAATGGGGACATGAGGGGGTGCAAATACGAATATGCAAAAGTAAGGCAGCTAAAATTGTGGTTACAACCGTCGAGCAACGGATTTCGTAAAGCCAGATCGCATTGCTTAGTGCCGCTTAAAATTCGCCAAATTGCCTGCTATAGTATATGATATGGCAAGGAATTCCAGGTGGAAACAACACGGAAAGCAAATAAATCGAGTTTATCACTTTGATTTGTTAAATTCCTTTCAATTTGAAGAGGATCTTGCGTCGAGCATAGTGCAAACTTTATAAAAGAGAAAATGCACATGAGCGGAATCCCAGAAGAACCTCTGAGAATTTTGAAGCGTTAATATTTAAAGCGAACTAAGCACCACAGAAATTTTGAATCAAAAATAAGAAATCGTTGCTCATAGTTCGGCTGGAAGGATCCACGAAATGCTTTTCTAAAAGGGGCATTAGTGAAGCGCTATTGAATTTTCTTAATTACGTCGATATTCTTTTTCACAGATGGCCACCAAACTGGAGTATAATATTCCACAATGGGTTGCAGTAAGAAACGATAGCTTTGCGGTGATTTTTTATGCAACTGTATTGCAACACAGCGAGAATATAGTTCACAAATTGAACAGCACTCTGCGTTACTTCAACACATTCACTATGCGAACTAAGATCGGTACGCACACAAACACTTCAATCCTTCAACAAATCCTTCTTAGGGAGATCGAGACCACATAAACGTGAAGGGGGTTCGACCAAGAAATTTACATATAAGACAAAACAATTTTTTGGCGGATATATCGAACTGCGATAATTGTGAGTATTCTTCCAATGAAACCATGTCTTGACATGATACTGTGAAGTCGATTGGGGGCTGAAAAACATATAATTAGATATATGTTTTCTTGTTGCGGATGAACAACTTCTACAGCCCAAAGTGTTTGCGATCGGCATACGTAATCAGTATTAAACTTGAAATTCCTTGCCAGGTAGAGTTATTTTCGATTGTGGAAATGCAAGGATCAACTTAAAACGTTGATCCAATATTCGATGTTCACTTGCTTTGTCAAACGGTTGCAGATATATAGCATAGGGGTATTGTTAAGGATACTGCGATAAATTGTGATGGTTTGTGTTGTTTTAGTGCCCGTTCCGTCAGTCGACGATCTTTGTAACTATCAGGCAGCGCTTAGTTGTGCGAGTGATGCATTCGATAGAGCACGTGATGCGGAACCCCTTTGTCGTTCACTTGTCCAAATGGAATTCAATTGTGGTGATTGGACGACTGTCCCACCTGAAGAGAGAAGGTATGGTGTGTTGTTTGCATTGGTGTAACCTTGCGTCCCACCTAAGCGATCGATGCTTTGATGGCCTTATAAGTTCGACTTCAAGTTTTCTTGTCGTATACGGAAATGATATCAAATTCGTTCTGAGAGTTGCAAATTCTTGACGACCAAATTTTTGAGTGGAATTTTTATCGCTATATATATATATATATATATATATATATATATATATATATATATATATATATATATATATATATATATATATATATATATATATATATATATATTCATTATACATCAATTCGTATTATACCATGCAAGCAGAAATAGGAGCCCCAAGTCTTATGGATTTCTGCTTTCGAAGCGGAGATCGGGGTAAGGGTAGCTCGCGTTGGGGGAAGGGAGAGTAGCTTTATTGGGGGAGGATCTGTGGTTTGGTATAATGCTGTAAATGTTTTGTTGCATTACAGCGAACTTTTAAATGGAATGCTTGGGAAATGCTCTGTCCCGGTGCTTTTGCCTTCGGTGAAAAAGAGCAACGTAGACGATCAACATTCACCTGCTGAAACCGACGGTATCGTTATGAGACAAACAGCAAATGAAACGGCAGAACGATTAGCGATCTTTGTCCCTCACGTCCTTCACTATACAGTGCCAGCTAGGTAATTTGTGAAAACCTCAATTATTTTTAAATTTACCATCATTCCTCAATTTTTTTAAATCTACCTTGACTTCCGTGACGTTGTGGATTTTACGATTTTGTGTTGTTAGTATTTGACTGTTCCGCTGCCGCTTTATGAAAGGTATACGGTTGTGCAGGTAATAAGATTGAAGGCAGATATGAAAGGTTTCATATCTGCCTTCACTCTTATTACATTATTAGATGTTGATTTTCTCAATAATTTTTCCTTCGTTAATTATATGGCGATAAGGGGCAATGGCAGCAACCGTTGTGTTTTTGTTTATCTCTTTCTTGTAGAGTCCTATGCAAATGAGGCTTCTCTATTCACATACCGAATTTTAATGGTATGTGGGATGACAAAGGCCTTTAAAGTGTAAAATTGCAAAGATATTTACAAGCAATTTTGAAAAGCACAGCTTTTATAATGACAAAAGGGCGAGGGGTTGATAAATTCAAAGAGCACTTGTTATCGAATTTTTCATCTTTACAATTTCATGTGTAATGAGAGTGACGAGGTGGGGCAGAGAAAGAAGGGAAACGAAAGGTAAAAACAAATCTAAGGTCGATTGCGAATGATTAGTTGTTTAAGTCGTTTCGTTGCTAAAACCTTTTCTTGTTTGTTTTACCAATTTCACTTCGTAAGAATTTCCCTCATCTCTTTCTTCTCCTATCCTCTCCCTTCTCACTTATCAGCCCAAAGGTAAATCCATCATTTCTTCCTCCCATTATGTATCGAATTTCTTCTGAGATTGCTAATCGTTTCTGCTTTCTCGGGAATCTCTTTGAACAGTGCTTTACTCGAATAGTATTATCTATCTGTTATTAGAAGAATATTTACTCTGTTCAGTTTGCGAAATGATTATGTTTTTCGTTAGGAACGCTTCTTACTATCATTGATAAATTATTTTTAGAAAACCACCGGCATCTGAACCGTCGACATCTTCATCGGATACTGTAGGAGGGGATGGCTGCGTTGTTTATTGTGGTGGTCCAATTTCAGTGATCACCTCATGTCCTCGGTTGCTCGAAGATGGTGCGTTAATTTGTTTGCTTTCATGACCGCTAGGCATATCACCTGCATAATTGAAATAATACATGATTAAGCAACCCTCCCCCCCTCCTCCCCCCCCTCCCCCCCTCCCCCCCCCACGCACACACACTCAAAAGTCGGAAATCGGGGATGATGATCCGCACAGGCTTTGCGAAAGACTAGGAAAAACAGAATGCGTGCAGTTTACAAATAGAAAGATCGAACTTTTGATGATTGCATCAGTTGAAATTTTGACGCAGTCATGTTGGATGGCTACGTAGATTTGTGTATATATTTATTACGTTATATCCAACATGTCATTTTTTCACCTATATAACCGCTGTTTTCAAATTTTAGCAGTATAATAGAGTTCAAGTGATGTGAAACGTTATACGTCCGCAACGCATATTTATATAGCAGCGATATATTCTTAGCGCCTGATAAAAATTTTGTTTCTTTGAATATTTGGATGGCAATGGCGAAAGCAATGCAAAGGAGTTGGATGTAATTCATTCTAGAAGTGACCGTTGTGGAGGGGGTAAAAATTCAAGAATATCGTAGTTTTGCGCTTTTTCGAGTGCTCTGCGAATATGATTTCTTCCTCGTAACGATTCATTGCAAGCGATAGCCAGTAGGTAACTCTGAAAGAGTGTTACGAACGGTGCGCTCAGTTACCACGTACATGATACAAGGTATATGATATCTGATCCGAGTGTTTTCGTAGGTGTGATTAGTTTGCTCGCCGGGTGGTGCGGAACATTCTCAAGTGTCATCATAAGTGTATCGTAATGCATCTATTGTTGATTGTAATTGAAGGTGGTGAATGTGTTGCGGTGAGTGTATTTCCCGATGAGGAGTATTTGATACAAAGAAGCTCACATAGCAACATCGGCTATTTACAGTTCTGGCGGTATCGACGAAATGCGAACAAGTAAGTGATTTTGTTGATGACATTTAATAGTAAAGGTAGCATCACTCATTTATGCCTATATTATTGTATCTATTTTCATTTCGTCACTGAAAGCCATTTGAAGCATCTGTGTGAACTGAGGTGTAATTCATTTATTGGGTATTGGTGTTTCGGTGATTAGCAGGTTTATTTGTTATGTTGGCGAGACACAACACACCAATACTTTGCATTATTATTACATTTTGTTCTCACGTATCACGGCGGCGTATGATAGAATCCGAACTTCATTCTTGAACCCGCGATGAACTTTTTTCCATTATTTACCAATCAGACAACTTCCCATTGCGCTATCAACTCATAGGGTTTGGTTGTTTGTGTGCTTAATGAGAGTGGTGTTTTGAATAGTTAGATATATGAATGGCAGGTATAACCTAATATGGTCTACTTGTGTGATCTAGGTATATCTTCACGGCAATGTACGTTTTTTCTGTATACTTCCCTGTCTTGTGTTACATTAAAAGAAAATCTCAACTTTGAACGATCTATTATGTAAGCAAGCGTTGTTTTACGGTTGAACTTGCAAAGAGATTAGATGATTGGCTAGGGTCGATGGAATATGTGCGTGGAAGGCAGCATAGTGAAGTCTATGAAACTGTTTCTGTGATGGTGAAGCTTAACTGGTAGATTTCAAAATTGCTACTCGAAGACTTAATTTCGGGTCCCTCTTGAGGTGTGGGTAGCATCTTCGGTGTCTCATGAAGCAAAGGGGGGGGGGGGCTTCGGTAAATATAATGCTTGTTTATTAGTGCAAATTCCATGTATTGATTGCAGTGTTTCTGCTAAGCTCTCCTTCCTACTGGAAATGAACATTGGAGTTATATTATCGGCCGTATGGTGCCCTATATTGCGGGGCAAAGTGAATGTTAAAACAGAAAACGAGAGGAAGTCAAACTTCGTTGGAATATTAGCAATCGGCGGCATGGAAGGCGGTGTGGTTATTTATGGGTGAGTAGTTGCTATGTTTATCATTTATAGAACGGATGAGATCTATAAGAAGCAGTTGCGTTTATATTCGGATGTTTCTGTTGGATGCTCTTGTCGGTGAAACTGTTTTCTTCGATTATCTGTCAACTGCTCCTTTCATCGACATAAAATTGTGTACAGAAGAGAGATTTCGTATTGTCTCCTTTTGAGGTGTTAGGAAAGGACAGATAATTTACCTCATTATTACTTCTCAAACAGGTATAATGATTAATACATAAAATGATAATGGACATAAGTGAACATTGATTTATTGATTTAATATGATCGAAGCTATGTGCGATCCTCACAGAGTTGTTGTCTAACTTGCGTTTGAAGGGAAAGACGCACCAATGAGTGAAATAGGTATTTCGAGTAAAAACCTCACCTGAATAAAATATAATAATTATATTTTGTAGGTTTTTCTTATTGAAGTGACAATGAAATTTAGCAGTCATATTCCAAGAGACTTTTTGGCAAATGTGACGAAACCTCTCCCTCATTTCATGCTTCTGCGACACCCTCATTTTTTCGGATCATCGGTGTTTACTTCAAGCAATGAAGTTTTGGTTGTTTGAATGACAGTAATGAAGTCATTCAACAAATGAGTATAGCAATACTAAAATATGATATAAATGTTTGATGTAGATATTACTCAAGTGGCAAGTCTTGCTCTGTTATACTCAAATTAGAAAGATATTACGTGATGAATGTTAGCTTCTGTCAGATCGTTTTGCTTTGTTCTGTAATAGTAATAAAAAGTGGCGAATCGTAACTGTTTTTACAATTATTCACAGTGCATCAGGATGCGCAATTTTTGATAGTGAAACGCAGTTGTTGCGATGGAGGGAGAAGGGGAGAGAATTAATATCAGGAAATTATTTGCGGACAAATCAAGTACTTTGGTATGCTCAGTGCTTTGCTTACAAATTATTCTTGAATAAACTCCTAATATATGCCTTCTTTCAGTCTTATCGAGTCCATTCTCGAAAATTCCACTCATCTTCAATTTCCACGTCCTCTCACTTTCTCGAATAAATACAACCCCATTAGTTTTTTAATTTATTTAGAGAGGGAGTCACCATTTCATATCATTATCTCTAATTTTATCGTTAAATTCAAACAATCCCTAGTATGCTGTTTATTGCCTTTTTGATGTGTTAAAATTTTACGAGAATATCGTTCCTTATGGGTTTTTTTTTTTTTTTTGAAATTATAATATTGATTTCCAAAAGATATGAAGTTAGATAAAGCATCGTTTACAACGAAATATTTATAGAATCCCAAACGAAGAAGTAAATAAGAATCGGAACAATGAGGAAATTCGTATAATGCGTGGCAACCCGAATTTGATTCTTCATCAACCGGAAAATCATCCCGACTCACCAGTGATTTCGCTAGCATGGAGTGAATTTGACGGTGCCGCTCGATTGGCTGCCGTCTATGCTTCAGGTTAGTGCATTCTCTGCAAGAAATTTCTAAAGAGTTAAAAGAAGAACGATGAATAAGAGCAAGAAGTGCGAATGACAATCCAATCTATTGGGATTATTTTTATGCGTAATTAGAAGATGGCTCTCTTCTTTTAATTAACCGACATCTTGCACTGTTGAATTGTGCACAATGTTTGATTAATGGAAATAGCAATGCTGGAGGTATTTGCGAGCGATATCTGAGTGGTCGAAAACTTTCGAATTAAAGTGGGCGAGTGTGTTTCTCATATATATAATATCGTTAGTGGCATCCGATAAGATAGCGTATTGGGCGTCACGTTATTCCTAATTTATGTGAATGACGTCATGAATGCTTTGACAACTTTTTATAAGCTCTTTTGTTGATGATTTTAAGTTTTATAAACCGATTAATTTTGCCTTTTTGGATTTTGTGAAGCTTCAGTGTGATTAAAACTGATTAAACTTAGTGGTCTAACGCTTAACAAACTTTGAGGTGTTTGATTCATGCTGCCAATTCCGTACATGAATTGAGAGTGTTTGTTGAGGAATCTTTGCATCAGAAGACATAATTGAGTCGGCATCAACTAGACAATTTAAAACACTTCTACGGGCAATCCACTATAGCTGCACTGAACACTATAAGAATGCCTTCATCGCTTATTGTCATCTTGTTTTTCATTATGGCTATCCAGTTTGGTCGCTTTTTTCGATTCGGTAATACTGGAAAATGTGTGAATACGTTTCGCGAGAACAGTTTTTTGAACAGTTTTCCGGATCCATGCAGTCCGGACTTGGAATTCGTCTGCGCATTTTCGATATAAAATCGCTTGAATTCGTTGCTTTGAGTTACACCCCATTTTGTGCTTGAAAATTATTAATAGTTTCGTTGATGTTGAATTTCTTTTATTCCATCGACGTAATTATCAGCTCCCAACTTTACGCTATTTCCGCAAATCTCAGCCTTAAGTTCAGTTTGTAATTCATTCCCTTCTCGATTGATCAGAATGTGAAATTGTCGCCTCATCATTTAGCGTTTTATGTTTACCTGTCACCGAAAGCATTTAGACCTCGAGAAAAGTGAAATGGAAACTTCAGCAACAAAGGGGTCTGATGCCATCGTTATTAGTTTGTAAATACTTTTGGAGAACTCTCCTAGATGGGAGTTTAATGTTAAGTAATCTTGAAAAAGAAGTGTTTTTATCCTTATGATGGATACTATTGAAACATATCGCAATAACATTTCGTTGAAAACTTAAGCAATTCGACGAGCAACGAATCAACATTAAATCTTTCCCTCAGATAAAGATTATTTCCATTGACCACTTTAGAGTCCCTCATCGAGAGGAAAAACTCATTAATTCTTAATTAATTTGTTATCCTTCTCATATCTTCTTGTTATCCTTCTTGGTTCCTTTTTGCCATCTTTCTTAGTTCCTTCTCGTTATCTATCTTGGTTCCTTCCTGTCATCCTTCTTAGTTCCCTCTCGCTATCCTTCTTGGTTCCTTCCTGTCATCCTTCTTAGTTCCCTCTCGCTATCCTTCTTGGTTCCTTCCTGTCATCCTTCTTAGTTCCCTCTCGTTATATTTTTTGGTTCCTTCCTGTCGTCCTTCTTAATTCTCTCTCGTTAACCTTCTTGGTCCTTTCCTGTCATCCTTCTTAGTCTCTTCTCATTCTCCTTCTTAGTTCCTTTTCGTTTACTCTATGTGCGTCTCTCTCATTATTTCGCTTTCTTTTGTTGTTCGATGATATATTGATTCATCGGCTTTGATGGACATTTTATTACAGCATTCTGCAGATGCGGTGTTATTTACAGGATGCATAGGCGTTTGGGATATGAACAGTGCATCAGATCCAGCTCGAATAATCTTCAGTGATGAATGGGCTTCACCACCGATGCATATCGCGTTCGGTGAACACAACAAATGTAAGTGCGCATCGAATCTTCCTATGGTCTTTTGTTAGAACACCTCTTTTGTTATGTTCTCTTAGGATGATTTTTGTTGCTTTATTGCAGCAATATCTATAGTGTTTTTAAGAGCACCTTCCAGAAAGTTACTGAAGCAATTTTTGCGATTTTTTTACGAGATATCATGCTGTCGTTTTTTTGTTTCTTCATCCTTTTTAAAAACTTATAAAAGAATATTACTTCCTGTTGATCATAAATATGCGCTGTTTTTACATATGGACGATCGTTGGTCGATTTGGGGAAACGGATATAGGTTATTGTTCATTTTGAACGTGGTCTTTGTTTCTGTGATGGAGAGAAGAGTAAAAAGCGGAAGAAGAACCAGAATGATTTATATGCGTCTAAGAGCTAACATTGTAATAATTTATTGACATCTTGAAAGCTGATGCAAGAAAAAATGGAAAAAAAAACAGCTATTGGCGGAATAATCCACCGAATAGCGTCATTATTTACTCTCTTATTTTGACGTAAGTAGTTTTTTTTTTAAAAAATAAGTTATTCATAGAGTATATATGTATCTCGATTATTTTAGTGGCGATCGCTTTTCGAGAGAAGTTGTTGCGTATATATGATCTCAGCAGCCGATTCAAGTGTATAATCGAAGAAAGTGCACCGAGGAGTGCAGGCATGAAGGTGAATTGAACCTCATTTTGAACGTCCATCTAGAAACAGCTCACATTACTCAATCGTTTAAATTTGTCCGCCCTCTGCATATTTCAATTAGGCGTCTATTTTTCTGATTGCATTGGAAGCAATGAACAATCTTGAATATCTTGTTCGGCGTGAGAAATGCCATTGACCTATCGAAGGTTTGCTTAAGAACTCCGTCGGGGACCGACTGCAGTGCTAACAAAATAAAGTGTTGGCTCGTATGTAGACGTAAAACATAAGGATTGCCGATTTATTAAAAGAAAAGCGAGAAAGTCAGGAGTAACGATGCGCATAGAGCAAAACTTGCAAGCGCGGTAAATCGTCAGTCAAAGCACCAAACGTTAACAAAATAGCAGGAATCACTGATAAGTAATAGTGAGGTAGTAAGTGTGTATTGGCGAAATGCAAAATACGTTGTAAAGCCTCAATACCTATCGCAGTATTCGTCCCAACACAAAGCACCGTATGGTTCACTGCGAAAATGAGATGTCGGACGTACCGACAACTAGATTTCTTAAAATTCCATCAGTAAATCATTGTCCAGCGTAGATGGACCTGGATACGGGCTCATGTAGGCCCTTTCCAATTATGGCCATAAATACCTATTCTAAGTTGAAGTGGACTTTGCATACTAATGGTGTCCGGTTCACTAATGAAACTTATCTGCTGTGCTTGAAAACTGTTCGAAACATTCAGCAATAAACAGTTGATATACTAATCAATAAACAAACTGAGCTGGTTCGTCCATTGACCAGCCCTTATTCTTTGGTCGAACTTCACTACCCTTAGTTGGCACGTCCCAAATTATATCAGACAGGCTTGGGGTTCGCTTTTCAGTTTCGCGATCGTCTGGCACCTCAAACTTGGGTAATTAAACCACGATGTACTTTCCCGTGATAGCACTAAGCGATATCTTGAGCTGTTACTGTGCACACGAACATTGCGAGTCAGTAAAACAAAAAAGGATGAGGCTAAAACGGGGATGGCAATGTGGAATTTCATTGATATAATCACTAGCGTGATATAATTATAAGCAATGGCATGAGGATGTTGAGACCCCAGAACTTCAAGCGGCAGCAATAAAGAATAACGATGAATGAATGAGGAAGAATCTCAGACTAAAGAAGCCAGCAAAAACAGAAGAGGAGCCGTGGAATCTATCTTCGGGCTGGAACCACCTAAAAAGTGAAAGTCTGGGCCTGCCGCAGCCTCAAGCCAACTGTCATAGTGTCCTGAGTTAGCGCTCGGCGTCTTAAGATTTATTTTTGAATCTTTCAACTACAGCAGTGCTATAGTCGACTGATGGTTTTTGCGGCAGTGCTTAGGCCATGGAATAGCCGCGACGAATTTCCATCCATCGCGAAACCAGACAGGGGACCCATTGAGAAGCAGAAGCATCGTACTGCGCTTCTTTAGCATCACATTCGAAGATTACTAGGAATGATGTACCACATTTCCACTTTTATCATCCTTGTTTGCACTACTCAACCAGTACAAAAATATCTGTGGGCCTATGTTTATTGCTTTGTTTATTATTATTGTTCCAACAATTTTAGGTCACATCTTGTGAGCGTATATTTCCGGGGACGTTCAGCTATCAGGGAGATTGTATAACATCAAGTGAATTTCTAGAGCACACTATGTGCTATATTACGATGGCGTCCACAAACAATTTCTTCGTTGTTCCATTGGCTTTCAGGTTTATCTATAAAAGTTTCTTTTCTTTTACACACATTCGTTATGAGCTTGCTCAGCTTAGGTATTATATGTCTTTGTATGTGAAACTGGTCTTATGTTTTCAGTCCTAACTCCGCTAAACTGCAGCCATGGAATTCAATATCTTACCTTACGATTTAAGATAGATGCAGCGTATATTCGAGCAGTATTTCCGATTTGGAGTAGTGTGCGAAGTGATGTGGAAAGGATATATGATCAATGCGAAGATATGTATATTCAGGCATGAGGTACGCATGTGGGATGCGGCGATATGCCCACGATCGGGATGTGTTTACACTGCTGGAGCAGATGGACGTCTGCAGGTGTCATTAAATGGCCGCATAGTACCTCGACATGCTAAAATCGATTTCCCATTCAACTGCTGGCGTGTTGCGATGACACTAATACGAAAGCTGAAATCCAATCCAGCCAGCCAGGTCGTTTTTTGATTCCGATCTTCTCGAAGCATGGAGGTGGTTATCTCCAGGTTGAGAGCTTATTTACTTTCCATATCGGGGTTTGTCGGAGTTTATTCCCCTTTCCCATTCCCTTCCCTCATCATCACCCTATCTTTCCTTTTCCTGCCTCTCGTTCCCTCTGCTTCCGTTATGCTGCTGTAGAGAAAGCCGTGCATCTTATCCGAATTACCATTCACATGAATTTCATATTCCAATAAATGTTTTTAGTTGCAGTAAGTAATGAAATTGGGTTCAGTTAGCATTACTGGAGAAGGGGACAATACGTAAAGCAGCAAACACTGGAATCCGGATCTTGCGCTTCTCATATTTTCTGATAAATTGCTTTGCGAATGTCGAAGCCCTTAGTCCTTAAACATCTGCGCGACATCTGAGGTTTCAGAGTTTAGTGCATCGCTATGGGACCGCTCATTATGCATATTTTCAACAGTTTATTGCTATACATCTCCGTATTTCATTAGATTCTTATTTGTTTAATATGCACATAAATATTTTAAAGAATGTTCCTTCACATTTGTTGTTTGCCTTCAATAACTATTTCTTATTTTATTTCTTCCGCCTCGTACTGCGTATCATCCTCACATTTTATTATTTTTCACATATCGTCTTATTTATCTCCAACTTCAACATAGATATTCATTAGCTTCGTGAAACCGTTTTTATTATTTGCTGTCAGTTTTAATGAAATAAGACGAAATCATACGATGGTTTATACTATCTTAAATGAATGAGATAAGTGCAATTGCAATCTTTCCTTTTTCAAACAAGCTGTTTCTTGTATTAAGCCATTGTGTCTTCTGTGGTTTTGAATTTGCCGATGAAGGAACGTTTCTTTGATAATGCTGAGGTTTATAAGCTTCATTGGTTGTTGATAAATTAACAGTGATAAGCACAGCATATCACGTTTTAGTGCACAGCATTATTGGTATGTGTAGTTGTGGAATTGCAGCAGTGACAACTTATCATATAGCCAATATTTTCATTCTTTTTTTGCATCTGAGTCGATTTACTTGCTCTCATTTTTGTCGCTCCGAATTTTTGTATTCATAATGTCATGTCGTCACTTCACTCCCCCATTCATCTTTGAAGCTGTGGCAAAGACCAATCTATTAGTTATCTTTTCCTTCACTCATTTTGGTGCAAGTGGATGAAACTGTCGATTAGATCTCATCGTTTCATAATCTAGTCTATCCATGCGCACTTTAGACAAGTTTGCCATATTTTTCAAGTATGATATAAAAAATATTTTGTAAATTTCGCTTACATCGGTCGATCTTCTTCTCTTTTCGCCTATAAAATCCGTTACAGAGGGAAATGACGGCCGAATCCAATTCGTTGATGAATGGATTGAATGGAAGTCAGGCGAGTGGAGAGGAGCAGCAACAACTGCGAGCAGTAGCGACGGATCTCGAATCTTCATCCGAGCATTTTTCACTCGAGTTCTCCTTTGATGATGTCAAGGTGAGGCCTCACCTTCATCATTCATGTCTTTATCAAAAGTGTCCAATATGAATGCAGTAAAGGTTGATGATAACGCAGTAACTGGGCTCTTTACTATCTTGAAGGAATATGGTTGAAATTCATAGTTTAATGTTTTCTCGTTTGTCGCATCTTTAGTAATACTTAGTATTTAGTATTTTCCTGGATTGGTTATCGTTTCTTATAAATTTCTAAAGGTTATTTATAAACCACAAGAGATCTTTTTTAGTTAATTTTATGACATAATGGTAAGAATGACGTCGGTAGATATGTCACGTTCGTGGCATTGTCCAAGAAACCATTGACTGCCTCATTCGTAGTGATGTTGTGGTTTTTCCTGAACGTTTTTTTGTTACTATTTACCTTACGCGATAGGGACAAACCGGAACGGAACAACTGATTAACCTCGTTGGAAGTAGAACGCTTAGAAGTACCAGAAACTGCAAAGTTAGAAATCCCTAACTGTTTCTTTCTATCAGAGACCTTTCTAATAAGATGTCCAATCCTAATCTATGATGCAAATTTATTATGAGTTATTACATTTAAATGCTATTGGTCATTTGCGAAATCATCACATCATCTAAAATCAATTCCATTTTTGCATATTATTCATTCATTGAGCGTGCGATACGATATTTTGTCCCCGTAATTTTAATATTCAGGCTTCTATATGGATCATTCTATTCATATTGTGCAAAAGATGCCTCTCATATTAGCACCACAAGATTTATTTAATTATTTCATTTACTCTACGTGAATGAAAATTAGAAATGTTATTGCAGCATGGCAAATCACCAATCGATCAGATTAGTTTGGATTTGCGATTGGAATCATTGAATCGAATAGCGGTCAGTCAGACGTTTGGCAGATTGGCGATATGTGGTGGTGAGGCAGGCTTGCTTATTTTCTTGCCTTGTGAGCTGTAATAATGCTTGTTACCTCTTATCGCATTTCACACTCATTCATAATGTTGCATTTGTTATCCCTCTGTGGAGGGTTTCTTAAGGTTTTGATTATTCGTAACGAGTATATTCGACTCTTTAAAGGAAATGCAAAGCCATTACGATTTGACGTGCTTGTGATCTATGAGTGGTGATGTTTCCGATACAAGCTTATATTAATGCAGAGATGTCGTTAACTGAGTCCTTCTTCCTCCTTATCGTATCCGATGACGATCCCTATTCTTTTCCCCCAGTTCAAACCGAACCACAGTATAGGATTGAAGGAGGGAACTTTTAAGTTTTAATTCCGACTACTATGAAGTGATCAAAAAAATTTCAATGTTTCTTTGTTTTCTTCTCATTTTAACAATTTACCTGGAATTTTCGTTGTCTCCTATCGGAAAAACTGGCCATAAATCAGAAACTACGTTTCATTTTATTGGGTGGTCTAAGTGCAAAGGTGAAGAAGTATTGATTCATTTGCATGGTGTAGCGATCGATCGACAACAGACAGTATTCATTTAATGCAAAATTGAATTTAATAGATTGCTCTGTGCCTATTATGGATCTCAAATCGTTTTTTTTTTATTTGTTCGCTTAAACTTCACCCTCCCACCTCCCGAAAAAGCTGCGGCGCCTGTTCTTCGCCACCCGAAAAAAGTTAACTCTATCCCTTTGGTCACATTACGCTAATATCTTATTACTCATCTAATTCACATTCATACGTTTTCGGCTTGTACGATAAGAACTGCTCTATTCGTTAGTGGTGGAAGTTGGCAGTATATGCATACAAAGCATGGAAAGTTTTTTTTTCAATATCTCTGTGATGGGAGTTTTGTTGCAATTCGACAAGCTTATAGCCTTCAAAGGGGTGGTTTTTTTGACGGTTACACTTTGATGACACAACAGATATCAGTTCGGTAACATTTTGAAATATGCTCACGGAAAAAGATCATAGTTCAGGGTCATGTAGGCGATTGCTATTCTTACTGATATCAAGAATCAGTGATAACATTCACTCGGTTGGCGCTTGTACTGTCGTCGGATCGCTGTAAGATATGTGCCGTATAAAAGTTCAGAAGAGAGTGGCGCGCTTTTCGGCGAAATTTTTGTTTGCGTAACGTAAATAAACGTCAAAAAGTCGTATTAAAAGAGATGAGATTGTTATTGCAGTTCTATTTGAAATGCATAATACAGCTCACATTTTTTGTGTTTATTTTTTTCTTTCCTCTTTAGTGGGCGAATAAATTGCCCATTCCCTAGAAATTGTCGTGTAAAGCGAGCGCTTGCAAAGGAGGTCCCTTTTCTCCAAGGGGCACAGTGCTCTTCTTAGTTCCTAGGTTTATAATATTAAGCGATAAAGAGTTCGCTTCCAGTTCAAAGTTTGAATTCTTACCTGTATGATGTATTTCGGTTTTTTATTTTAACTATATAGTATTTTTGTTATATGCGTTACCCCATCCCCTTGTTGGCATCGTAAGATTCGGTTAATTGAGTTCTTCCTCTCTTTCTATAGGATGTCATGTCTATTCTATAGTTTATTGTTTTAAATGCATGTTTTTTAAATTTTTCTACTACTTGAAGTTCATCGAACTTTACTTGTTGATCTCGTTTCATGGCCGCTGATAGTAATATTCGAAAATCCCATTTTATTGGTTGTTTATTCACTAAAAATCGAGAGATAATTTCTTTAATTTTGAATATTTCGTTTTATGTTTATCGTTTATTGTATGATTCGTTATGCAAATCGCTCTTTTCTCATAGATATGTTCATTGAAATTTTAGAATTCTTAGCTTTTTTCGTAATTTCAATTCCATTATTGCCAATTGTTTTTTATATATTGGTCATCACCACTTTCACCTCTTCACCTGTTATCCTATCCCTATAGTCTCTTTTAGTCTTTTGCTTTCCTTTCTTCTCACATTTTTTACTGATTTTGTTATCGCCATCTTGGTGCATATTTACATTCCCTACTGTTTCCTAGTGGTTGTTCCTATGTCCACACCCCCTATGCGTATTGTCTTCTATTATGTAATGTTGTGGAGAGGGGAGAGGGGATGATGAGATACGAGAACATCGCTAATTAAAGCTTTTAACAGTCGGTAGGAAAGCACTTTATACGAAGATTTCCCCAGAAATATGGTACTGCATGTTTGTTTTACAAGCACCACTCTATTGTTTATTTCAATCTTGTGCTCACTGTCGAAACGTTAGCTGTGATTTCTCATGAGGATGTCTAATTAAAGGGGAAAGCTAGTAACGCAGAGGGCTAATTATGGAGATACCAAGTTGGGAAGAGGAGCAAAAAATATTAGCTGGTAAAGATGATTTGTACAAGAGATCGATGACTTCAGAAATTACTTGGATTTGCGAGTGTTCGTCGGCATATTGGCATAGTTGCTAGAAAGCAACATGCAAGATGTTGAAGCATTTCCCGCCAGATATCTGTCACAATATGCGTTAAAGTTTTGCATTCTTTGTATGTGGCGATGTAACGCTCATTCGCATGTGTGCTGTTCGGTTTTTTCTTTTTTTTTTTGAACGGTTGGCCTTTCGAAGCGAATTCTTTTTTTTTTGTGCAGTACCGTAACGCTGATATTGATATCTTCTCTAGTTGGTATAAAGCGTTCTAGGAAATATTTGCAAATTTTGATCACTTGATATGGTTGACGTTATCATTTGATCATTGACTGATGCACGTGATTTTTACTATGTAATTCTTTTTGCAAATTACCAACAAAGCTTGTTTACATTCTGTGAATCTCATCGATCAGCAGCATGGGCTGGACTTAAATGTGAACACATATAAGTGATGACCGATGACCATCTCATATACAGCCGAATGGACAGCTTTACTGATGACCTCATCTGCCTGTATTCACAGCGTTATGTTCAACCAAAGAAATGTAATATATTCATTGGCCTACGTTATTTAGAAAATTTTATTGAATTTTTTGTGAAAAAGGAAATTTTTGTGCACTAAAGTCAACAGTTACTACGATCTGACCTCGGGAAAGTTCCAACTTCAGGGACACTGCTGAAATTTTCGGAGGAAAGATGCGTACTCAAAATTTTTTTCGGCTTAGTGTCTTGAATCAAATGCAGCAATAGTATTTCATACTTCACAATTCTCTTTCTTAAAATAATTGTACGGGAAAACGCATCTTGCTAACTGTGTACCTTTAAAGGTCTTGTTTCCTCTTGTAGGCTTCATGGTGTTTACTTGAATATTGTACAGAAAAGTCATTGATTAATTATTTCTTGGGCAGATGGCACTTATTCTCTGAGAAACTCTACTTTGGCCGCGTTTCACAAATATCACCGGTTTTGCATGCATATATCCCGCGTATTAATCGCTTTCTTATTTATTGTCTTTGTTCGTTTTGATACGAACAAGTGAGGCAATGCGTTCGCATTGAATGGGACGAGTGGTTCACATATGATGTTTAGTCACAAAAGACGTGCTTGAAAGGGATGGGATTTTTAGTGGATGTTAGACTGCCACCACACTTCAGTAGTCACGGCTGCAGAAGGTTCTGAAAACAGTAGAGGGGGAGGGGGAATTTTATACTGTGAATGCGGTCGGCGGAGTTAGAGTACTTGGTGCTTCAGAATTCGATTATGCCAAACTTCAAAAGCGCAGCTTTTTGAGCCCATATGGTTAAGCTTTTAGATTCTCAACCCGTCGGCATCAAGAAAGTGGCAAAAAGAGAGATAACGGCGATGTGCTCAATTTTTTTCTCATCTTTCAAAGATCGCTCCTAATATCCCCTCAAGTGGAAGACTTTAATGCAGTTTGTAGAAGGGTCTGAACATTTCAGAGTTGATATATTGGTATTGCCCATTGCATCAATGGCTGAGAACTTTCCATAAACATCACTACTGGCGTCTTCATAACCGGAAGTGACGCTAGTGAAAGCCGGTAGCAATTGGTGCACGTTTATTATATTACTGATCACCTGTACCATTTGACTCGGTGAAACAAACTGTTGTCACCTTTCTCGCACCCGCTGTCAGCTTATGAAGGAAGCGGAAGTGGCAAAGTGACCGAAACGCGGTGAACCGTGCATGAATTGAGGCTTGAAAAGGGTGTAATAGCGTTGTAAAACTGAGAGAGTCTATACTTTTCTTGTTTATATTTTTTATGTTTCGATGTAAGCAATAAAAATTAGAAACTTTCTGATCGAAAATCATTGTTTCTCAATTCTTTTAATCTTTGTTGTGATTTATTTTTGCAGTGAATTTTTCCTGTTTTTCTTCTATTTCTATATCCGAATAAACTCTCCAAGTTCTTCCTTTCTATACTTCATTTCTTACCTATGTCTTTATCTTCCTTCGATTTTCCTGAAGTCTCTTACCATTTCAAGAATGATCTGCGCATAACCTGCTTGCTCGCATCATTGATTTAGAGTCGCAACATGGTCAGACTGTCTTTCCTTCTCCTAGTTGTCTTAATATTCTTTTTTGTTTTCACACATGGTTGTTTTTCACGTTTTTATGGACTTTTTCACAATGTCCTAACATTTCAACTCTGAACGTTTCTGGAAAAAAAGGAAATCAAGAATTTTTTCACTGAAAAATCCCATTGTAGGAGTTGAGAAAAATTAATGCCATTGCCTTCTAGACAAAGAAATAAGGTGTACGTAAAAATAGAACAAACTCATCGATATGAAAAATTGAGCGAACTTCTTGAAGTGACTGACACTAACAAACGATTGGGCTGATTGTTCAATTGGGATTTTTTTAAACTTTCGGTAGATGAACGTGCGAGGGAGTGACGGTCGAGTGCTTCAACGCATCAATGAATTTGAATAAAAGTTTACATTAAATAGTCAACTTACGTAGTCACAATTATTTTATGCTATTAGGAAATCGTTTGGCAATAATCACCGCAAATACATACGCCTCTGACCATTTCCATAGGGAAGAGGAGGGTTTTAAGACGATGAAACTTAAGTATTACGTTGGAGCAATTAGATGAGAGCATTTAATGGCCTTTCTCCCCCTCCAAAATCCGCGAAAATAGCAGAAATATATATATCGGGTAGCGAGGACCTCTCCGGCTATCATTCTCATAATACCTGCCATTTAGAGTTTTGGAGATGTCTGCTTTAGAATAAGATGGGGACAACTTCACTTTTGAGTGCTCACTGCCCTTCGAGTATCACCCTGTTTAAGAAACCCCATTTCTTCGTTTCATATTCCATCAGGCCTCATCATCCTCTCGATGACCGTGAAGAGAAATCCCATCCAAAACTTCAGTCGAGTCGCCATCTGTTCCGCCCCTTCAATCTATTTTGTGTAAGTGGGCGAGACCAACTTATGAATTAAATATCGAAGGGGCATTGGGTCATATCCATCACGGGTTTTACTCAGTAATTTGTGCTCCGAGGAGATTTTTCGCTTTACTGAGATTGAACAAGAGAGGTATGAGCTTTAAAACGACCTACTGAGTTGCAAAATCACTGGCGGAAATGGCAGGACATGTGACGAAGACAACTGCTGCTGTTGATTGCTGCTTTCACTGCACCACAGGATCATTTCTTTTACCACTAGAACATTGGAGTGAAGAATCTTTGGTTGCAGTCTCACTGGAAATTCGATTTTCGTCACCAACCAAGTTATTTATTTCGTCGGTTGACATCTTATTCACCGTGTAAATGATTGGTCGGCGGAGATACGCATATACATAAATGCATACATCCATCCATCCATAGGTACATACATGCATGCACAGACACACACAGACACATGCAGTCATGTCCAATTTCAGTTCCATTCAGTAAGACGTTAATTGCGTTGAATCGATCTCTGTGTAATTAAATATCTAACTGGTTAGATATTTACTCAATGAATTAGCATTTACCGTGTCGAATCGTTTTTCATCCTCTTCACCAATGCAATTTGCGTATTATATAAGGATTGCATCCTGTTCATTTTTGAGGGGTTCATATTCTTTAGTGAGAAGGTCGTTCGCTTAATTTCAGTGCTGTTCGAAACCAATTTTGTTTTGATAGAAGTGAATGAAATTGTCAAGAAATTTGCGAACATATTGCTGACATCGTTTTTGCGAGAAAGCCTTGCTTAATTTCACGAAAAACTTCAGTCACACACCTTTCGGTTATTACAACCAGCCGACACAAGCCTCGTGGCACAACACTGCTCATTCACTTCAGCAGTCTCATCGTTCATTCTATAAGCCGTGTTGAATAGTGAAAGAAATGTGAAGCATAAGTTCATAGAAAAACCTACCGAGAAATAAGGTGAAGAAAAATGTTGATCGATGAGCCGCACACTCAAATGGCAATTTCCCTCACCGTTACTTTATTGCTATTGCCATAATAGTTTATTTTGCATTTTATATACTATCGATAGATCATTAGTTGAGAATATTGCTCTAACATACAGAAGGAAATCTCTTATCGCTTATTTAGAGATTGAAAGCTGAAGTGTGGATGAGAACGGTGCACTGTTTGTTAAAGTGGCTTTAAAACATTTTTGCCGTTGGATTCTTCTTTCAAAGGCCATTATATTTCCAATCCATTCACACATAAAAAACGAGTTATCGCACTTTCTTTTTCTCCTTCACCAACTAGCAGCAATTTTGCAGCAGAGCACGGACTCAACATAAACTAATCCTCATCGATGCTTTCTAAGGAATTTTGTGTTGAATTCTGACGCTACGGGGCATTATTTTCATTTAACGGTCAGAAATACGATGTGGTTTTTTGAAGTGAAAATATGTGATGTCATGGGGTTGTGCGTATACTGTCGATTGAAAGCTCACTGGATTGGAGGAAACCACAGAAGGCATTGGGTCCATCTCTTCTTGTGGGTTTAGAGCTCGATAACTTCTATCCTGATGCATTGTTTGACTTTATCGTTTGGAAACCGAGGGGAAGAGGGGTGTGGACTGTGTGTTTATTGCCTCGGATTTCTAATACTGAATGGAGAGCTGGATGCACCATGGAATAAACTAATTTAAATAGCCTAATATGTCCCTGAAAGGAGAAGTCGCGGATTTGAGTCCTGTTAGAATTTCCGTCTAACGTTAAACCGCCAAGAAGCAAATATTTTTTGTTCAAGTTGAGTATTGGTATCGGATGCATGGATTAAACGATATCGTTGCAACTCCGAATCTCAGAGTTATATGAAAATGTGCGATGGTCCCTGTATTTCTTGCAGCTGTGCAGTCTCGCTAATGGTCGATGTGGAGTGAGTAGCATTTGCAGCCTGAGGGTACACATCTTACATCTGCATCTCGTCGAACGTAGTAGCAGCGATTGTAAGCACACTCTACTCTTCTTTCATTCGGACTATTATTTTTAGCTTTATCTGAAATAATGAAGAACAATTTACAAAACTTCAAGCTGAACGAGCTCATAGTTCATCAGAAAGTACTGATTATCTCTTTGAAAACAACGTAAGGAAGGACGTAGAATTGTTATTAATAGATAAATAGCGCAATTAAAGTTTTCAGCAGATGGGAATTGTTAGTGGTGAGGGTTGTAGATGAAGAAATCATAATGAAAAAATTTGAATCCTATAACTAGAATATGAGAAATATTCGAAAATTATTTCTATTGGAGCACTGATGAGTTTCTCATCATACGAAAAGTGCATAAAATTTTATCTAAATGCATTAACGTTCAGAAAATCTTTTACGTTCATAGTGAATGCGAAGAAAAGATGTGATATTATAATCCCCTTACTGTCCTTCTGCGCCTTTCCTCCTTATACAGAGCACTTCCAGTTTGTTGAGTGTTGAATAAAAAATTTCTCTTCAATAGTTTAGATTTATTTCCGCATTCTGCAATAACACCTATGATAATTTCAAGAAAAATGCATAGCCGTAACTTTTACTATACGTATAAGAATTCGCAGAAAGATCACTGCTATAGATTTCAACGTAGTCTTTTAGATAGAGGGTATACCGAATACCATCGATTTCGTTCACTGAAGAAATAAAAAATAAACAATGAAAGTAACATCACATGGGATTTCCTTTGGCCTTGATGGAATTGTTGGGAAGTTTCTTTAGTCTTTTAGCTAAGGGAGTAAATTATGAGTTACAAGTGCTATTATAAAGTTACTTATACAGGATAACAGCATTTGAAATTTTGAGTAAAACATCTCCACCGTACCTTTTGCCTCCAGAAAGTGACAAAACATTACGATCTTAATTTGAGAAAGTAATTCAAAAAAAACTATTACAAAATAATTTATGGCAGGTTATTTGGGTTAATGTATTAAATTAAATGCTCTAAGGATGCTCCCCTTGCCCCTCCCCTATTGAGGGCAACTCACAACCTATCAGAGTTTCCTTTCATTATAACAAGTGCGAATGAAATTCAACTTTCCTCCCCTTATCATTAAAAAATTTGACATTTGAAAGTATACTTTTCAGGAGGAATCCACCAACACCAAAGAGGAATCCAATGTCCTTCAAAGCATTTACTTGTCTTGATGTACCAAGAAATTAAACTAGACATACGAGAGTAAAAAATTGCTGAACCGAAGGCATTTTGCCTGCGATGGAACGAATAAAACTATATTAGTGAATGCTGCTTATCTTTCTTGCTTCCTTTCGAGTAGCGTATTTTTTTCCGTCATATTTGGTGTGAGTGTATGACTCATTTGCATCATACAACCCTTATCGTATGTTGGTTTAATCTATTTTTATAGAGCAATATGATATCTAATGGCTGAATTTTACTGGTGAAGGTTTATACACATGGAAATATTTCTCCTTTGTATTTTATTTTTATTTTACAGTTATTTAATCATTTTATTATTCCTTTAAATTAAAACCCTTTCACTCCCTTCCTAAATCTGTCGGTTGAATTAATATTCAAAAAAATCTATTCATTACTTATTGGCTATATGCGTTATGAGGTTGATGTTTTGTTGAAATTCTCTACCATCTTATTGGAAAATTAAGCGCAGAAATTTCGAGGCACCTAAAATAAGATGGAACAATTTGTAATTTAGACAGCGATCAGCAGCATAGATTTACCCATCCCACAGTATAGATTATACCCATCCAATTCCATCGGCATTGCTTTTATTGTTGCCGAACTGAAACTATCACACAAACAAAACTACGCATGTGTATATGGGTGTGGAGATAATGCGCCAATAATATACCATTTGCAAACACTTACTAAACTGCATGAAAATGTGTTTATTGGAATATAATATCCATTCATGTCAATGACGAATGTCTCTACAAAGATTAAAAAAAGGTAATATATATGCTGGAGAGAATAAAGCGAACTTTATTAAGGATATATCCTTGAAAGGTTAAGCATTGATAGATAGCAAGCAAATAGATAGTTAAGAAAGGCAAGCAATATATCATCTCATCGAGATATTGGAAGTAATGGTTCCCGTAAACATTCCCATTGGGTAAACGTCTCGTTTTCAGTCGAACAGAGAGACGGAGGATAGTTTGTGGGAGATGAGCGACTGATCGGAGAGTTTGTGGTTTTCTTTCTGAGTGAGCATGTTGATCCATAATGTGATATCGGGTGGGCGACAAATGCTACGTTCAAACTTTTGCACTTCAATATCAGCGTAAATGCCGGATGTGAGTTACGGGAAACGATGAACATAATACGCCCACAACACCCCACACAGACGTCAGACATATCGCTATGCTTATTGCAGATCAAATTTTCATTGTTTTTTTGCAAACACCAAAATGAGCGCAATTAAAAATATACTACCGTGAAGTTAGAATAAACCCCCAGAGTTATTAATTTAGAATTGTTCTGAATGAATTAATTAAAGTTTTATAGAGCGTTTTGAGGCCATTCTCGTCTGTATACGTCCTGATATAGGAAACAGCTGTAGGCAGCTATGCATGAACGACGAAAGTGAAAATCCTTTTCAGAGAGAGAACATTTAAAATTGAAACGATGAAGTGGAATGATGTTGCACCAATCGGCCAGAGATGGCTACAGATGTCAGTTGTTACAGTCAAGGCGGTTGGCCAGCTATCTGGCGTCCTCTCGACTCACAACGATATTCCGCCCGTCTGAATTTTCTCTAAACGCTTCACCGATGCATATTGGAACATAGCAAAAGTCTACACGTAAGCACGCCCCCAGGGCTAGCTGCCCTCGAAAATAGCACTCCTATAGTCGGCAAACCAGACAGTGCTATTACATCCGGAAGACAGACTGTGCAGACACCTATCGAGAAAGCACGTCAATAGTGGAGAGCATCGAACGCCTCGGGCGTAGTGCTTACGTGTATAACGGATGCGTGCACGACGGTAGACGCGGTGCGTGCGTGTTGAGCAAAACGCTGATAAGGCACAGCCGAACGTTGGGCTCATTCGTATTGTTGTGTGCTTTATCTGCGGCTGCATCCCCAGCAAACCCGACAAGCCAATCACCATGGACGCCATCAAGAAGAAGATGCAGGCGATGAAAATCGAGAAGGTAACCTAGTTTGCTACATACAGTAGCTCAAGTGATCTACTCTTCTACAGTAATCATGGCCATAGCTGCCATACATGAAATATTCTCTGCATTAGTGCTGTTACGAAATATGGCATCTATTGGTCGTCCATTTCTCTATTACTATTGCTTCTTGTCTATGCTTCATATGAGACATCTGTCCATATGATTCTAATTTCATCAAGAAATAGAAGATGAATTAGGTGCTCTGACTCAAGTCTTCGAAGCTTGAATTTCTTATGACTTCTATTAGTTTATTCGGAAGTTCTTCCATTAAATATACTCATGAATCAAGTGTCTTATACATAATCTTCAAATTTCCTTTGTATAAATCTTTAAGTTGAAGAAAAATGAAAATTTTCATGAACAGATTTGTTTCGCTATAAAATTTTTACAATTTTGTTATAAGAAACAATGTTGTTGAATTATTTTAGCTACAGTAATAATTGCTAATAGAGACAGAAATTGCAACTTATAGCTATGCTCATTTTCAATTTTTCCTTCCAAATGCATATAACGCAAACGATTTTAAGTCGGCGCCAATTTTGTTCATTTGATAGTCTATGAAGGTTATCAGAGGTGTTATCACCATTTAATAGGTAGGTGAACTTTTTAAGTTCTTATTGATAGGACTCATCATGCTTTTTGACTGTAATCAGTGCCGTAGTTTTCTTTTGCATCAAACATTTCTACTATGGCAATTGCATCTCTTTGTAGAAAGCATTCCTCAATTACTTTTCAACATATTACAGATGAATATCAACGATGAATTGAGGCGAATATTAGAAGAGCGAAATTGCGCATTTCCGCTTGCTGTTTAAAAAATGTTTACGCCATAGAAGCCTTAATAATAAGACGCTAGCAAATATGATAGAGTTAAGCTGGTTTCACCACAAGTCATGTATGTTTGTTATCTTTATGAGAAAATTAACTATATTAATATATTAGCTATAATCCTGAGAATTCCTTTGACAATTGGAGCGGTTGTTTTTTTTAAATTATCCACGAAATCAATGCTTATGTATATTGTGGCCACAAGCGATAAACCTAAGCGTACTGAATTATGGAATCAGATGATTGGAAGTTTTTTAAATTGTTTAAAATAATTGGTCATTTTGTTGGCTAAAGATGTGATATTGAGAAAAAAAAAAAACGGAAAACGATTCTTTCAACGGTCAAGCAAGATATTTTAAAGTAAAAAAGATCTTTTTTCTTATGAATGGCAATTAGTGGAATGTTGATGAAATTTCAGCAGGTTTATCTCGCTGATCTTGTTGGTGATGAACGATATAGGATTTATCTCTGTGTTTCGCTTTTTTATTCTCTCTAAATTCTCAGAATTCAACGAAAACATTCATGATTTGATATGCAATAATGGCAATAGATAAATGAGCAAAATTAGCGGAAGCATATTAGCGTTTGAATATTGTTTTTGCATAGAAAATTCACATCACTAACATTCACTAATAATCACAAGCGAAGAAGTGGTTGTTTTTACTTTCATAGGAATCTAAGCTTTATATCACATTTTTAAAAACTATTTTCGAGTATTCGATTTCAATTATTGTTATTCAGTTACAAGTAGGGAGCTGCGCTATTACTCGAGTTGCGTATATCATTGCAATTGACACTCTTTTTGCTGGAATGAAGGAATCAAAAATTAAAAGTTAGGAGACCATCGCTGTCATTAGCGTCATTGAGGTATAATATTTTGCTCCAATATTTTTCATATTGCTGAGAAATATTTTACAAATGGTTGTGGTTTAGTTTTTTTTTTTTTAAATTTTCTCATCGACTAAACTTTCATCTTCGCCATTTCCGACAACAAAAATTTTGACATCTTTCTGAATAATATTTGATTTGAAAAAAATTCATTCCCTCTACGATTCGCATTTTTCTTTTTCGATACTCATGACTGATAATTCATCGTATTTGTAAAAAAGTTTTTTGAGGAAATTTTTGATGAAAATTTTTATACCACAACGAACGAGTAGACGATTATTACTGTAGCAGTTATCGTTGATGTCCGAAATTTACAGGGCAAATAATTCCAGTTACCGATTAAAATCACTGCCACCAATAGCTGCTAATAGTGAAAGGATGTATGGCTTGTGTCAGATAATGGAATTGCAAGCATAAACTGCGGATTCGATTCCTCCCTATCACTTCCATTGCTCCCCTAAAATCATCTTTGAGAGATAATTTCTTTAGAGTACAATGAGTTCTCTTCTCACACGTAAATCTTTTATGCATTAGCTGCATTGGATCACCTCGATAATAAGGTGATTTCATTGAAGAGTTTATGCTGCGATAATATCAAAGTGCGAGAGGGAGGTAATTTGATTTATTCAGTTTTAAATTGGGAAAAGACGGGTGATTAGTCGAATTTCTCGGCACTAGATAAAGGCGGTGAGGAGTGTCTCGGAGCAAATCATTGAGGCATAACATTGCTGGCGAAAATTTTATTGTAGAGAATGTGACTTGGTAGAGCGATGAATGACAGAGGAATAATTCAGCACTGATGAAGTCTTGAACGATTTCTTGAGTTTGCATTGATGCGGTGGTGAGATTATAGGAACTATACAAACATTTTTACATCATAAAGTTATAAATTGTTGCTATGAAATATTAACTCATACTGATGGAGGGAGGGATATACAGAATATTGCTGGTATAAATGAAAGCATGACGAGGGTAATCTCTAGGCTACCAAATCGCTGATGGTTTGGATTGATAATCGACAGAAAGATGCAGTGATCATTTAGTTCTTTCTTCCCCCTCCTCCACCACTCCCTCCCCTCTTCCGGAAATAATTTTTAAAAGAAGCAATCTTTGAATAACTGTGTGGACTTGACTCCTAAAATTGAGATCGTGACATCCTCACATCCGGATACGGATCATGAAATTATTCGCTACAGAAGGGTCACTTATTGTTTTTTTTTTTTTTTTGATTCTCATGTTATGAGAGTGAATTCCATTTGGCCATTTATGATTCTTAGATCAAGTGGCACTACTTACATGTCCAATAGAATCTCCTCTAGCGATATAGGCTTTTTAAACGAGAGAGCGACATGTTAAGGCATCTAGGTGTAAAGTGCAACGCTTGTAAGCATCAGCAAGCTGCATCGGCGAGGAAGCTATTACACTCTGCCATACCTTACGCACCTACCGATTGCCTGTCTTCGGACAACTCGATAGAGCGCTTAGCACGCAATGTGTAAAAAATATTCCCCCCGTAAATAACTCAGCATTGATGTATATCTTTGCCTCAGCACCATTCTCAATAAAAACGGCTTGCATAGTTTCATAACTGACGTAAAAGGGGTCCTGAGGAAGGTAATTGCACCGGAAAGATGTTTGTTAAAGACCGGAGCTAGAACCAGAAGTTCAAAAAATTCTCTCAGTTTTCGGATTTTCGATGAAATTCAAGCAATATTTCTAAAGTACAAAGTGTTACTCGCAACTCCAATAACCATCGAAATTCTGTGAATTCAGAATCATGGCCAGACTTCTTTTTGGTATTGTGGTAATTCCATTATGACCGGGATTCTAATATCTACAGCGCTAATAAAAAGTGAATGCTTCTTCGTTCCATATGTTATATGCATGAAGTGGCACAATTTATTTCAAGTATTATATGAATATAATAGATGCTTGCATCGTACATCAGCAGTCAGTGTAGAACTAGAAACCTCGATTTGACTCTATAATTTAGTTTATAAGTTTGTAACCTCAAAAGAGTAGAAATTCGTCCATTATGATTAAATTTTTCTGAAATTCGCTCTCGTTAATAATTTGTAATTGGGCCTCTTTGGTCAATCGTTCTTTCATTGTCAATCTGAAGGCCACTTATTCTCCGCTCATTTCGTTATTCGTCGATTATCTTGAGGGTCTATACCGATAGACTGAAAAATTTTTTGAGGTAAGAGGTATTCGTATCGGTGATCGCTGACCGATCTTATCACCAAACATTTGAAGCTAATCAGCAAGTTTTTATTTCCATTTTTTTGGGTACTTTTAGTGGGTGCTGCATGTATGCACTGTTGGTATTAATCGAAAAGAGCAATCCTATTGTTGAGAACAAAATTAATGACAAACTTTTGAGGACAATGCACTGGATCGTGCCGATGCTGCCGAAGAGAAGGTACGACAGATGACGGATAAGCTTGAGCGCATTGAGGAGGAACTTCGAGATACCCAAAAGAAGATGATGCAGACCGAAAACGACCTTGATAAGGCACAAGAAGATCTGTCGGTTGCTAATTCGAATCTCGAAGAGAAGGAGAAGAAAGTTCAAGAGGTATTTCTAGACGAATCTTTCATAAGTGATAAATTATTTACGATCAGTAGCGTACTCAAGATTTTATTCTTGAAGAGGCATGAAAAGTTCAGGCAATGTTATCTCAACATTATGAACAGAGAAAGGAGGAAATAATCGTATTTTCTAACCCTCCATCTTAGGACCAAGTCAAATAATCCCCAACCAATTAAAAACCTCAATCACTTTTTCAATTTGGAGTAGTCAAATGAAGTTTTTCGGTCAATTCATGGGTTCGAAAAAAAGAGAGAGAAGAAATCAACCTCCTTTTCGTTGGCTATAATCTTATTTGTTTGTTGCGTGAAATACGAACGTACAGAAATTTAAAATAGTTCAACGTTTTTATATCGTTGAGAAAATTGAAAGATTTTATGAAACGGTCAAAGAGTCTTCTCTTCATTTTTGATAGTATAATGGATTAGGATGAAGATCACGTCTTGTTATGAAGTCAACTATTTCGTTGATCATTCTAGTATTATAGTTGTTTTTGAATTCAAATGAATATATCATACTTTCGATCCCTCAAGGGGATCCGTGTGTTAAAGTTTATTTTCCGGTGCACTCGTCGATCCACCTTCATAAGCACAATACGCATTCGACTCAATCTGGTTGGTGCTTCTTTTCGAAAGGATTCTTGTTATACACAGCTTGTACTTGTAATTTACTTTCGCAAACTACCAGTACCAACCACATTTGCTCTCAGACATCTCTCTTTACTGAAACTGTAGCACTGCTAATGTAACACCAGGAAGAAAGAGAGAGAGAGGGAGAGAGGGAGGGAAAGGGAGAGAGGGAGAGGGAGGAAGAGAGAGATAAACGAAATACGAAATTGAGAGAGGAGTAAGAAACATTTATGAATCCATGAAGCTCTATCGAATTTGTATTGGCTTCAACACTTAGATTATAGATACACTGAGGGAATTTCAACAAAAATATTTCACGTAAAATTTTAACTTCTAATAAACAATTAAGAAATCTACTAGTTTTCCTAATTTTTAATAGTACTTTTTGTCTTTTCAAATCGCATCTGCAGTTTCATTCTGTTAGTTTTATAGCAAGCGTAGAAAGGATGAGTTTGAATAATGCGAGTGGTCAATGAGATGCATACTACAGACGATCTTTTTTTTTTTTGTTTAGTTAAACGAGCTGCTTGTTTTTATGGAGCGCAAGGTTCTTGGTATGTGTGCTGAGATGCGGCCATTTGTTGAGAAGTGAGTGGAAAAGATGCGTAGGTGGTAAGATCGAGCTTAGAAACAACGTTGAGGAATGTTACTGCTGTTGAGGCCGTTGTTGCCATACTCTTGAAGGCTTTGTGTAATCTGTGCTCTTTTTCGTATAGAGGCCGTTATACCTGCCCCCGTTGTTGATGCTCACGCTTCTATCTATCTACCCACACAGCACAACGTTCAAGCCAACCATCTGTCAGCATCACATTAAGCAACGCGAAGAACATCGCTTTAAACTACAATTTACCTCGCAAATGATGCTGCTCATCTTTTAAAGAATTAAATTACTTCAACTATTACCAAATAAAATTGAGTGAATCTGAATCTGGCAAGGGGATCTCAACTCGGTAATTGGTCACGTTGGAAATAACATAAATTTTTGAAATTCTAGACATTAGGATTGTAAATTCAGGACAATGCCGTCTAATACCTAGTTTAAGGAAAAGAAATTTAGATGTCACTAACAAAACATATATTTCGATCTAAGCGGTCGAGTACTGTAGACCACCAAAATCCGACTCAAAAAGATGCCATTAGCAATGTGGGAAATTTATTTCCTCAAGAGAGTCTTAAGCTCGATTTCTGCTTTCTGTTGACAGTCGCAGCAAAGACGAACTCGTACGGCGTAGGCAGTTTGTGGTAATTGATCAATGCTTACATTTTAGTGAACGAAATAAAATGATAAATAATAAGCAATGGAAATCAGTAGAGAACGTTGTCGTATTGGTTGATGTGACAATCAAACATGCATACAGTTGGTGATCATCACAACCAAATAGGTTGACGCATCGAGAACAACCAAGAGAACCTTTGTGTTGATACAGCAATGAGATTTACCTTAGAGGGGCTTCCTATGGTGTGTTTTATGCTTGTCAAATTTCATAGCTCTAGCTTGAGTATTTCTTTAGTTGAAATTGCTGAACACATAGATAAACAGGCATACAAATAAATGCACATGGATATAGTGCTGGTATATTGGGTCATGCAAATGTGAATTTTTGCAAATGTAAATTTTTAAAAGTATATCAAAGATACAATGTTTATTGTATCGCATAGTCAACATTTGTTGCATTTTATGTGAAAATTCGATGGTTAGCCGAATGGAAACAGCAATTTTGTCATTTATGTAGATGATGTTCGACTTGAGATGTCATCTATCGAATTAAGTTGATTTAGTGGCAATATCGCTATGTTCAAGTGAGCGTTTCATGGTCGTTGCCGGTATTTCGATGTTTTTTTTTGTTAAGTAGGGGGATGTTGTGGGGATTTCGCCGACAGAACGATGAATGATGAACATTTATATTGGAAATGGATGCGTTTGCGTGCAACGTTGCATGATTCTGAATCATCGCCCACTTGATAAGGGGAGGATTCCTACTGATTCAGCGCATGTTGCACTTCTTTGTTTGACTCGTGTGAAAACGAGAATCGAATCTATCGAAGGAAATCAATGCAATTGACAATTTTATATTTGGTCAAACTTCTGCTAATAATCACTTTTTGAGGGATATAAATAAGAAAACTTTTGCAGTTTGAATTAATACCATCGAGGAAAAAATGAAAGTTTAAATCACGTGTTTTCCAAAGTTTCTGAAAGTTTCTGAGATAATTTCAATCAAAATAAAAAAGTGATAAAAACTGAATAAGTGGAATGAACGATCTAGAATGCAGCATGAACGTAGAATGAGGTTCCCGTTATTATGGGAATATAAAGTTATAAATATGCTCTTTGGAGAGATAATTACATCTTCTTTCGATGAAATATATCTATAAGTGGAGAGTTGTGAGCTATGTATTAGGAAAATTAGGTCATTATATGCAAAATGGGCCATAAGCTTTAAACTGAGTGAGGCAAACAAACAATACTATAAATTAGAAAAGTAATAGTAATAGTAAAATAACAGTAAAAAGTGATAATAGTAAAAAATAAATCACAAAGAATTTCAGTTGCGATGTTGGGTTTTTTCCTGTCATTATGAACTCAAACCTTAAAAAAAAACAAGATCAGAAGATACTCTAATAAAAGAAATGGCGATTAGTTTGTCATTTGAATCACTTCAAATTGAACGAGTGGCATATCTACGAAAAAAAAAACTTGAAATATTTCGGTCATTTTCAAGTGTAACTGCACATTTTTATTGTCTTTTAAAAACGAGAATCTCATATTTGTTAATGTTGCGAATATTCTCAATATAATATCGTCGTAAATTTTCTCGAATGGCGCCGAAAAACGTGAAATGAATCTTTTATAATTTCTTTTTTTTGGTTAACATTGAGAAAATAATTTCAATGCTCAATTTAAGAGATAATAATGGAAATTTGTGAACAAATTTTGCTCAAATTTTTCTTTAATATTATTGTGTTATACTTTATTATGAATACGCCGAATATAAAATCCTTAGTCTCTGACAATATCACAAATACAATTTAAAATTTATCAATTTTTAGCCAGCTGACGACTGGTCGAATTTTTACAGACTGATAGCATTAATGAATAAACAATTTTCTAGTAGAGTGGTGAATTCCATTCATGATTACAATCTAAATACTATATGCATAAAAGAAGTATGGTTATTTTTCAACCGATGTGCGGAAAAAAATATCCTTCAAAATGATGGATTATTACTTTTTCTTGAAATTCACCTTTACTGGGAATAAAAACTTTATGAACAGCTATAAAATAATGAAATCTTCAATACGCACTTCCCATTTTTGAAGATTTACACATGCAAAGATACGCAAATTTTTTTTCAATTTTAACAGTAATCCTCGCTCGCGAACATAGGTGAGGTGTCCAAAACATATACCTCGAAAGCCGATATCTAGTTGCTTAAGGGAGATAAGATATAATTTCGGAGTGCGAGAAAATTTTTGGAAAAATATCAATCGACTTGGGGAGCAATAATGAGAAAATTCAAATAAACTTTAACTGCGTTCAGCTGAAAAAGTTGCGGAAATGAAGAGCATAAGTATAATAACTTGACTTTCAACGAATTAAAAATTAACGGTATATTTTTGGATATGATTTAAAAAATTTATCACAGCTACTCAACACTCTCTATGAAGGAACGTTTAGCAGTGAAAGTGGGTTCGTGGTGCAGAGAAGGCTGATCGCACTTATTGACAAGATTTTATCTTCTGTTGTGAGCTCCTCGCGCTGACACCTAAAGATGGGCCATGCATTCACTTATCTTATGGGTTGACTCGGTCACAATATAGGGTTCACTAAAAATATCCTTAATTACTGTATGGACTAAATCCTTTTTTTCTCAGCAGCAATTTTGGAATATCTACTTCCCCGGGGTTTTATTGTGAGGCGTACGGTTAGACGCTTCTCTTTGAAACAAGTAAACTACAATGATTTTCTCTCAAAAGGCTAGAATATTCTTTAATCTTGATTTTTTACAAAAATTTTCGTAATTTTCGTAATGAGACCACTTCGGTTATTTGAGGATATCTATATCTACAAATCCTCAAATATTAGCTAAAAGTGAAAGAGGGATAAATATATATGGCAGCTGGATATTATTTGCTGCTTGGCGCAATTATGCATAGCGGAGAGTTGATTAGTAGCAACTATGTTATGAAGATAATTGATGAAGCTGAAGGATTTATTGCCGTATTCATGAGGGAGTGATTGCCTCATAAAGATTCACTATTGACTATTAAAGCTGTTGCCTATCGATTAAACTCATTTCGCTTTATTTATAAATTATATTTTACTGTATCACTTTCCATTGCTTAGTTATCAACTTTGCATAAATTTATATCCAGAAGAATAAAGGAACATTTTAATGCTTCGAAATGCGAAAGTTCAACAGTACATATAGCGACTGAACTCAGATATTCAGTACTCCTAGCAGACCCGTTTATCCATTAATTTATTGCTCTACTGCGCTCGATCTTTTTCGAGTCACATCCAAAAGCAAGCAATATTTGAAAGCTTTTCTCATTTTTCGATAAGCTGTTATCTCAAAAAAAGTGAAATGTTCCATCCGGGAATCGGCCTCTCTTCGGTTGAAAAGAATGCCATTTTACGGGTATTCCACTCTCTTCGTTCCTTTCGTGCACTTAGCTTATTCTTATGCACCAACAAATAGTCTCTACGTTTTAGATTATCCTTTCGGCAAACATCACTTCAATATGTTTAGCGTTTTTTTTTTCGACAAATTTCGTTTTCGATAAACATTGAGCGCATTTTCGATATCTTCTTTTATAAAATAAATAAGGAAGTGCGCCAAACGACCTGGCACGATTTGTGCTTTTTTGCAACAATAGACAGACTGTCGCGCTATACATATACTCAGAAGCACAACGGGCTAGGTCACAGTAAAACGTCCCCTTATAAAGTTGATGGCTGCTACAAATCTCCATTAAAAGTTTTATTTCTCTTATATCTTTGGCATATTAAAAACTTCTATATACAAATTTGAAATCACCTTTGTGTTTCTATAAATTTATAAAAAAAGGGAACCAGCATAAGTTGCATCCTCAAAAAGTTTTCGCCGCATGAATTTATCCGCTAACCCTTCATTGTTTTTTTTTCTTTAAATATTTTGTGTGATGCTTACATAAAAACTTGGGTTTTCATTGTCCCACTTCACCGGCCTAAGCCTAAAAGGCTCAGAAATATATCGTTTTTTCTTGTGATCCGCTTTTCTTCCTTCGTTTATCCGATCTCCCTTCCACCAAAAAAAGTTGCAGATGCCTTTCTTTAGCTCTCTTAGGAAGTCACCAAAAATGTTTGGTAAAATAGTTCAGGAAAAGTTTTCGTTAACATTTTGGGTATATTAAATTCTTCATAAGTAAACGACCATACTATCTTCCATGAAGGCTGTCTAGGTTTTTAGGCACCAGCAAATAAACAACTGCATAATTTGGCATACTTAGTGAAATTTAGGCATTAGGATGAGAGAAATAACGAGGAGAGAGGGGCGATGAGGGAAGAGAGAGGGCAAGTGACACCCGTTTGGCGCTCGCCTTTCAAAACACGCTCGTGCTGCACTCATTGCACTCGTACAATTTTTGCAATAGCATGCGGAGAGCAGGCGGCACACATATTTGGTCATTGCGCTAAACTCCTCCCACGTTGTTCTCCTCTTCAATACCCTCACATCTTCCACTCTCTCATATCTCTTAGGTTTTTCTCTATACTTTTTACCTCTACTTCTCACATTCTTTCTAGCTCATGAAATTTTCCCTCGTTCGTATGTGTGCATATGTTCGCTCATCATGCATCTCATTCCTCTGATCTCTAAAAATTATGCTTGGTCATTAACACGCCTCGATATATGTCCCTCTCTTGGAAAGTCATCATTCTGGGCCGCTCTTCTCTTGACGTATATCTGAAGTTTGTGTATATCTTTGTGCATCGAATATCCACAGTTGTTCCCTTTCTGTGAGTGTATACGCCTGGCTGTCGCATATTGCATTCGTTGTTGAAACACACCATAGTAGGAGGAATTTCGCTTTGAGTCGTGTTGGCCGCAGTGTGTCGCTCTCTTCGTGACTCGTCAATCCATTCAGTTGCGCGCCCACCGATTCGGGAGCGCATTCCGGCGCGCATCCTCACCTCGAGCACTCTCTTGTGGTGCCACTTCTTCATTCATTTCCACAGAGCGGATTCACGCTATCGATGCCTAGAGGGCTCATCGTATGCTTATAGGAACTATCTCTTTAAGAATCCGAGTGCGTACGAAATTGAATCAAGCAAGCGACGTTCATAACAACACATTCGACAGCTGAGTCACCATCGTGCATGCGCCACCCTTCCTTATTTGGACGTACTCAACCGTTTCTATAGATATATTCCTCCTATCAGAATCCCCTCCCGTTAAGTAACAGTTGCAGATTGCCACCTAATGTCAATTTCCTCCTCGGAAAAGCCGTTGTTGAATCAGGATTGAAGATTAAGCGCATGGTGAATGTTTCCTAAGCATTCGCTGATAGGAACGAGCTAACGTAGCGAAGCGCAACAACAGTACGTTGTGCGTCATTGCCAATCTGCACAGAGAGCACACGAGAGAGCAGCGTGCTGCCATTTGGGCTTGTTCGTTCTGGAGCACGCCTAGCCAGCCAGCCAGCCAACCAGCAGTCAACCAGTCAGAACCATCAAGTGGAGGGTGTGTGCCCGCGCGACAGCCGAGAGGGCTCTTTCAAAGGGAAGAAGCGAGCGTCGTTTCGGTCATCACAGCTAAGCTAAGCTATCGAGTTCGAGTTCTACGTAAACACGAGGTGTGCTTTCTACAACACACCCTCATCTAGAGTCGAGTTGACCGAAGCCTGTTTCGCAACGTAACGCGATCGCCTATTCGCGTACGTAACGAACACACAAACCCGCCTGTCTGCCTATACGCCCACCACATTCGATCTGCTCGTGGTGGTGCTTTTACGTTGCAGTCAGCAGCCATCGGTGACAGTCCCTCCGCTACATTATCGCTTGTGCTGCTTCCATCCGAACACGCATTGTCATCCAAGCAGCGAGCCCGTCACGTCAGGCCCGTTGTTCCTCGCACAACTGCTTTGAATCGCAGATTCTATTGCCTTCTCCTTGTGGTTATTAGTGTTCACTGATTAGAGGTATTCTTCATTAATCAACACGATGTCGAAGGCCGAGAAAGCTGGAGCACAACAAACATCGTTGCTCGATGTACTCAAGAAGAAAATGCGTCAGGCCCGTGAGGAGGCTGAAGCCGCAAAGGACGAGGCAGATGAGGTGAAACGGCTTCTAGAAGAGGAACGCAAAAAGCGTGAAGATGTATGCTCATTTTGTTCATTCCTATTTTCCTATCACCATTCACACTCTGTGAAAATATTCAGTAATAAACTTACTCACTATATTTCAGTATTAGTTCTTTAATTTTTCCGCGGAAGTAAATTAGAAAGTAGTATAAATTTGAGTAGTGATGCTATGTAATGCTGCAACACAATTTAAGGATATCTTATAGGCCAGTGTTCTAATGTTTCACTGCAATTAAAGAAGCGCTATTCTAAGGTTAAAATATCTCGAATTCTTCGACGAACGTTTGCCGGACTTAAAGCATCTTAAATTTATATCAGTACATTCCTATTTAATGCGCACACCCAGATTAGTTCAAGGTTATTGTTATTGTCGGCGCTTTTTCTAATCGTTTCGAAAAGAAACAATTCTTGTGTATTCGCCCATTTTGGATGAGAGGACTTCTTTATGCTTAGAACATTTCAGCGTAAATCATCCTTCTGAAAACAACACTCAAAGTAGACAGCTTATTTGAATTGTTATGAAAAACGTTCATGCAAAAAGTTCCATATAATTACTAACTCCTAAATGGCAATTAAAGATTTTTTGTGCACTGAAACCAAGCAATATATCATTAGGTGGTTGTAAGGTCTTCGAAATCATATTTCCTTCCATATTCTAATTTATTCATTCAAATTAATTATGTAAATTTGGGCAAGAAGTGAGGGTGAAATTTTGCGCATTACTCATATCGTTGGATAATTAAGGCAATTAGCCGTTTTGAAGGAATCACCTAGAAAAAAGTGAAAGAAATAAAACAGTGGAAGTTTTAAGAAATTCCGATAAAAATGAAGGTGCTCATTTTAAAATTGTTTACCTATTTCTTCAATTAGTCAATTATTTACCACGTTTGCTGTACATCAAACACAAGAAGTATTTACAAGTTCATTTTCCTGCTAAAGCGCATTATTGAAGAAAATTATTTTTTTCCAAACTTTTTTCTCCACCATTTTCATTTGAATGATATTTTGCAGTGATATTCAACAAATTTCAGAGTATTCGTTTTTCTTTCCATTAATAAGAATAATTAGGAAATTCCATATTTCCACCAGTTCACAAATTCCATAATACATGAGAAGCAAAACTTTTCTCATTTTAACGAAGATATTTTTTTTCTTGGTCATTTAATACAAGGGTGCAAATGATAATAGAAGTAAAAGTAAATAATTAAAAAAGCAATAATTACGGAAAGAGCAACTGTAAAAGGAGGAAGTTTTTTTATTAGTGAAAATTAATAAACTTTTGTTGGCTAACTAGCTAATAATTCAAAGAAGGAATACACTAAATTGTACATAGCATCTCATTTAGACGAAGGAAATCGATAAGGCTGAATGTGTGCGTAAACGAACACACACTCACTGCACATAGATTGCGTTGCGCAAATGTTTCACGCTAACATTTGCCTGTTGCATAACGCAGCACTTACGAATAGCATCAGTCATATACAATTTATTCCCTTCGCAATTTAGCGCACATATCAGGTCGTTCTATTACATGTGAATGTGGATTTAATTTAAGTTTAATCGGAAATAGATCATACGTTTACAAAAAACTCATTTATTTTCAGCTGTTTGCAGAAAAAGATTCTTTATTTTTTTCAACGCTTATTTTCTTGTTGGCAACTTTTTCATTTTCTCTAGTCTTCTCTACCGTAATGCATCCCTTATCTTCTCTTCAATCCTGATTCCAGATCCGTAACAATTATATTTCCCTTGTAGCATTAAGAAGCATAAAAATTCATCGCGTTTTGCATTCCTTGAGACCGCATATTATACGGTCCATCCCTCCTGGCTGAGTTAGTAAAACGTTAAAACAGATATCTGTGGCTTAAGGGTTCAATTCCTGCCGATGATTCGTGTCCGTTGCTTATTCATATTTTGCTTGACGATAGGTTTTATATGACGTCATATATCAATCAGTCGTCAAAGTAAATTCTAAATGAAAATTTTATGCGATATGCGGCTGTAGTCAAAGACCCTCCTCAGTTCGTAGGCGACCTTCATGTGGCGCATTTACTTCAATCGATTAGCACAGCCTTTCCCTTCCTCCTTCTATGAGAGATTTCTATCGTCATCCAACTGCCCTCCTTATCCACCAGCTGACGAAACCTCTTGCAACTAAAAATTATCCAAAGATTCCATTCCATGCTTTCTATTCGTTTACTATATAATTTCGGATAGAAGCACCACCGTTGAAGGCGTTCGCATTTCTAAGATTTGCCAATTTTTAAAGGGAAAGAGGGACATTAAATAACTATTGGGGAAAATTACTTATGTGGGTTTCTAAAATGTTTAGTCGCTATCGTAGTGATAATAAAAATTAGATATAAATGATGGGTTTGCAAATGTCTTGATATGTACCAACTCAATTGGAAGGACGTCATTTACACAGTAAAGTCCACCTCTTCTTATTATGTCTTTAGAACAACGCCTGCGACTACTGTTGTATGGACAACGATACAATCGCTTTATGAAAGTTAAAAATTGCTAGCCACTCAACATAAGACTGATTGTTTTATTTTAAGTGACGAGCATGATGATTTCATATTCTATTGCCACCTTTTTTTCGATGCGGTGTGGTACACTGAGCATTCAATGTCTATCATAAATTGCTCGGACAGCTTGCTAGTGACCGGGCGGGCAGTAATGAACATCGGTCACACGTACGAGCACTGGTTTTCGTGCCATTCGCCTTATCAACCATTATGTTGCCCAATCTTCGTATTGAACTTATATGATCGCTCCACATATCACGATGAACTTTAATAGTCGCATTGTCGAAAATAATTTCCACCCATCTGTGGCACTGGCACCAATAACATAATAGACAACAAGCTTAGTGCCCATCCGAATGTGGTAGATTGCAGCTAGAGCCGCTTCCATGTTTAGGGCTATAATTAGATCCTCCTTTCCTTAGACAATCGTTCGATCGACGAGACCACGGATGTGCTAAATTTGTATTTCGTCGGCCTTTTTGTGCTAAATTTGTATTTCGTCGGCCTTTTTGTGCTAAATTTGTATTTCGTCAGCCTTTTTGTGCTAAATTTGTATTTCATCAGCCTTTTTCTATCTTTGATCAGCCTATTATTTGGCAGATAAAATTTCGATTGAAGGACGTGGTAATACGGAGAAATATCCCGGAAGAGGGTTTTTCCAGTTTGTTTCCTTAGTGCCTGCTCATTAATAAGAGGGAATTAATGAAAAATTGAGTGAAATATTTCTAAAACATCGAAAAAAAATTATTTGACATGAATTATTCACTCAATTTTTTGTCAACTTGATACTTAAATCTGCAAATTACCATTTTCCCTGTACTCTTCTGTGAGCTGGTTTCTTCGCTAAATGAGTAAAGCAAATGCTTTGAACTAATCAACTTGTTATTCATATTCGTATCTAAACTCAGGCTTGGATACTGGCTGCGCTTGAATTTAATCAAGAAACGGCATTTTCTCGTTTGCTTTTTGTTGTTCTCGCAAAGCCTTCTTTTCACATCAGTAGCTTCTAATGAGCTGGCAAAGGGTGTCGTATTTAAGGTGGAAGGACCTCTAAATATTGATACTCTTAGATGTGATGCATATATGAGAATTTAATGGCATGGCATATTTTACGATCAGAATACGTGCAGTAGATGATTTATGAATTACGATAAATAAGAGCGGTTTGTGTTGAAGAGCATTCTCGCTTGAGCAATCTCTGTAAGTCGACTTCTTATTTTCTTGAACAATCCTTTATTGGGATAAATTAAATTTATACGAAATTTTCATAGCGAATTTTATTTGCGCTTGATTTTTTTAAGAACTTTTTTATTAGTTGATTCACTTCAAGCCGTATCTACCGGAAATTAATTATCCACTATTATGTGATGATAATTTATTTTTATTTCTTTGTAGAAATACTTTTCAATTATTGAGCTAAGAATTTACCATATTACCGTGCAATAAATTCGATGCTACGAAAAAAAATGTAAAATTTACTTCTTTTCAAAGTATTCTTTGCTACTGAGATGAAATTTGATCTATCCAAATCAACAATACACACACCTACTTTAGAATGTAAATTTTTCTTTCTGACGTCGACAAAGAAATCGAAAAGCGGAGAAAAAAATTTTTTCTTCGTAACTTTTTAGGTAGATCAGTTAGCACCTGGGCGTGTATCAATAACTAATCGAAGAAGGAATACTACTACAAAGACAGAGGAAAAAAAACTTGCAAAGAGGCATTGAGAGAACCCAGCTGGCATTAACGTCGTAAATTGTTACTATTTGTTTCGAAGACTTAAAATTGGAGATTTGAAGCATAAAATGAAAAAAGGCTATGATGTCATTTTAAATGTTATAGACAGTTCTCGATTTCCTTGAAAATCACCTTATTGAGGCAACGGTGAAGTAAGATAGTAAATCGATTAAGGTAATATTTGGTTTATTTTTACCACATTTCTGCCGTAAATAGAGAAATATACTGTGCATAAAAAATGAAATCATGATTAGTGATAAGGTAGTTGAGATGTATAGGTGAATAATAAGCGCTTCAGGCGGAGGCTGAAGTAGCCGCATTGAATCGACGTATTGTGCTTGTGGAGGAGGATCTCGAGCGAACTGAGGATCGTCTAAAAGTGGCCACTGCGAAGTTAGAGGAAGCTTCAAAAGCTGCAGATGAAGCTGAACGGTAACGAAAGAAACCTTACACTTGTGCTTTTTAGCTCGAGTGTTTGGTTAAAATGCGGAGTGTTTTGCTGAAAGTCGCAAATATATGATTGTTAGCAAATTGTGAGATCGACATTTTCAACGTGAAACATTTTCATATATTTTCGACTTTTGACAAAGCTTTATGATAAAAGTTCTTTTTCGTTTGTTAAGCTCTACAAGTTGGCAACTTGAGCTTGGCAAGTTGAAAAGTGCTATTATCATCTCATAATTTTGCGTAGTTTTTATTTCCCTTCCCCATATTCCGTCTGATTGTGCAAAAATGCGATTGCTGGAGCTCTTATATAATTGATGAAATATGAAATTAAAATTTGAAAAGTTAGCGATGGATTAAATTTTTTTTTTTGATTCACTGATTGACATGTCCTCGAATTAACTTATATGAAAAGCTCTTAGCACTCTATAGATTGCACAATCAGATTCTAAGATAACGATTATTCTACAATCAAAAATCAACTGTTAAAATCCTATTTAAAGGTGTCCATCGTTGATACATTTTCAAAATTTGCCGGTTGAATGATCGTCTATATAAATATACATATATAGCTGAAAATGTATCAGGGATGGATGACTAATAACTGATATTCAGTGATGCATTGGAATAACAGGCAGTGAATTTCAGCAATGGTAATATCTGATGGAGTCATTTCGTGGTCGAAATATGATAGGCGCATGTAATTCTTTATTAGAAAGCGTTGCTTGTTGGAAATTAGTGTTTGTTATATTCAATGCATCATCAGAAACATCGTATCGTAGTTGTGCTAAAGTGGACGGGCAAGCATGGAAAGCATTTAAGGCCGAGGCAGAAGTTGCTGCTTTGAATCGTCGTATGACGCTTTTGGAAGAGGAACTCGAACGGGCTGAAGAACGTTTGAAATTGGCTACCGAGAAACTCGAAGAAGCAACACATACTGCTGACGAATCTGAGCGGTTAGCGACAACTGCCTGAGACGTCCTTGCTTCCTAAGGACGTTTAGTGCCAGATGGCGAGAAGGCAGCCATGCCGCCAGAGGAACGGGGTCCACTCAACCGTGCCACCGCGATGATGCTTCGCGTTTACATAGAAACCCACAGCTGAGCATCCCCAACCAATCCTATACTCCACCGCTGTCCGTCCATATGGTCCGTCCACGCGTCTAAACACCGCTTTATATGTCGTCTAAGCACATCGATTTCTGTTCCTGGTTCTTTTTAGTGTTTAAATTTTTAAATCATTCCAATTTCACCTACATTTCCAAGTGGAATGGAAATTTTACGCTTTCAAAACGTGACATCTGATTACCTAACGATCAAACTATCGCTTTTTATGTTTCATTTGCGAGGTAAATCTTACATAATGGGCAAGGAAATAGATGTTAAAGTGAATGAGAAAAGGGAAGCAGAAGAATGCCACACTAAGAGAACCAGAGAATAGGAGGTGGATGTTGCTAAAGTGAAAGACAAATTAGATACTAACCCAATGCGAAGCGGATGCAACTTTTGCATATCAAATTAGAGAACATAACAGTGTTGCTTGCTTATGTCGCATTGTCCACTAATGCTTGCTTATGAATTACCGCCAGAAACCGTACACCTCTAGAATATCCTCATATTGGTCGATCCTCGAAAGGGAACGAATATAGTAATTTCGGCATTAGATCGGCGGATGCCGTTATTTTACGATTTCTGAATAAACCAAAGAACGTACTTTATGTCTAACTAGGAGATGTGTCCTTGTGATATACTTGTACACATTTCTGTGTTAGGATGGGATTTGTTGTTTTTTTAAGGCTATAAGAATTATTGTGAAAAAAAAAACGGGTGAAGGATTATCTGAATGGGGCATACGGTATGGTAGTTATCGTTGTGTTGATGTGTGTTGTGTTACGTGTTGGTACAATTGTGCAGTGCTCGCAAATCGATGGAGACACGATCACAGCAAGACGAAGAACGAGCCAACATCCTCGAAGTACAGGTCGATGAGGCTAAGGTGATCGCTGAAGAGGCTGATCGCAAATACGAAGAGGTAAAACAACAGCCCGTCGTTTCTCTTGAGCAGCCGCCTCTCATTCACTCACTTTCCCGAATGCTGTGCCACTTTTCTCAAAAACTAAAAAAAAATGCTTTAACTTAACAACGTGATGCTTTCGCCTACTTTAGTTTACTAAATATTCTAGGTTGACGAAGTGGCTAATGGGGAGAAATTTCAGTCGAGTCTCTATACCGTCAGTTTTTGCGAATCGCCAGTTTATGTGGTTTGCCTAATATTAGCGACATTCGCATGTACGAACAGTGCTAGGCGTGAAGTTTATGTTTGCAATTTATCCACTGAAGATGGTTCTTCCATATTTGAGGCAAGAATCAAGTTTATAGAATTTTGCGTCGATAATTCACAATGAGTGTTGTCACATATTCATCCAGTTTATTGATGACATGTAATTAGCGGCGGAAGAAAGAAAATTTCGGTTTTTCATTCTAGTAAAAACCGGTCTGGATAAAGGGGTGCATTTATTGTAGCGCGCCCTTTTTTGGTTAATTATAACCTCTTTACACGAGGAGACGTGATTTTCGATGTATATCACACCTTGTAAATATATGCAAATTAAATTTCAATTTGTGGTGAATTTACATGTGAGTTTGCAAATGACCAGTGATGAATGGATGATACCTGTTGTCACTTCATAGGTGTGAAGGGTGGTGGACGGATGAACGAATGCGGTAGAGTTGGTGCTGCCCACCCCCTTTCTCCGTTCCCCTCTCTCCTTTGCTCATTTTTTCACTCAACTCTCGTCAGTGGAGTTACTTTTGTAAAGAGGCAAGTTCCTAAGATTCAGGCAGATAGTTGGCTCAGTTAGAGGGGCGGCTGACTCACCTTATAAGCTTGCTTGTATGTTTACACATGTTGATGTGCGAAATTTGTTGTGTCTTTTGTTGTTCGTCATCGCTTTCGTTTTGTTGCTCTGAAGCGTATTATGTGTTGCATGATTCGTCAAGCTATACTTTTCAGCCACGTTTTTTTTTTTTTTTTTTTTTTTTTGCACAAATTTCCTTCTCTATAATAGAACATTCGCATTTTGATCGTGCTAAAATTCAAAAATATCATTTTTTTTCGCCTAAACGTTGGTCTCATAACCGGAAAATTTTATTCTCCAAGCGTTCAGGAGGGTTTAAAAAAAAAAAAGTTTTATTCTCCGAGCACGCAATAAAAGAAATAATAAAATATTAGTTTATCTAATAGGATAAATAAACGCTAGGATATTTGTGCATGTGGAGGAATATTTTCAGAGGATCATTCGAATAGAAAAGGGGGGGAAGAGGAAATATTACGAAGGAGGAGGGGGTTTATACATTACCGATCAGATGCGATCATGTTCAGAGGAGAAAGCACTTAAGCGTTGTGTGCGCATGTTTACTTAGGTGCCTATTTGCGAGAAGCATTCTCTTCACCTTGATGTCACCTCTTCTCTTACTGTCAACAATCTTCCTATCGATCAAGATTGCACTCAATCTTGCACAGATATACCTTTCAACTGCATATTTTCTCATCGCATGCATATCATTCATTCATCGAAATGTAAATATCCTTTTGTTTATAGAAAAAGGATTTAATCTGATTTATAATATTTAACCATTGGGGATGGACGAATTGTTTTTCTGAGATGGGAATATGATAGCTTTTTTTGTAGATTTGTTATAACCCCATGCAGTTTTATAACAGTCATACTGTACTTTTAAATTTTATTTTGTTCGCTGCATGAATTGTTAAGTTTTTTCTTCATAGTCTTACAGTATAGTCCATTCATGATACTTAAATCGAGACTTATGTGATTCTCGATATTGATAGATGGAAGCGAACGAGAGAGTATAAATTCTCAAATTCTGAGAAGGTTGAAGTAAATTGCTTTAAAATAAATGCCTTTTATTAAAATATAATACACCAAAAAACTGAACAGTTTTTTTCGGATTTGATTCTACAGTTAAAAATATTGGGGAACTTTACTGGTCGTCGTATATTGAAATTGAAAAGTCTAGAATTTCTATTTGTGTTATTTAAGGAAATTTCCAGTCGAGTCGTTTCTCCTCTCATCGTTTTCCAGTCTTATTTCTGAACAACAAAATAGATCAGTTTGATATGTTTTCTAACCGAATATAATATTTTGCTAACAATTTTCCAAGTTCCCAAAAAACCATAAATTGACACGCATGGTGTTTGTTGTGAATTTAGTGCACGAAAAGCACTGGAAAATCGAGTGGATGTGGATCACGATCGTTGCGTCGAATTGGAGCAGAAATTACGAGAAGCACAAGCACTACTCGCTGAAACCGAAAGCAAATCCGATGAGGTCAACAACGTGTTTTCCTTTCGCTTCTCATCTGTATTAGTCCTTTAAGGAAGATCCGTTAGTGAACACAGGAGCGGTGCATATCGAGTTTTCTGTCACAGTGAATTGCCACTTTTAATAGCACAACGAAGAGGAAGTGGGAGAGAATTGAACGGCAAGAACATCCTTCATGTTCAAGGTTGCATAAAATTCTTCAATCTATTTGCATGGGTGAAACTTGGGTTGTTTCAAGGTTACTTACGGGTGGTTTTATTAGTAGTTGGCTATAAATTCCTTAAAATTTCCCAATTTTTAAAGAATAAGGTAGGAATGCATAAGATTATTTGGCCGCTCTCTTATTCGATTCCTTAATCAATCCTCAGAACTGTTTAATTTTTCTGATTAACCGTTTTTTGTTGCTCAGTTACGGTAAATGAAACGAAGCAGCATCTTACTGCATGTGAAATACAAGGTCATTATGACAGTCTGCATAATTTTTGCTGCATATGCCTTGATTTAATTTCATTCTTGAAGTTTGCTCTTATATGAGACTTGCTTTTGATGCTGTTCATTAGGATACAATTCATAACCTATATGTGTGTGCTTTGTCGCTTTATGCTCACCGTTTTTTTCTAACTTCTCTTGTCTACTTTTCTTTTCTTTCTTCTTTGTCCCCACACATTATTATCCTTTTACGGACTTCTTTCTATGGCTTCTGGCGGTTGGTTCTCTTCTCGTTTCTTTTTCTTTCTTTTCCTTTTCTCTGTTAAGTTCTAATGATTAGCGAAAGAGATGAGAAACTCGAAGTGGTAATTATTATTGGTGGTAAAGTGCCAGTAGCTACTATATATATATATATATATATATATATATATATATATATATCACGAACAAAAACGCTTGAGGCAAAAGGTAAGGGAGGGATATTTTGTGAAATATGCTCGCTGTGATCAGCTCTTTGTTGATTTCCATCCCTAATCGTCGTTTGCCATTTAGACTTAGGCTTAGCACTGTAGTCGTTCACCGAGTGATTACGCATCATCCAATGTATGAATCAGATAGCGGATAGAATTTGTGGCAATTGTTGCAGGCCTATTTTATTTTATACCTTGTTCAGCAACACTGATACATGTAATGCTCCTAAAATTCCCGATGATCGTCATTTGTAGACGTTAGATTTACAGCAAATTTTAAATATTTGAGGATGAGCATCATTTGAAACTATTTCATTAATAAGTATCTAGAAGTAAGCATTTTAAATATTTTAAAGGTTAACGTTTATGACCACTATAGTAGAGCAGTCATACACAATAACGGATAGCTTAACAATCTGTAACATTTCGGATTTAGGAGTTTTAATTTGAAGTATCGAAACCATAAGACCGCAGATATGATGTCGAAAATATTGAGTTGCAAAAAGGTATGCCAAAATCTTAAAAAAGAAACAACAGCTCAGAGAGAGTTGGCGAATAAAGAAATTATTTCGACATCCAACTGAGTTCTTCGTTGGCGCAACTTAAATATCGCTGAACTCTTGAAAGTATTAAGAAGTAGTTTCTAAAGCGTCGATGAAATCTCTAAAGAGTTCCCATAAATAAACACAATTTACACAATAGGTAAGCGATCCATTACGAAGGTGAAATTCTTCTAATTTTCTTCTGTTAAACTCACCGAGGTGCAATAACGGTGGTGGGGGTTTAGTGTGCGCAAGGTGATGGAGAACCGCTCATTCCAAGATGAGGAGCGTGCGAACACCGTCGAATCACAGCTCAAGGAAGCTCAGATGCTTGCTGAAGAAGCTGATCGCAAATACGACGAGGTGATTTGTTGCGCGTGTGTCTGTGTGTTTGGGTGTGTGCGTGTGTGTATGTGTGTGTCTGTGTATGATTCATACTGTCGGTGTATTTAACAAGCCGGGACAACCTTGTCTTGTCTCTGTTCATGTCTCGAATGGATTCTGAGGATGTCTTTTGTGAGACTGTGTCCTGTCTTCCGAATTCATAGCAACAAAGAAGACATGAGGTGGAAGAATGATGTCGGTAAGGAGAAGAGTGCTGCGGCATCTGAGCCATAAATCGGAACTTGCAGCCATTGGAGCTGAAAAAACCAAGCAATAATAGTCGTATGAGATTTTGTCGAGACGTTCTTCGAATATCGCACACGCTAACACCGCATACGGATATCTCAAAGACAAACTATAAAACTCTAACCACCGGAGCCTGAATTTTTTCATTAACTCCACACTAACTCGTCTGAAGTTATGTCTTATATGTCTAACAACCTCTTGAATTATCTTATCGGATATGAAGCCATTTTATGAGGCGTTTTCATAAATCTCTAACCCTGCACTGTTGCTTGTGGTGAGAATCGATCAACCTGCTACCATCCCATGCAGTGAAATCTGAAAATTTCTACAAATTTCCCAAATTTTCACATCAATTATTCTCATGGTTTCTTCTTCGACTAACGTTCTATGCGCTGCAATCGCTTAAAAAAAAATCTTTGCAGCTGTTTTCTTTGTTGAGTCGAAAGCTGCAAAAGTCCTTGTACGATCTTATCGTTGTATTGTTGTTTTTGTTTTTTTTAAATAAATGTAATTGATATTATGGTGGCTCAGTATTCTGAATTGAATTTTTTCTTGGATATCATCCAAATCTGGGATTTCATTTTTCAAATCGTTCGATTTTGCGATGTTTTTACTCCTCTCAACGAAAGATTAATTGAAAAACAAGAATAGATATCAGTTCATAACGCTTTCAACTTTCGCCATCGGCAGCTTCTATTCTACTGATTTCGATGATCTTTGCTGGCTATTTCTTCAACTTTTCGAAATATCATTCAGAATAATCATTGCCATCATTTATTGTTGATTGTTTTGTTTGATTTTCTTTGAGTAATATTCTGTTTTTAAATGTTTCTCTTTCCTAACATTTTCAGTCTTATATGGAATATCGCTACAGAATTTGATGTATTATAGTGATTATAGGTTGCCCGCAAATTGGCAATGGTTGAGGCAGATCTGGAACGAGCTGAAGAACGTGCAGAGGCTGGCGAAAAGTAAGCTTTCGCACTTTTATATTGCAGTCTTTCCACACTTTATACTAATTCATTTCAGATATGAATGACCCGACTAACAATCTTTTTTGTTGCCTTTGAATTGTTGGATGTCTCTCTAGACCTGAAAAGGGAGGGAATCGTGGTGAAATCATCCTGAAATTAATATCGTTGTGATGTGAATTCTGGACACCAACTGACGGAAACGTCCACCGAGAAAGAAAGGGAAATTTTCACTTTTCAAGCGTTATTGGCAGTCTTTGGATGTGCACTTGATAACGTTTAGGTAATTTGCAAATGGCATTTGAATATTACGTGTTTTTATTTTCGTGCCTCACGTTACTAATTTGCATGAGAAACTGATGGAAACTTAGAATATAGTTTTGAACAATCCATTTTAATTGCTGCAATTCCATAATCCATAATGCATGTAATAATAATCCAATAATATAATAGTCCAATAACAAAGAAACTTGTACTAACATGTCAGTATCACTCCTCATACGTTTGCAGTTGTAAAATATTGTTGATAAGGTCGTATGCAAATTTCCCGCTGGAAGAGTTGATTCGTTTTTGAAACTTCATATCCCTTTATGTTTTCGAAAAAAATAACATAAAGAGCAGTTCAAGTTTTTCGATATTAGCTTAAATGAATATTTATGATCACACCTGAAAATTAGAAAAAATTTTTCCTTCTATGCATTCGGCTCATTCGGAATGCATCCAAATTTTCTTCACTATTTTGCGGCGCTTTTATGCTCAAAAATTCGCCATCGTTCGCCTCTCACTCCTGTTCTTATCTCCATGGTTGTTCATGTTTATATACAAATATAATTTTTTTACTATTGGTATAATTTGAGTATGTGATGCGTGAATGAATAGTGGTAACATTTGTAATGGTAATGTCAACATGGTTTAATACTAATGTTGCCATCCTGATTGATCCACGAAAAGGACTTGAAGAGGCATGAGGATCTATTAACAATTTGTGTGATTGAACAGAGCGGCACGAGAGATGGAAAGGGAGCTGGTCGCCGTGGGGATTAATCTGAAAACACTCGAAGTACATGAGGAACGAGCATTACAGCGCGAGAACTCGTTCTCCGACCATGTACATTGCTTGCAGAGTCGAATCAAGGAGGTAATCTGCCCTCCCTCCCCTTGCCCCCTCCCCCCTCCCCCTTTACATCGCCCACTACAGTACTCCGTGATACAACTCAGTTTAGCAAAAGTCCTTTATCAAATCCCATGGACTTCATTTTCAAAAAAAAAAAAAACCCATTAAAATCTTGACTTCAAGCTAAAAAGCAACCAACAATCTGATCGGTGTTTTTAAAATTGCTGGAAAAAATTGTTCGATTATAATGGTAATGAAATAAAGCAATAATCTCCTGCAGTGGGCGATGAGAGCACGATGTTCAGCGGTGTATTATTTAGGAAATTCCTACCTGTCTATGTATATTGAAAGCATGCTGGGAATGGCCCTCGTTATCCATATACGAGATGCTCGTTATCACTGCATGTCTTGGACAAACGTGTTTGTCTATTGTTTGATAATCTTTATATATGCGTTGATGTGGTTGCATATATACGTGTTTTCGATTGCTTTTCATTATTTTTCTGCTTACGCAATTGTTGCTCGGTTGAAAGCGCTAAGTACTACGAGGAAAGTCTTCATTTCAAAAGCAGAAGGGTACTTTTGAACTGCAACTTTTTTTGCACTTTAAACCTATAATTCTCTTAAAATCTTTAATTTCCTGAAACTCGCCTATTAATATAATATTCCACATTCGTTAGCTAATGAAAAAAAGCAAGTACACAGGTGATTTTCATCCTTTTTTGGACGAATCCCCACTAATATTTCCGGAGGAAGTTATATGACGTGGTAAAACTATTTGTGGATGGTTGTCTGTTGAATGGCGCATTAGTAACGTTGTTGTGTTGTGCAGCAAGATCGTCGAGCTGGAGGAAGAATTGCGTGTTGTCGGCAACAACTTGAAGTCTCTCGAAGTGTCGGAAGAGAAGGCACTACAACGAGAGGACTCTTACGAGGAACAGATCCGCACTGTTTCCGCACGTCTGAAGGAGGTTTGCAGACTATACAACTGCTAGAACGCTATTAGAGTTGGTCCCTATTAGGGATAGTTAAAGTTGATGGCTTTGAGAATTCCAGGAATCTTTCCCGATTCTTCAGAGGGTATTTATTTAGTCAAATACCACTTTTTGAAAAAGCAACTCAAGTGTTTCTTTTCATTTTCCGTCTAACAGTGGAGTAGCATTAGAACTAAGAGGTGTTCAAGGTGACTAGTTTAGTTGAAGCTATCAAAGAAATTTAATTTAATCTAATGATCTGTTAGTTTCACTCTATTTAAAAGATTGTTAGAAAATTCGCTATCTTGATGTCTTTCAGGATATCATTCTGTAATAGTTAAAGATTATCAATTTTAAGAAATTTTTTTTCGAAATTTGAAGAAAAAAGTACCATGGAAGCATATAGTATCATCATCTTATCTTTTCATACGGTTTTGAAGCACAAATTTTGTTTAGAATACACCGTGATCGCTTTTTTTTTAGAGGCCAACGGATGGATCTTCAATTGTGAGGTTATTTTGAATAGCGCACACATTTATGAGGACAACTTGAGTAGCTTTCAGCTTAAAATATGAAATCATGAGCAGTGCTTCACTGCTGTCCGATTCGATAATGTTTTACGATGGCATGTTATGGGATTGTGCTTATAGTGTTGTAAAGTGATCGTTGTTGGTGATGCTTGCATCTTATTTGATGCTTATCCAATCCGTTTAAACCTTATGATCATATTTATTCAGGCTGAGACTCGCGCCGAATTCGCCGAAAGATCGGTGCAGAAACTGCAGAAGGAAGTCGACAGACTTGAAGGTAAGTCTCATTAAGGCAATCATATTCACTCGCTCGTTTCTATAGTTTCTATAACGTCTTGAAACCTTAGAGGCGACAGTTAACGAGGATATTGGCGCTAGATTAGACACTTCATTGCTGTATCCTCCGTACCGCTTCTATTTTTTCTTGGTTGCGTTTTTCATTGATTATATCATTTACCTTGTAAAAGAAAATGCCTCCTAAATGTTTTTCTATGTGTTAGGAGATCTCCTAGTCTCAAAGAATCGTCCAATTAAGTTTAGGTATTTGTCAGTTCTTGTTGTTTTTTTTTTTTCCGTCGAGTTTCGTTTCCTAAACTTGCTTGCTTTTGATGTTTTTAATTTGCTAGTTCTTCGACGTGCTGCTATGCTTTTATCTAGAAATAGTTACTGGGCACTACCTGCATTTTACCTGTATTTTCAGAATGGGGAAAGTTTTTATCATGAGGACAATTTCATGATCTGTCATCTTTCATTGGAAGTTATTATAGTACAGGTTATTTATTTACAAACGCACTAAAAACGGTTGTTGTTTTATTTATAAATTTTATAATATTTTATATTAAGCCATATTCATTTCTCTTATATCTTAACGTCGAATTGGCTTGTTATCACTTTTAGCATTGAACATTTAAATTTAAACAAAAAGCAGATCAAAATACTAACGAATGGTCATGTACCTCATTTATCGAGAGCAATTGTCTCTAAAAACGACTCCCTACATCGAAGTTGGAAATCTTATTTGAGTGGCCTACCTCTCTTTTTCTCTCAAGAAGTTTGCTGGTGACTTTTATCAACGACTATTAACTATTGAAGGAGGGCGAATAGGAAGTTTACTCTTTGTGATCATTTTGCATACGAGTAAGAGAACGAGGGCAAGCTTATCAGGTTTTTCCTGTCAAGTTTAGGCATAATATTAGAGAAGAGGAAGGTCCTATAGAATTGAACCTAAAGGAGAAACAAAGCGACAATAGTATGATTGTTCTTTTACATTCGGTGTGTGAAACCTTTTATATCATCTCTTGCATAATATTTTTGATTCGATCGAAACTTCCTTTCTCATTTACTGCTTCGTTTCTGTTAGTTGCATTAAACCCATAGAAACTGATCTTTGGTCTATTAGAGGGGTGCTTCTTTATCGGCAAAAAACATGATTGAAATTAAACTCTGCGATTACCTCTTTTCATTGAGTCCAGTCTGAATGAATTCATTTCCATTTTGTTTAGTTAAAACGAATTTGTTAACGACGATATTTACGGAGTGTGTAAATCTGATTTGACGACCGGCTGAGTGCGTTTCACATCCTCAGCAATTGTGCTATAACGAGTTTAGAGGAATGAGGGGTTCACTTTAGAGATACATATGGGACGCTTATATTCATGCAGATAATATACTCGATTTTTTGTTTGCGATGTTTAAAGAAGCTTTTCTAGTAGTAATTCCAGTGCATAGGATGCACTAATTTACGATACCTCTTCTCTAGATCGACCTATATTTGAGGGGAATATGATGTGAGAGTAACACCCGCTCGAATGCAGTCTGAAAATGGAATAGAAATGAAGTAGATTGTATGGTTGAATAAATAAGGATGACCAGCGAGGTAGGGTTCTTATTTGAAGGGTCAAACGGTGCGTTGATGAGGGGCCACTTTCTATAATGAACATACTTGTTCTGAATGCCACTTCAATCATCCAACAAGCAATTATTGGCGTTAAAGGGTGTGCGTATTTTACGCAAATTTCCCTTTTCTGCTGAATATCCACATCTTCGACGATTTAGATTTATTCATGTTAAACCCTGATTCAGGACATCGAAATATCAACTTTGAAATTCATCGAAAAATTCACCTCGGTATCAGTCTAAAAACCTCCACAAATTGAGCTAAAGCTTCCACACAAACGGCTCCTTTTTTGAGGAAATATTTGAGTACATATTCAGAGCATGGAATTGTTTTAATGTTATGCGATTATGCGAGAGACATCATCCTATAGTGGCGCTGTTAAAAATAACACCTAACCAATAATTTGATCATTATTTTAGGAGCAAAAAAATAAGCCGAAAATATAAGATCAATGGTTCATTAATATTATGTTGCGCTCAAATATATATCAATATATATAGAAATATTTCACTCACATATACGTGTCAAAATCTAATTTATCCATTATTTGCTAATATTGTGTTAAGTAATCAGCTTATCTAATGACCGGAAGTGATGAAAATAATATGGAAATGAGTCATAAAATTTTGAATTAGTTAAACCGGAAGCTTTTTTTTTTGTGGGGAGGAGTATTGCTCAGCAAAACACTTCGATAAAACGACGAAAATTGCTTTGTTCACTAATAAAAGCATTGTGTATGCTTATCCAACTTGCATTTCCGTTGCTGACTATATGTGTTTAATGAAACATCTCTTGATGTCTTGCAGTAGCGTTTTTCGTTGACAATATTTTTTGGGATTATTTTTAATTTCCAGAAAGGTAGATTTTCTGGAAACTTTTCCTAGAAACAAACCAATTTTATAAATCATGGAAAGATAGGAAATGTGCGATATCAAAATACAATTGAAATCCTCTCTGAATTCAACAAATTCTATTTTATCGGATAAGAATATTTTCTAAATTCGATGAAAATCCTCAACTGTCATCAGAAAAAAAAACTATTTGTCACATTTATAGTTGGGTTGGAGATGATCGTTTAAAGAAAAGTGGGCGAAGGGTATTACTTTCACAACAAATAAGTACGTGATTGTTTGTATGTTCGTGTCGGGCATTGTTGTCCTGTTTGTTGTTGTGTGTTGTGAATGTGAAACTGCAGACGAACTACTCGTCGAGAAGGAGCGTGTCCGTAATCTCACCGAAGAGATCGAGCAAACCGTTCAGGAAATTCAAGGCTCTTAGATTATGCCCTCCTCAACGACACATCTCCACTACTTCTCTGTTTGTTTAGCTAGGTGTACGTTTCGTTCTTGTCGTGTTCCTTCTGCACCCAGCAAGCAATGTGGATCAAATGTATAGCAGCAAAATCAATTAATCGATTGATTTGATCTGCGTTGAACGTTTTGATCCTGAATTTTCCGACAATTTGGGCAAGATCCTTAATATTCAACATCAATTCACTGTTTTTTTCAGAGGAATTTTCCGTTGAAAGAATCACAATAATTTAATTTTCCTTCTTTGAACAAAATATAAAAGCTGAATAACAAAGACCAAAGAAGAAAAACATAATGTAAAGTAATGAAGAAGAATATTTCAACGGTTTGCAAGGTTTAAGTGAAAAGGGAATTTATGGGTTTTTTCGAATTGAATGGTCGATTAAAGCTACCATAAGAAAATTACGAGACGGTGATTTTCGCGATAGAAATCAAAACTTGCATGCATCGGTTTTTTCGAACTCTGATTCGAATATTTTGGATTAATTAATAATATTGTTGGGGGCATATTTTCAATCATCCAACAATATTAAAAAAACCCGTCAGAAATAGTAAATCAACTCAATAATTGATAATGCTGCTGCTATCATATTTGATAAGCATGCTTAAGCGGTGTGTGTCTGATATGTTTTGTCGCATGCGTGCAATGTGTCTTATTTTTTTATGTCATGCTCTGCTATCGCATGCCATTCTTTTAGTCGACACTGCACAACTGCATGATCCCTAAGAACATGAATTTGTATTATATTTTATTATTGAAAAGTATCCAAAAATCAATAGATGTTATGAATTAGGGCTTATAGCCTGTTGAATCAAGCATGTACAGTATGGTGTGGAAAAGTTGCACTCTGAAATAAGAACAACGAGCTAATAGTGTGCTAGAGTACGTTATTTATTTTTTGTTGGTGCAATATGAAATGGTTTATGCACTTCTAAATATGGCGTATAATATTTCGTAAAATAGAGAAAAAAAGGGAATTAGTAAGTTTGGGAAAAAATAGTTTCTCGGATGTGAAGATCAGTCACGGAGCTTTCTATTTAATACTTAAGAAAATGCGTTTAAAAGTGAGAAAGCAATGAGTAAGCAGAGTCGTCGACATTATCGACCTGATTATCTAATAGGCAAGCAACGCGTCAATTAGTCACAATTAGCTGCTCCCGTCAATCACATTCCGTTTGATTGGATTTAACCCAAAAGGAACATTACATTCACAATCCACACTTCCAAATTTTATTCCAGTAATAAGTAGTGCATATATGCAAATAAGAGATTTGCTGACAAGAAAACGAAAAATTTGCATATTTGCTGAGAGAAAATTCATTTGCTTACGAATAACATTACAGGAGATTTTCTGGGTGCCGCGGCGGTAATATTAAAAACTTCCAGAATTTCCGGAATACCGGATCATATAGTTCCATTTCAAGTTTAAGGCATTCAAGAATGGAAAGTATTCTTGGAGGACTAATTTTAAAAAAAGTCGTTTTCTTATTATGGGATGCTATATGATTCTCCTTATTCGGCATATTTTAATTATCAATGAATACATCAATGATCTTAAAGCGGCGCATTTTTTCCTTAACTTTTTATCGACTCGTTGCATGCATGCGTTCAATGTTGAGAATATTAGAGTATCTGTTTGTCTGGTATATTTGAATGCATTCGTTGTGCATTGTTTTATATCTGTTTGCATCTTATAAATTCTTTCCTAATGTTTTTTCTTTCTTTTTTTTGTTCGATGTTCCTTTTTTTTTTCTTCTTTATTCTATTCACTTCTATTCAAATGTGTTCTGATTGCTGAATTTGAGATGCTCTCTTGTAGTGTTCAATGTTTATCATTTGTTCGCAGTTTTAGTTTCTTTCACAAATGCATGATTTTCATATCCACCCTATATGAAAGATCGTTTTTATGCATTCAACTTAATTTTTAGTTTTGCTTTTAGTTTCTCTCCAAAAGTAAACTAATTTTTAATCAGATCAGAAGTTATAATAGTACACTTATTTTGTCATATTAGGAAGTTAACATTTTCAGGTTACACCACTAACAATTCCTGTGTTCGAATGAATGCATCGATGATATATCTAATTTTAAAAAGTTTTCTTCTGTTATATCAGTTAACGTTTAGTGTGCCTTATTTTGTGACGTTGTAATGAAACTAACTACTAGTTGGTGGCCATTTAAAAATCACCACATAATTCAGCATCCTTTTCTAAGGCATGTTGAGATATTCAGGAATCTTCCCGTCCCCCTCCCATTCACCTTTCCCTCATTGGCACTGTTTATATTTTCGATGGCTTCGATGAAACCCGATTCGTATACGTTCTTTTCGTGCCAGTATATATATATATATATATATATATATATATATATATATATATATATATATGTATATATATGCATATACATATATATATATATATATATATATATATATATATATATATATTCGCACATTTTCGCACATTCAAATGGATTCATCCATGGTAGTTGGCTGTATTTTCGCCATTCCCTTCCTCTTTATTTCTTACCTTCCATTCCTTCCCTGCCCTCCTTTCGACCACATTTCAAAATACGCTCCTCTTCTAATGTTGTGTGTTATTATTGGTGTGATAAGAACTAATTTGATTAATCGACTAATACAAATGTGTGTAAAAAATTTCTGTTGTATTTCAGACGCTAAGGAATTGTCCGATAACAAAGTAAAACAACTACAAGAGGAATTGGATCGTCTACTCAGCGAGCTGAATGCTGTCTAGTTTTGTTGAGAGGAATTTTATGAGTAGATAGGGTGGTATCCAGTCGATTCTTATAGCATCGATTGTAGCTGTCTTATAGTTAGGCCATAGTTTCGTTGAAATTAACTGCATTTTCATCTGTTCTCATCCATTTTACCGAAACGATGAATGCTAGTTCATGAACAAAGCTGTTCGTCAAATCTGAGAACATTGTAACGTCGAATCACTGGACCACCCGCCTATTCATTCTTTCTGTTCCATACATTTTGTGCCGTGTGCATGTTTCATCCGGTCTCTATCTGGAGCATGAATGAGCTTGAACATTGTTAAGTTATCCTGAACGGAAACACAGCTTTGAGGCGGAACGATGACCGAAACATCCGGTCTCTAAGTGAAACATAGATTCGAGGAATTTCTTGAGCTCGTTGACAATTTCATGGTTTGGATCTGAAATCAGCACTGAGAACAGCGTATCAAAAACCCGAGGTTCAAGTTTCTCAGCAGGTAATGGCAGTGTCACCTCTGGTGTTTGAACATAGGTGTGTCTTGAGGTTCCCCGAGAGGTATTATTCATCCTTCTCTCTTCCTTTCCAAATAAGTATTTCTATTCATGGCTCTCGTATGTTCATTTTTAGATTGTTTTGGATGATAGTAAAAGATAATTTAGTGTTTGGAAGTTTAAAAAAATCGTTTCACTAATTTTTTTGCGAATAAATGTTGGAAATTGAAAACATTTCAAATGTTATTTGGGAAAGCTTCGCCCATAATTTTGCATCAGCAGTTGCGGTTCGATGCGTGTGTTTGCTCTTCGCTTATCACTTTGCGTTCCTTCTTAACTTGATTGAATCTTGTCCTCATTAACTTGTTCTTATCCATAGTGTTCACCTATAAAACTATGGATTGATTTGCCTATGTGACTGATTTAAGATCATTTTGATTTGTTTATTTCGCTTTTGTTTTTTAAATTTTCTATGTGCTTTATTTCGCTCATTTTTGAGCAAGAATTGTTTTCCTTTTTTTGTTATCTCTTCTATTGGATTCAAAAATTCGCTTCGTGAGCAGAAATTCTGGACAACGGTACGGATGCTGCCAATGCAAAAGAAAGAACGACAACGATCTTTATGCAGTACAACGAATTGCATGTGTATAACAATTACTAGAGGAGCAGCTAATTAGAACGACATCGAATGCGGTGCCTTTCGAAAACAAAACGAGATGCTAACATTACTATACGGCCAAGAAGACCGTCAGGTTTGTATGTCCACCTGTCTCTGGTTCTTTTTTCGGTTAACATATTCGTTTGAAGATCGTATCGAATTAATTAGCAGCTATTTTCTTCCTATGGAACCGTTGTTGTTTTTTTCTTCAGCAAATGTAACATTTGCATGTTTTCGTTGTTTTCTAAAATGTTCATAACTGTATGATCTAATAATAGTGATAGTTGGCCCTAACTGTGTAATAACCTTTTTAGCTTAATTGCTTTATTTATTTATTTATTTTTTCGTCAAATATAAATATTTTTGAGTCGAAAAAAGACTATAGTAAATTTTCTTCTGAATCATTAAGTGATGATCTCATCTAGATAGCGCTAATTTCCTAAAAAACCGCATCTTATTTGTTTGTTGTTGAAGTTCTGATGCATTTTTACACCATAGAAAATAAGCATTTGAGGAATGACGCTCAAGTGCAACACTTCTTTCAATAAGTTTTACGTTTGGCGATTGTGGTGGGGGAATAATAGGTGTTTTTAATGCACAGAACAATATGCACACATTTACGATGAATCGTTTTTTCTTGCATAAGTAGACACTTCTTTTCTTCTTTATGATTGAAACTCACGGAGGAAAATATGAGCGCTTCTAAGGGAATGAGATAAAGTGCTCTTGTTTTTTGTCAATTGTAAATACTTTGCATTTGTCTAAGAGATTTGGAAAGCAATCTTGAAAGAGAATTGAGGCGAAAAAGAACTCATCCTGGAAAGAATCCCATAAATTTTTAGACTACTTAATTAGCCAACTAGATTTTATTAGCACCAAAAAAAAGTCGAACTAATTTTTATTGGCTTTTAAAAATTTCTGATTAAAAATGTCACCTGAGTATTTATTTCAATCCCAGTTACATTTCACATCTAACGTTTTCTTTCACTTTCTGTCTCATCTCTTCTTTTTTCTCCGAAAATAATTTTCCATTTTGCTATGCATGCAAGTTGGTGGGGATTTGGCTAATTTCATGCGACTAGGTCTGCACCAATCCGGAATGCAGTTTACCCATCTTAAAATGGTGTTCCAAGCTCGACTGCGAACGGGGTTTCGGTTGAAACCGAAGCGATGATTTATCAGTAACCATACATAAGATGGGTAAACTTCAATCTCTTGTCCAACAGCGATAAGATTAAATAGATTTTAACGTCTTGAATTGTATTTGCTTGGCGATAATCGTAATAAAAATTTCAGACGAGCTCGTACATGAGAAAGAACGATACAAGAGCATCTCGGAAGAGCTTGATCAAACCTTCCAAGAACTTTCAGGATATTAAAAACTCTTATCATCGGCACTAAATCAATTCGCCTTCATCGTTGTCTTCTATGCGAAATTTCCTTTTTTTGTGCATCATCAGTGTGCTGTTGTGTGTCTATGCATCAACCAAAAAGTTTTATTTTCACCGCTGAAATAAACTTTATTCATTTGAATCCACTGCTTTAATTTTGTTTCGATTAACGAGTTGAGCGTCAAATTCAGTGTCACATTCATAAAATGTTTCGTTATCTCATTATCTTTTACTATTTTCAATACAGAAAAACTTCCATAAATTCCACTAACAATATCATTTTTCCCATTATCCGACTCGTAAATCGATGCATAAATTTCTTCATGTGACTACCTGTGGTGAATGCTATGTTTGTCGTCATGTTTCCTCCTCAAATACACATTGTATATCGAATAGCGCTCGTATATTTTAGTCAGTTATAATAATTGTTTCCGTCGAAATTTTTAATGTGACGATGAGTTTTCATCTTTCTATGAGATAACTGCCTAATTGATGGGATAAACGCAACGAATGTGATGTGAGATTCGAAAAGCCACAAAGAATTTAGCTTTCGCTTATCTCACAACTCGTTGGAATGTTTGTTCCACAATTTCTAATCAACGAATGATTCTGTGTGTCTAAGAGAAGTATGGTGTTTATTGTGTCGTTATCCTTTACTTTACTGTCCATTTGAGCACTCATTGCATATTCGCCATCAGTGTTGTTGTCCTCTATTCTTCTTTGCTCGTCGTCGTCGTCGTCTACTTGCTGCAAATTTTTTAATTTGTACATTCGCATCTGTTTCTGAAATTGTGGAGCCTCCGTCGATAACGATATAAAAGCGATTGGGATGCATGTGTCTCGTTGTTTATGCAAAATAATCATGCAATCTTCAAACGTAACACTGAGAAGCATGGTGACTTCAAAGCACCAATCGACCTCCTCTAGATGGATATTCTTTGCGAAGGTTGACTACACCACAGCAACAATGCATATCCGAGTAGCCAGGTTACTTTCCATCCTTTTCCCATTTTGCTTCTTCCTCATTCTATTCCCTGCAGCATTGTACCAGTAATGGCTTGAGTGCGTCTGTCTTCACCGAGGCATTTCAGTATCGCACAGTGATGTGGATTGGTGGAGGCACACCATTTGCTTTGAAACTTTCGAAACATAAGAAGGACCACAACGAAGACATGGAACAGGCTTCCGCGATAATATCCTCGGGAGCAGATGACCTTGCTTGCATTGAGGAAGTTCGTGGTGTTTCGTATCAATTTGAAGGTAGATATATTTGATCACAGACGATACGAAACGCAAGGGAGCAAGCAGAGGTGCAGTTGAATGACCGTCTATAGACGGAAGTTGAAGAATAATGAAATTCATGAACACTGCTTCTGCATGTGCTGAAATATAAGGCGAATGCCACGTTGTGCGTTGGTGGGATTAGAAGTATAAACTTCTGGCGATACATTACCATCAGCTTTTCTAGTATCAAAATTTCACCAAGCGGGAAAAAGCAATTTTCAAACGACTTGTTTGTGTCACTCTAATATTTGTGTTTAAAGGATGCGGCCTTTCTCGTCCTCTACTCACTTCCTTTTCCATAGTGATTGTTTAATATCAACTACATCATGATCTTAAGAGGCGTTGTGTATGCATTCCAACCCTTCCAAAAAGAACACTTTTCAGCTTCTATGTTCATTGATATAAGGATCAGTGAACATGTAACACTTTACGAGAACGGGCAGCTTCATCATTTCGATATTGTACTTACTATTTCGACGATCAATTTCGCCATGCTTTTCATACTGCCCTAACTTATTACGAAGATTACAATATTTCTTTTGATGCCTGAAAAATACAAATCGGCGCATTCCTTCTTTTATTTCGATAAAATCAAATAACATTGATGTAGTTATCATCTCAATCAGCTAGCAATCAAAACTTTGGTTTGATTTATTGCCCCAGTTCGCAAGCACATAACACTATCAAGCATATGCTGTGTTTTAACTTGCTCAAAGGCTATGAAAAAAGGCTAGACAAAATCATTAGATCCACCACTCGTACTCTGCTTAAATGTTGTTTTCGTATCCCTTTAACTGCTTCTTATCATGCTCATTAATAAATTTGCATATGCAAATTTTACCATTTCAGCCTTGTTATCCGTTCATATGTATGCTGGTCAATTTGTTAGTCCGGCACTTTCAGCTTTGGAACCACTAAAGTTAAAGGTTAATGCGTAAAATGTACCCTACTGAATGATTTTAAGATGCCATTAAACGTCACAAAATTTGCAATGTGCAAAAAGATTCAATAGCATCTTTCACATTGATCATCAGCCTCCAAATCATTTAAAAATACCAAAGAATCTGCATGCACATCACATCGTGAGCTCATCGAAAGAACGTGCTTCATCATTACATGTAATGAAATGTCCCATTATCATTTGCAGGTAGAATTTGCTTCGGCTACTAACGACGAAAACCATCGCTACCGTATTGTTACCCGTTGTTGTCGTCACCATAACTGTAAATGTTGATCCATGCTCAGGAAATAGCATTGCTTCACAACGCTTATGCAGCCTTTCCATGCTCAAGAAAGGTTTGATCTCACTGAAACGTTGATCAGATGATCGCTCCAAACGATTTTGCACACCTGATCAGATGACATATCAAATCCACTAATTATAAAGATTTAATTCGTCGCCGAATTGCTTTGAATCAAAATGCTTTCGATACGCTAATATGAAAATTTTAAGCTCAAGAACGATGTCATCACACCTAACCAGATGCAACCTGTGAAAAAAAAACCTTCACGCGAACTTTCACATGGTGGTATCCTATGAATTAGATGAAAATTTTGAGATCGACATCAAAACGTAGTCTTTCAGGGATGCTTACTTGGTGGATATTGTGCGAAACGTTGCGGTCCATGGACTTGTTTATGCAGAATTTGCAAGCCCTAGTTGGGAAAAAATTGAGCGCAGGCGAACTAAACAATAACGCTTCTAAAGTTTCTTGATTTGTGCAGTGCACTAAGCTGTAATATTTGTATGCGATTAATTATTCGTGCATCAAAATCACTCGAAACTGCATATACGCTAACTTGCGACGAAAAGAGTGGATGATCCTTTCATGCAGCCATTTGCTTAAAAAACGCTGCCAGTTCGAGATGTGAGAAGAGAATCTTGACTGAATTTAAGGTTCTTTGGCCGAAGAAGCAAGAGCGAAAACTAGAAAGTAAAGGTAGGGAAACGCAACTCCATCCTGATATTTTTTCCCATTTATAAGGAGATTGCGTTCAAAAGCGATAACAAGCATGTGCTGACAACCCGTCACATTAGGTTCAAAAATTCCAAGATAAGAATTCTATGCCAGAGAAGGTATGACCACATTTGGCATCTGCTGTTTGTGCCATCATCTGTGTTCTCCCATTGTTCACCTGAATAAACCGCCGAGTAACTTCCGTCATGCGACATTTACGATAGAGTGCTGCACTGCTGCCACTTCTGTAACAGTTAGCGAAAGCTCAGCGGAAAGCCTACTCGGACAGCGGTGTGGATTTCCCATCCCACGCGGCAACGAGGACCTCGTGATGAACAACGCTTTACTCGTTGATTCCATAAACGCAAACCTCACTTACCCCCCGAATTGCACCCATCTGATAAACGTGTAAGCAGGCAGCGACATAAATACTGCAGAGACAAAGTTGCTGTAGCGAGCTTTGCAGACTGATCTAAGAGCCAAAGGTTTTTAGAAAATTTGTTGAAGAGGTCCGATCAGTCAAAATACAAACGTCCTATGGTACCTAAAATACAAACGTCCTACGGTACATGTTCAACTGGGCACAGCTACTTCGTGAACGAGGTTGAGGTGTTTTGGGGAGATGTTTAAGCGCATAGCAGCTTGCTTGCCCCTTCATTTGTTTGTCATCCACGTGCAGTTGACAGCATTTTGCAGTTTTCAGAAACGTTATGCGTATGTCGCGATGCACTCCACAATCAGGAGAACAGCTGAGGAGGTCACTCGCATAGTGAATTCGAAGACATCAAAGAAGAAGAGATCGATAGAAATTCGTTTATTTCTGAGCATTAGGAAGCAATATGATAAAATGATGATAAGAAGCCCGACGTGAATTAGCGCTAAAGTGTAAGTAAACCGCAACTGAGGTGGGGTAATGGAAACAGCAATCAGTTTCTATAGTTCGGCCACAGTTCACAGATGGAGTCACCTGAGCGCCGTTATTGGCAATTTAGTTTCGCCTTCCACCTGCGCAAAAGTTGCACGTTCTCTGGCACCTCGTAATCATGGTGTGCGCAAAGGTTGGATTCGTGCATAGGTGAGTCAGGGTAAAGCAATTGGAGGCATTGTCAACACACTCACAGACGCCACACGTTTTCCGGCATCTGTTCAGCATTACTGGTCTGTATGTCGGCGAGATACAGAGTGCTGCAAGTGCAACACAGTTATTGGCATTGTCTACGCAAGCTGCTGCTGTGGTCGTAGTTGCCGCAGCTGTGGTCGTAGTTGCCGCAGCTGTGGTCGTAGTTGCCGCAGCTGTGGTCGTAGTTGCCGCAGCTGTGGTCGTAGTTGCCGCAGCTGTGGTTGTAGTTGCCGCAGCCGTCGTCGTTGTTGCCGCAGCCGTGGTCGTTGTTGCCGCAGATGTGGTTGTTGTTGCGGCTGTAGTGCTTGTCGAATCTCCCGCTTCAGCTACCATTGCAGCTGCGCAGAACAAAAAGGCAACTGTCGCGATTGTTTTCATCTGAAAAAAAAGTAAACTGAGGTTGTGGTCAAACACTGAGAAGTGAATTTTTTTCTAATTAGTATGAAGAAGTTGCCTCTTAAATTTCACATAACTACTTACTTAGGACCATCCTTCAATTTCCCGCATTTCATATATCATTTTAAAACGGTGTTTTTGATGAGCAATGAAAACTTGTCTGCAGACGGGGACGAACCCGCGACCTCTCGCTTGCTGGGCGGATTCGTCTTTGTTTGCGGACAAGTTTTCAATGGTCATCAAAAACACCCCATTATCATTCTCAGTCTGAGCCAGACTTCAGTTGGCTCATAACTCAAAAACACCCAAAATATATCATTTTAAAACTTCATTTCAACGTAGCGTTCAGTATTAGCCTCCAAGTAATTCATCCTGTAGTAAGGGTGCCAACGAAGTCCTGTAGTAAGTGGAAAGGAAGTCTAATTGTGCTAAGAATGTGCGCTAATGCAGGTGGTATTGGTAGTATTGACGGTATATACAATAAGGAGACGATCTCTAGATTTATCTACTATAAGAGAAAGATCTATGAAATAATGTAGCCTGTGGTGCAAAAAAGTAAGGATAGCATACCACCCTCAATTGTACGGTGTGGATTGGCACTCGACTCCTGAAATTGGCCTTTTATTCCATCTAAATATGTTTGTTTTCCAGCCTCAAAATGATGTTATTGCAGCTGGTGATCAGATTAGCCACGCGTGCATTCGTCATTCATTCTGATGAATTAAGTCAGTGCGTGATGCGTTTGATGAAAACTGTTGAACGTTCAACTATGCATCGCATGTGAATTTAAGCTGATCAACGGCTCTTCTGATCAATCTGGTAGCTCAATTTGCATTTATGTACAATTTGCATTTTGATTCCTATATAGTATTCTGAAATGTCGTTGGTAGCGCTCTATATGAGTCCCAAATAGAAAAACATACGTGAAATAAAGAAATGCATCGCGAATTTTTTTTGGATGAGATAAGCATATGAGAAGTCCGGCAAATGGCCGAATTTATGAAAGTGGCCGGAGTTTATTCCCAAAAGACATTTCACATTGTCAGAAATCCAATGCTTATTTCCACACAGTGTTATTGTTTATTCATCTTTCAAATTAGTTTCAAAATCATTGAATGTTACCTGTCACTGCTTCTCCTTAATTAAACAACAATGACCATATGGGACAATAGTCACCAACAATCTTTCATCGGTCTTTGACCAAAAATCGCCCTTATTATCCTCGAAACAAAAGGGGCGGATTCAACAACGTTTAAATGCAAGCAATTGTTTCGAATTTACTTTATAACGGCATACTGCAAAAACATTATGAGGGAGGCAATAAACTATGACAATTAGGGATGTTCCACCAAAGTAGCGTAGTTAATTGAATACAATTTCAGTCACTACTATATTCGAAAACGGTAAATTTGGCTTTTGGGAATCCCTTGTCTTTGAATTTTTCTCTCTTAGGAAAGAATTGAAAAACAAATATTTTTATGACAAGGCATAATGCTAACTGAATGATTTCAGTAAATATAACTCGACACTTCATAACTCTTCATTTTACAATCATATATAATCGGCAGTTAACGCTCTAAATCGGTCTCCTCATCCCAACAAATGTGAAAACTTTTTTGCTTGTGAAAATGAACGCATACTTGATTGACTTCAAATGATGCTATTTTAAATGTCATTTTAAAAATGCTCGAATACTATATATGCTATATTTGTCTTAAATAACCATTTCAATGCTTTTATTTTCTTGGTTGTTATCGATTTCAGCAGGAATATTGATAATAATTTTTATGTGATCAATTCTGATTTCAATACCTATGTTGACAAACTTTTAGTAAAATCATTTAATCGATTTCTTATGTTATTTTCTTCAAGAAGCTCTTAAAAACTCCAATCTCCGTTAAAAACAACAAAATATAATTCGGCAAATTTACAAACCAAATTGTGAATGACATAGTAATTCACGGCGTTATGGAATAAGTATTATTAATAAAACTATTAACCAGAAAGATATAAGGTGAATCAACGTCATATTTAAAATATTAGATGAGTTCCCGAATTGATGGAGACAGGAGGAAATATGTTCCCGAATATTGCGCATTAAACGCCCTCACTGATGGATTACAAATACCGCAAAGCCAACAATATGAGCCGACCTTTTTTTAGATATGAAATCTTCTCAAATATCCACAACTTATAAAATTCTCCAATAATATTTGCGAACAAGATGCCAACTTCGAAGAAGCTTGACACTTGCTGGCACATAAATAAAGAATTTGATTTCTGTTACAAATTAAGCAATAAAATTTCTCTTTCATGTTGAAGTCAATTCTGTCCTCAATCCTGTGAGAAATATCAGCCACACTACTCATTACAGTGAACGTTATAGCAATTATACAAATTCAAATGATGAAGTACACCAAGGAAGCCTTGCAGAAAAATGGCATATTGGCACTGAATGGTATGAACAATGGGGAATACCTCATTTGATTTGCAATTAAGGAACGCTATTGATGCCGATAAACGTGCACAGCATATAGAAGATGTCAGCTGAGCAAATAACAAAGTAATAAGTAGCCCAACATTTTAGTATTCCACCGAAGGTCTTAAGTTTTACTTGAAAAATGGCGCTTTATAATGAACTTACTTACTTACTTAGTTACTTAGAAGTCGTTATTCAACGAGATGTCCCTGTCGCAACAGACAGTCCCGTGACAACGTTCCGCACGATCCCTTCCATAACGATCTGTCTACTGCTTTTCTTCTCCATGTTGTTCCTACATTTGTCTTGAGAGTCTTCCCATCTGCGTGGTGGCCTTCCTCTGGGTCTTTTGCGATCTCTTGGATACCAGTGCAGTATTCTGGCGCTCCACCTATTGTCATCTTTGCGTGCAACATGGCCGGCCCAGCGTAATTTGTTTAACTTGTATTCAATTACTACGTCCTTCAGCAACGTTCTTTGCCTTATCACTTCGTTTTTCACTTTATCGCGGAGCGATATCCCGAGCATTGATCTCTCCATTGCTCGTTGTGTTGTTTGTAGTTTTTCTCTTCTGCGGCCGTTAGCGCCCAGGTTTCGCTACCGTATGTCATTGCTTATAATGAACAGTGCTTTATAAGGTTTCCTGAAATTATTTCCTGAAATTTGGAAATTGTCTTTAAAAAATTGAAAGATGAATATGTATAGATTGTTTGAATTTTTCGCTGAAAAAGAGCAAAATTTTCTCACATATCTGACAGTCTTTGACTTTGACTAAGTAAATTTTTGACACTAAGAAATTTTTTACTTAACATATTTCACGCACAACAATTCAGTTAATATTCATTAATTTTGCTTCCATTGTAACATTTATTGTTGAGGATATCCGAAATACTAAATAATCTTATTACTTTGATTAATTTCGCTCAATTTTGTCGGGTTATTTTCAAACGAGCCGACGAAATATTTCCCACCGTGATCTTTAAATCACTTCTTTAAAATATCGTTTAGGTAACGAATTTTTGAACTCCAAGCGCAATCACTACAAAAATATTTCTATGCTCGTTTGCTCTATGCTCTATGCATTTATATTGCATGGCAATTTATTTCACGCTCGAAATATCTGAAAATAAATATTAATTGTTCAAAGTTGATTTCTCACTAACTTTTGCACATGCTTGTTAACTGATAATCCTCGATCTAAAATATTTTTTATGAGGCAATTATGTTGCACATGTTTCACTCTCTAATTGGGTGGGTCTTACAATCCTTAAAGACTGAATTCTCAGTTATGACATATTGCTCACTAAGTCCACATATGAAAAGAACATAAACGAGTCAATGCTCAATGCGGAAACATCATCTTTCATAACGTTTATGCTACCTAATTTAGCGTTGACTATTATCGTTTCTATAGGTTTCCGTTTTAACAATATTTTCTAACTTACATCTTCGCAATCTATTTCAACAGGACTTAACACCCTGTTCATAATACTTTTCACACCATTCTATTGTTCATATATTTCCGTTTAAGCTAGTGCCCTTTATCGCGAAAAGTTCATATTGTGCCACCTCATCAAGGACGCTTTTAAACTTTATAGACAAATATTTGTTTGTGCATATATCAGTTGATCAACCAATAACATATGAATATAACAGCATCTCTACATATACATTGTCAGCCATTGATTCACAAACCTGTATAAACTTAAAGAACGATCTGTATCGCATCGTTCTTTAGATCAGAACGTCGATACTATTGAGAGACCTGCGATACTATTGAGAGAGTTTGTTAACCTACGATTCTGAAATAAAGATCGGAAGAATGTTGATTGATACTATCGAGCAAAGGCATAGCGGATGAGAGACAATATTCAAATCAACATTACATTTATGTAAATGCGTTATGCACAAACGCTACAGTATACTATCATTCACTGACGATGCGCATTTAGTTGATCTTCAATAGTGCACAGTATATTCAAATCTATCGCAACAACTTATCACCTGCCAATATTCGGCGAATGAACTTTTATTATTCTCATTGCCAACAATGAAAACGTCACTCTCAAGCGGAAAAACAAACGTATGCGCATGAAATAAAAAGGCTGCTATCACACATTGGGCATCAATCAAATCACATAGTCGAAGGTGGTGAGATGGTGAGTGATCGCATATTTCTTTGCCATTTCAGACTATGACTCTACCTCCTATAGTAGATAAATCTAGAGATCGTCTCCTTATTGTATATACCGTCAATACTACCAATACCATCTGCATTAGAGCAGATTCTTAGCACAATTAGACTTCCTTTCCACTTACTACAGGACTTCGTTGGCACCCTTACTACAGGATGAATTACTTGGAGGCTAATACTGAACGCTACGTTGAAATGAAGTTTTAAAATGATATATTTTGGGTGTTTTTGAGTTATGAGCCAACTGAAGTCTGGCTCAGACTGAGAATGATAATGGGGTGTTTTTGATGACCATTGAAAACTTGTCCGCAAACAAAGACGAATCCGCCCAGCAAGCGAGAGGTCGCGGGTTCGTCCCCGTCTGCAGACAAGTTTTCATTGCTCATCAAAAACACCGTTTTAAAATGATATATGAAATGCGGGAAATTGAAGGATGGTCCTAAGTAAGTAGTTATGTGAAATTTAAGAGGCAACTTCTTCATACTAATTAGAAAAAAATTCACTTCTCAGTGTTTGACCACAACCTCAGTTTACTTTTTTTTCAGATGAAAACAATCGCGACAGTTGCCTTTTTGTTCTGCGCAGCTGCAATGGTAGCTGAAGCGGGAGATTCGACAAGCACTACAGCCGCAACAACAACCACATCTGCGGCAACAACGACCACGGCTGCGGCAACAACGACGACGGCTGCGGCAACTACAACCACAGCTGCGGCAACTACGACCACAGCTGCGGCAACTACGACCACAGCTGCGGCAACTACGACCACAGCTGCGGCAACTACGACCACAGCTGCGGCAACTACGACCACAGCAGCAGCTTGCGTAGACAATGCCAATAACTGTGTTGCACTTGCAGCACTCTGTATCTCGCCGACATACAGACCAGTAATGCTGAACAGATGCCGGAAAACGTGTGGCGTCTGTGAGTGTGTTGACAATGCCTCCAATTGCTTTACCCTGACTCACCTATGCACGAATCCAACCTTTGCGCACACCATGATTACGAGGTGCCAGAGAACGTGCAACTTTTGCGCAGGTGGAAGGCGAAACTAAATTGCCAATAACGGCGCTCAGGTGACTCCATCTGTGAACTGTGGCCGAACTATAGAAACTGATTGCTGTTTCCATTACCCCACCTCAGTTGCGGTTTACTTACACTTTAGCGCTAATTCACGTCGGGCTTCTTATCATCATTTTATCATATTGCTTCCTAATGCTCAGAAATAAACGAATTTCTATCGATCTCTTCTTCTTTGATGTCTTCGAATTCACTATGCGAGTGACCTCCTCAGCTGTTCTCCTGATTGTGGAGTGCATCGCGACATACGCATAACGTTTCTGAAAACTGCAAAATGCTGTCAACTGCACGTGGATGACAAACAAATGAAGGGGCAAGCAAGCTGCTATGCGCTTAAAACATCTCCCCAAAACACCTCAACCTCGTTCACGAAGTAGCTGTGCCCAGTTGAACACGTGCCACGGGATGTTCATATTTTGAGTGATCGAACCTCTTCAACAAATTTTCTAGAAACCTTTGCCTCTTACATTAGTCTGCAAAGCTCGTTGGAGCAACGTTTTCTCTGTAGGCATGTATGTCGCTGCTTGCTTATACATTTATCAGACGGTTGGGGGAAGGGGTGAAGGAGTGCGAGTGAAGCTTTCACTTAAGAGATTCTCCCTGTCGGGTAGGATGCAGAATCAATACCGTCGTGCGAATAGGTTTTCCAATGAGCTTTCACTTCCTCTTACAGAAGTGGCAGCAGTGGAGCACTGTATCGTAGATGTCGCATAACAAAAGTTACTTAGCGTTTACTCAGGCGAACAATGAGAAAACACAGATAGCACAAACAGCAGATGCTAAATGTTATCATATCTTCTTTGGATAGAAATCTCACGTTGGAGTTTTTGAACCTAATATAACGGTCGTTTTGAACGCCATCTTATACAATTGGGGAAAGATTTCGAGACTGGGTCGTGTTTGCCTAATGTTGCTTTCTTGTTTTTGCGCTTACCTTCTCCAAGCTAAGAAACACAGAGTGGCTCACAGAGTTTTCCTCTTCAGCCGACAGCTTGTTTTAAGCAATCAGATTCATAAAAGGATAATCTGATCGTACTGTAAGAAGTTTGTGGGCACATCCCTTCGGATGACTCTGATGTTGAAATACTTCACGTATATAAGTGGCATAGTTTATTGCAGTGGAATTATTAAGGTGATTGACAGCATTGACAGCACTGATGTTTACTTCCATCTGATTAGTTTTTTATCACTTTCCAAGGTTTGCATGCACAAATCCATTGACCGGAACGTTGCTTGCATGACGCACCGAAAACGCATTTCTGAAAGAATAATTTGATGCTGAACTCGCAACCTTTTTTGATACAGTGTGACGTGCATGGTTCCACGCCAAAATTAGGTGAAACGTTTTTTTGTGTATTGCTTCCGATTAGGTTTCATGATATAATTCTTGAGCATGGAACTTCCGTATCAACGCACCAAAACGTCTTGGTTTAAACCAGCTCGTTAACCTAAGAAAGTGATTAACGAAGAATTTTATTCTATTATCTGACGAGGTATTACAAGATCGGTTATGACGAACTTTAGATGATCGTGTTAGCAAGGACAAACAATTCATGAGTTTTGATGGTCGTTTTAGCAAGAACAAACCATTCTTGAGCATTTTCTGTTGCATAAGTCTCGTTCAACATCGTGATGCTCTGAATTACCCATAGTGGGATGTGGATTTGCATTGATAGTGACGACAAGCACAGTAATCAGTAACACTACGACGGCGATGGTTTTCATCGTCAGTTACCAACGTGAACGACTCTATCTGCAAATGAACAAAATATACCGTATTACCTAGAATGAACTGCATCTTATGTAACAAACCTGTCACCTTTAATCAGAAATCAAGTAGACTTGCAGCACCTATTTTGCAACTTTTTACGGCATAAGAAGAAAGCCATCTACGTATCGCAGGGAAGTGTAATGTTGCTCGACTCTCGTTTATAATTCAACATGTGCAAACTGCAGCAGATCTGTATCAGCTTATTATTAAGCATGAAAAAAGGATCAGCTTTCTGCAGGTCATATCATCACATTCTAAGGATCGCCGTTCAAAGGAAATGCGGTAGGAATTGATGACTTTTCTGATCGCAGGTCCTCTCGATACAAAGAGACAAGGGGAAAGGTCGGTCTGTTGGCTCGTGGGTAATGAAAATGGCGTTAAGCAACAGAGTCAGTGCCTTTTTCTTCGGCTCTATTCTGGTAGCTTTAAACTCAAAAATATTCAAAGCAGAATGATCGGGCACTTGCCCACTAGACACCTTTTTGAGTGCGAAGTCTGATTGCTTCCTAGTGCGGACTCTTCATCCGTCTGACCTCAACCTCGGGTAATAAATCCATTATCCGATTTCGTAATACGGCGATGGGGAAAAACAAACAGAAGCATTAAGCAAGCTATGCGCATATGAATATTATGTTTGGTGATGAATGGATAATAGTGAGAAACTCGCATCCTGCAGCCTTGTACAGTAAAAAAAGTAAACGGATCCACGAACAAATAGTTGAAATAGACGATCAGCTAGAGGTATCGAACAGCAGAAGCCAAATTGTGATCTTTCACATGCGTTGACAAAGCTCAGTGCATGGGATGGGTCTATGAGATCAAGTGTGCCACTATGAGGGTCATAGACGGGGTTTCCAGTCTGTGAAGTGCATCGGTGGAATCGATCTGCTCTAAAATTTGCGATTACATGTAACACCTGAACGACCAGCTCTCAATACTTTTATTGATGATTGGTTACACTGCTCCAGCTGGACGCCTTCATTCGCGGAGATCAGTGTATCAGCGTGCAAGGAAACTTTGGTAAAGTAAAACATATCAACAACCCACCTGGTTCCTCTAGCAGGTCGCTTCGGCGTCTGTCGTGAAAAACTTCTTGTTTCGTTCTTGCGATGGGTTTTATCGTCTGGGCAGTGATTTTATGAAAGGCGACAATAGGACGCTGATAGTTGAACGTCGAATCAGTCGAAAGCGAGCAGTCACTGATCATCTGTGAGTCGGATTTCCTTTTATATCTAAGAACGGGCGTCATCGTCACGGTAAAAAAATGAAATGGTGAATTGATTCACAGTTTTATAGTTTTTCAAAACGCTTCTCTTGAATGTAAACCAAATAGATCACACCACTTGACGCATCTCTGCAACAATCAAATATGACAAATGCATGCAGCGGGGCTGTGATTCACTCCCGTGATCGGTTTTGATTATGCTTCATCGACAACTCATTGATACTGCCCTATGGATGAAAGAATTGAGAATAACGAGTAAAGGGAATGGGAACTAAGAAATCTCCATATACCTCCCGCTACTGGTTCCGACCAATGAATTCTGTTTTCCTTCTGATGAAAGCGGTCGCACTTATCGTCGTCTTGTGCTGTATTCCTGAGGGTGTAGTCGAAGCTCAATTAGGGCAGTCAAAGCAGCAACCACTCGGCTGCAGCAGCAACAAACACAAAGCCCACAGGGACAACGTCACTAACTGTTCTCAGCTTGTCTCATACCACGTCCGGTCAACATACAAACCAATGACGCTGCTGATGTGCCGAAAAACCTGTGGTGTATATGAGTGTGTCGACATTGCCTCAAAGTGTGGTATCCTGTGTTATCTATTCACCAGTCCAACCATAAGGAGCACCACGATTCCGGATGGATGAGAACATGCCGCTTTTGCATAGATGAGGGACGAAATTAAAGTGCCAATATTTACGTTCAGGTGACCCACCAATGCATCATGAGCCGACACATTCTCGTCAGCTGTGTAAAGCGAATGCGATAGAAGTTGCAGAATTTAGCAAAAGCATGTAATTCTCTAATTTCCATATATTCATTGCATTATAGGTGCTGACCAGCATGGTCTACAAATAATTTTTCTGTACTCTGCATTGGCTACCTCTCATGTACCTAAAACGTAATCGCCCAATATTCAGGAGTAAACGAATCCTGTCAACGGTCTTCTTTTGCAGCATTCCGTATGCACTATCCCCAAATCTTTTTCCGACCATGCTCTCATATAGTTATTCAAAAATAAGCAACTTTACCATCCCGACGTGTACATCTTTAAAACAAGTTGAAGCTTATAAAAGAGTAGCTGGCACCGTGAGCGCTCCTGCAGCTCAATTCAACGTCCAAAGTATGCGTTTCATATTTTGAGTGGTGAGAGCAAACTTACACAAGTCTTCTGGAAAGTATTCGTTTGTTAGGCGATCGTAAAAGCAATATAGTTAAATAGAAAATTTTATGCATATGAAACGAATCATTCAGTGGTGATGCAGTGGAGTGAATAAAGTTTTTACTCACTAATGCATCAGCACAATTTCCATGTCATCTGGCGGCCCACATTATGCGCAACGACTTCGGTTAATATTGAAAACAAAATGTGTTATCTATGATCACTTTCATGGTAATATCGGCAATCAAAGCAGATAGGCACGATTCCCAGATACGCTTGAGCGCAAAAATTGTATATATCCCTTGGACAACCTCAACAACAATATGGTGTTGTTTTTGTTTCTGGCTACTGCCAACTTTGTTTGCAGTAAGTTTTTGAGATTTTGCAGACAATACAAAGTAAAGGATCGAACTTTCAAAGAAAATCAAAGCAAATCGCAAAGAAAGGCTTATAGCAGACATGTTGCCATAAATAAACACATTTTACTGCACTCTGTTGATGAAAATCAGTGAGTTAGCAGTGACAATGAGATGTGACACTCAGCCACACACTCTCAACGTTTATACTACAAAGTTGAGGAAAACAATGTAACAAACGAAAAGGATGATGCATGCAAGCTCATAGCATAAAAAGAGTTTATCACATGTAAATTAAATATGCACATGTTTGTGACGACAGAAATAAGCACAGTAAAGAATACAGGTAGCAATCTAGCAAACCTAAAGTTCAGAGAGGCAAGAGAGCGGGAAAGTGTGCCCATTTTTGGAAATACTATGCAGCAGTGTGCATAGGTGAGGAAGGAAACAGAAGAAGGCTTAACACCTGACATAAACTCCCATACCGTCTAGGAATATTTAGAAGGATGAGTCTTCAGCGTCAAAATTTTTGAAGTGATGATGTATTGTCGCCTTATTCTTCTTTTCTTTGCAACTACATCAATGCATAAAAAACAACCATAAACATATACTACAGAAAACAGAACAAACAAGATCACATGCAATTTACAATGTCGACGTATAATGAAACAACATGGCTATACCTTCACTGAAAGGTATGAGTTTATTTGTAATAGACAAGTTGAAAAATTCCTCATTTAAAAAATTTTCAATTCTTTCCATCATGTTCGCATTACGAATATACCTTTTATCGGTTGTTATTATATTCTGAAAAAATGGCAAACATGCAAAACGTAATGTTTGTTAAGTGTGACACAGTTAACTGGAGTCACAAATACCGTTATCAGTAACTGAGCATGGAACATTGCAGATATTCAAGCACTCTCATTCACCTCCCTTTTCCTCCCCTCCTCTTACTCCATTCCACTGGAACTTTATCTGTATACCATTTAAACCTCGTGCGCATTTTAAGCTCTCTCGAAAGGTTTTATTCTGCAAAAGCTGTGATAAATGTTGTGCAGTTCCGAGGAGCAGTATGGACTGGGCTAAAGATGGCATTGCTTCCCCATTTGCAAAGACTCCATCATTTTTCAGAAGGTACGAAGAATTACCGTCCTAATACCTTGGCAGCCCAATTTACATCTGCTTATTCATTTGTGTAGCGTTATCCCCTTCTTTTATCACCTGATCGTCTTTCGCTGTTCGAACCAGAAAGCTAGCCATCGCCGTCACCTGTTTCTGGACAACCTCCTGCTAACTGCAGTTGATACTCGGCGACCGGTTTTAAGTACTCAGGCACAACCGTTAAACGAACGCAACGTGGCGGCACGAAACATGTATTCACCAACAAATAGCAATAGTCACCAATCTTACAATGTTTTGTGGGCGCCTCACCAAGATTGATTTGTCCACTGGAGTCCTCCACTTCGAGTGGACTCATCGATATAATGCGAGCAAATATACAGCACAAATAGTTGAAACGTGACAAAACTCCCATACAGTTTTCACGACAGAACGGCGGTGATAACGGCTTCTTTTCTTGGCGGTTCGTATCTGCTTCTTCTGAAGTCAAATTAAGCTTCCATTAAGTCAACTTGGGCCCTGATAAAGGTTCATGGCTTCAATGACTGAAGCCCAATGGCCTATCTACTAATCGCTGAATGCGAAGGATGCAGGCCGCACAGACGGAAATGAATGGCTGTCAAAAGATTCACTGAAAGCGCGTAAAAAAAGTTGTATGAAGATGGCATTCAAGAACTTACCTACATCGATTCCATGGCGTAACGTTAATGTGGTTATCTTTAGTCATACACCAACATCAGTACTACAACAAAAAAATTGCGAAACATTTATTCATAACATACAAAAGATTTAAGTAGTCAGTATAAACCAACGCCCTTATCCATTTGTATACCGATAATGCTATCCAGAATCAAAATAACGGTAGAATACCCACCCACTTGATGAAAAAAACTTCCAGAAGAGATGCTTGAATTATTCGATGGCACCGATTGAAACTGCTGAAGAGGCGTATCGTGTACTCTTGCTTGAAGCAAATTGCTTGGCTCTCCAGCGCAGAACATACTGCTTGAGGAATCCACACAAACTCTCACAATCTGTAAGACTCAATCTGCTCAAGGCCTACTGTTACTAATATGCATTTGGCCAGGTGAATTGACACCTGGACGGTAAATGCATCGTCGACAGAAGCAGCTGAACCCATCAAACGTTAAAAAGCGCCAAGAAATATTCTGAATACGCAATCTAAAAAACATCACCCGGAGAAACGTACAGCAGATGACATCCCATTCACTTCGCTAAACTAGTCCATATATTAGCATAAAATGAACCACATATTACGGCGCTCTCATATTTTAGTTGATTCGATCACCAGCGAAAATTTTCCACTGAAGATTAGATTTTCTATGAGCTAATCGATGCAACAGGCAAATATGATTGGTATGAAATGGTTAAAAATTTTATCAATTTTATCCCAGGACAGCTAGAAGGTGAATATAATCCTTAATTTCGTTGTGTTGCATAGTTTATTAAATTTCCCCCAAACAAATCGTCAATTCTCCTCACTTTTCACGCTTTCTTACGATGATGGATTGCAATGCACAGAAGGCTCACGTATTCATGGGCATGGGCAAAACAGCTGAAGATCAATTTCTTTGAATGCCGCACTATGCGGCGTTAGGTAGTAGCGAGTGTTCGGTCTTCAAAGCGCACATTCCGCACTGTTTCATTTTAGTTTCATTCTATTCACCTTACTAAATCATTAGGCGAAGTTTCATGCTTATTACAGGTATTTTCAATTAAGCCGCGTGAACCTGTCTTTTAACGAGAGACGGTGTTTACCTCGTTGGCATTTGTAAACAACACCTATCTTACCGAAGTAAGACAGTGCCAAATTATACTTAAGCATAAAATGAATTTGTAAAAGCGCAAGCAAGATCAAGATAGAAACATTGATCCTTAGAACAACAAACCAAGTGAATCACGTAGAATGACGTTATTTCCGCAACTAACGACGCTCCAGAAATTCGAAAAATTAAGGAGCGACATTCTTAAGCGGTAAGCCCTAAACAAACCAATGAAAGAAACGCTTTCATTTATCAACCGATCACGTCATTCCTTCAATGAGGTTCCTTTTTTGACGGTCCTATAAAAAACTGATATAAATTCCACACAACAACATTGTGTCTCTCAAAGTGAGCAAATCATAACAGAACGCATACGAGATCATCTTCTAGTGCATACTGCATCCGCTAGACTCCAGACCTCTAAAAGCAGACGAACCACAATTGAGACAGCCGATATAGTAGACAACTAGACACACAAATATAAGAGAAGCGGCTTCAATACTGCATTAATGCTTATCGAAATGCGTAAAAAAACAACGAGATTCACCACAAACATTCAATCGCATTTTCAATAATATCAGAGATGCCGGTCTATTCGTAACCGAAAGCGTTCGTTATTTCATAATACGCTAGCACTGCGAAATGAAAAACTACCTCTGAAAATATTTTATTCGTGCATATGTCATGTGAACAAACAATCAATACAATTCGAATTTAGCAACCTCCTAAAAGTAACTGTTTTAAATTCATTTAATCTGATGTATAACATATTCATTCGATTTGGTGGATCACCATATCAAAGATATCAGAGAATCACCAGCGATAAATACAGTACTTAGCGATAATGGATATCCGGCAATCGCTGCCGCATAAATTCTCAAGAAAGTTTTATTTCAAGATTTATATGAAATCTTTATTGTTCAACCATATAAACATATTTCACCTTTACAGGTAAAATCCAGCGATCGGGAAGAAAGGCTTAAATTTTTTCTACCTAATCTATCTATATATGGCAGTTTATCAGCTACGAAATCGAGACCTGCGATCTAAAAAAGGAAATGATTGAAAATTAAAGGCATTATGTTCGGCATACTTACATGAAATTTAGGTGTGCAAGCGATCGAAGGTAATATATTTCAAATCAATGCATTGATTGCAATGATTTCCGCGTGATATTTTTATCAATAATGAAGATAACGTTCATAATGATAGCACTGATAGTGACGATAACACTGGAAATAGGAGTATACCAGATTGCTTAAATTTGAGTGAACAACGAAAATATCAACTAACGTTTGCAATGTGCTAACAATAAAAATGAAATACTGAACTCTCTTGCCAATCAACACAATTCCATCCATCGGCATTTGCATAATAAATTGAACATAAACTTTGTAAACATCACTGAGCTAAAAATAGTAACGTTTGAATTCATAAACCAAAAATAAAAAAGTACAAGAAAAAATCGCAATGATGAAACCCAAGCACTCATCAGACTTGAACGTGAAGCAGTTGAAAACCTGAAGATTATACTTGGCGTGTAAAAAGACGGTACAGATCATAGCTGATGAACGCCAGCAATGAACGGAGGATAAAAATAGGGTGAAGTAGGGAAACGTCAAGTAAGATCGTTATGGAAATCAGTCCCCTACAACAGGTCTTCCACGGAATAAATAGTGGCCTATTCTCACCCCTCCACTATGGAATAAACGGAAACGATAGCTTCTCAAGCTTACGAAGAGAAACATACACAGCAAAACATGAAGGAATATTCAGAGATTAAATTAAATCAAATTTTGAAAGAAAACCATGCTATAAAATGATAATGACCATTTTCCATCTTCCTCCCTATACCTTCTTAACAGCACGAAAAGGAAAGCTGAACTCTTGAAGATTTAAGGAATCTTGACTACGAGATCATAGATGAGACAATCGCTAAAGCGTAATAAACGATGAAAACAAGATTCGGTTGCAAACTATGCTTCAAATCCTCATTTCACTAATCACAAATGAGCTTCAGCTAACTTCAGCCTCTTAATGTGAGATGATTCGGTGATGACAGCCATGATGCTTTTTTGAAATCTCCAACACAACTGAAGGCAATTCAGAATACCAACTAGTAAGCAAAAAAACCCAGTTATCTTAAAAAATCTTTCTATAATAGTGCACACTAAAAATTTCTTCAATTCTTTTCCGGTGAAATCTTGTCTACAAGGCCTTAACATCAACATTACGAAAGGTTCAAATGGAACATGGTCTCACTCGAAACATCGAGATGCTTTTACGCCCTAGAGCCCATACGCAGTAGTGCTAATAAAACAAATAACCCGCACACAAAAATACAAAGTGCTATAAAGCGTAGCAAAATGTAATGAATCTCAGCACTAATATGTATTCTAATAAATATTTGATACTCAGAAAAGTTTCTATAAAGATAATATAAGATAATGCGATGACTCACAATGTCTAAATAAACAAACAGTAGCAACGGTAAAATTAATAAGAACAATACAATGAAACAGGTAATCTACCATAATCGAGACATCACTGCCTAATTATGGGATTTCAGCTGCAATTTCATTGAGGTAAGTCATTAAACCAGTTTTGCGAAAATTCGCAACAAGATGCTTTACATTAGTGTTACGTGCTTGCAACTGATCCGAACTATCAGAGGAAACGATATTTCCGGCAATCAATTGCTCATATTCACGCATTGTTGTTGCGTGCTCTTCTTTCAAGTTCGCTTCAAAATCGCTAAGTGTTAACCTGCAACTAGCGCATCTCTCTTTTCCCCATAAGCGTTGCGGCCATACCTGAAAAGCAATGAAAGACATCGCGCTAGCGGTTAAGGTATTTTGCCATCATCGAAACAATCGACCGGCTCGATCATTATAAATATTGTCATCTCATCCAAATAACCGACCGGTTCGATTTATTATAAATATTGTCATCTCATCCAAAGAACCGACCGGTTCGATTCATTATAAATGCAAGCAGTTTTTTCCCATTGAACTTACGGTAGCAAGCTATAAAAACATCACACAGTAACATAACCAAACATGAATTCTCAGCCATAGTTTGCTAAAGCATAGATACGAACTGACTATAACTTGGTTCACCACTACACACGAAAAAACATTTGCTATATTTCTTTTCCTCTTGCGAGAGATTTATATTGTCAATACTTTCAAAGGAGGCCATAATCATATTCCTATGATTGCAATACACGAGTACTCAGTCTTCTGTATATCTCTTTGTCTTGTAGTCGATGTTCAACGCTCCTAAACGCACATTCATCCTCCCACTACATCCAACAACCCGTTTCACGCTTACTGATTTAACCTAATGAAGCCGATTAGCATATGTACTTAACGACAAGATAGCACTGCGAAAATAACTGCTAAATAGATCGTTCCATTGCAAGAAATGTGCTTTTCAAATAGATTGAAGCTTTCTAAAAAAAAGTGGAAAAATCACCTCAAAAGGTGCAGTTAATGGATAAGTGGTATCCATCAATTGCCGGTGAACATTCCAAAAGGTGTTGCTAAATACAGGTGAACGACGAACTTTATGACATGGACGGCCAATGAACGTATCTTCAAAGAAATCAAGTATTGGTTGTGCTTCCAGTGGTAGATCGAGTTTGCCCTCTAATTCCTCTGAAATATTTTCCTTTTATTTTAAAACCACTGCGGCACAATAAAAGCTATCAATACAGTGCACGCGTTACTGATCATATCTCACTCGTTTATACAATGCGCATACAATTACTGCATCAAATAAGCACAGTGCATATTCGAACAGCTGAAATACCCCAAATGATGTTCAAATGCTATAAATTCGATGGTCAATTTTCCGTTGAGAATTACATACCTCGGTGTTCGGTGTTAGGCCATAGAGGTATCACAACTGAGAGGTTGTGAGGGAGTGACTCAACAGCAGAGTTATACTAACATCGAGGGGCACGGGGCTATGTTTTGCATCGAATTCGGGAAGATTCTTAGCAGTCTTTTTGTTGAAAATGCCATCTCTTTAGTAGTGCATAATCTTATTTACAGCTTATCCTGAGCATTAACTTGCAATCAAGGGGTTGCCAGCGACGACTCAATCTATCAATAACTAGGCCATAAATATAAATTGATCAATCAGTATTACACATGATAAGCATCAAAATATTTCATACCCTGCGAGTGACAGATCGATTTTATTCATTTCTTTGAATAAAATCATATCCTCTCTCCCCGCATCACTGATCCCTCATAAATTCCCGATGAAATCATTATTTCCTCAACTGCCTAAAAAGAACCCTGCTTCATTTCCCTGAGCATTTGTTCAGAGCGCCTAATTCATCAACTCTGTAGATTATTCGCTAATAAACGCATATGCGAGGTTAGCGCAACGTTCCCAAGATTTCTTTTCACTTATCATTGAAATATTCACTCCAAACAAAACTGCAGTGTCGTTTGAATTTCATAGCAACTCCTAAAGGATAAAGGCAACAACATAAAGAAAAAAAAAACAAATGTCTTTACAGTGGTTGAAATTTTGTAGTTCATTGCATTATTGCTCAACTCTTTTCAGTGATATGAAAATATCTGCTGTTGACTTAAATAACATAAACAAGGTAGTCAGTGGCCAAAAATCATAGCATAACTAACAATACTGCATAGAAGCTCTAGTCAAGTCAACTTAAATATCCAAGAAATTGAAGAGAAAGTTATTGAGTAATCATGGAAAATATCTTTACAGTAAAAAATTGCAACATTAGTTCTTTGTATGCTCAAATATATCCACTCTTCTACTTTCAACAATATATTTTATTTTTTGAATACTGCAACACACTCTAATATTACAGAAGGAAAATAACGAATACTAACGAAGATAAAACTTACGAAAGGCGAAGAGAGTCCAATTAGATGCCACAAACGCAAGTGCTAGAATCAATCTGATTTTTTCGACAAGCATGAAGTAGGAAGGACATAGTTGTTGAAGCTTATTCTTTTCAATCTCAACAAATAGCCGTCGACGTAAATGCTCGAAGCTGCCTTTGATTCGTGCGCTTGGAAACGCCTTCTGAAAAAAAAAAAAGAAAAATAATAACTCCTGAAAGTTTTCATTGTTAAAATGTCAATTAAAAAATTATGAATTGTCTCTAAAAGTTATGAATATTTGAACTGCATCATCAACGCATTCGCTCTTGAGAGAATATTATCAAATGAACAGGAAATAAAACATTATCACTTTATTAATGCATAGTTTTTTTGCAGGGTTGCTCTATAATGCAATGAAATAAATGGTTTTGAATGGCCATTTTTATGATCACAGATCTGAATGAAAGTATTTCTAACACAACAAAATACGAGATCGTTAAGTATATAGAAACGTTAAAGGAAACCCAAAAATCACTCGAAACTTATCGCCGAAAAAATTTTATAGCGAATGCGATACAACTCTACAATGTTTATTGTATTTACACATTGGTAATCACTAAAGGTGATAGTATTTTGGCCAAATACAATATTTTTGCTATGCCCTATGTAGTTCTATCGTCATGGCGTCGATTAATTGCAAAATTATACTTTTCAACCCGCTTCAACCCGCTTACCACAATTCACTTCTAATAACTGATTATTCATGCGATTTTCCGCTAAGCTATCGTGATAAAATGCCAAATAAACATATCCAATAAATCAATCTACTTCAATAATTCCCTATATTAAGAGTAGAATCCTATGAATGTCTATTAATTTTGATTTCATCGTTATCAATTTTTTCGTACATCTCATTCGATATCTGCTAACTAAAGCGTATACAGAACCAATATGCCGATTTCTTAATAAATAAGTAAAAAAGAAGAATACTCACCTCAAGTGCCATCAGTAAAAAGCGATCATAGTCAGCGAAGATGACCTTCGGATCCAAAATCTTCTCTTTGGATTGTAATGCCTTCAAAGCTCGAGCACACAACTCTGTGGCACGCGACGACAACAATATCCATGCACATCGCATATTGTGTCCCTCGATACGTGCATATATAGTAAGTAATTGACCATATACGAATGCATCTGGAAGTGCATCAAAGTCGACATCAACCGCCCACTCATGCCACTCAAGCATGCCGAGGCAACGTTCTGTAGAGAAGATCACAAAGCGTTCGTTTGAAGGACCATCTGCATCCAGTGCAGTTAATGAGAACGTTAAACCTGAATCTATATATCTCATGTTCTTAGTGATCGGTATATTACCAAGAGTTGGTCGGAAAGGTGAGGACGGTGATACTGCCAATTCTGGATCCGATCTTCCTTTTCTTGATTGCCAGGGCGATGGCATCTTACAGCCAACATTTGCTGATGATGAGTTCGACGGTGAACGAAACTGTGACGCATCTTCCAAGCCATTTCCACGCACTATGAACGATCCTGCCTGCATATCTCTACCGTCAAGAAGTGTATCGAGGCGTATGCTTGCAACATTATTCGTGCAGCGACCACCTTGAATTCTTAGCAATACTGGACCACGCTCAGAGCGACCCGCTTCTATTGAACGCAATCTTCCTTTTAAATCTGAGCCATTCACGGGTGACTGTTGTCGTGCGGCCAGAACGTTGGTGGCACGCGAGCTTTCTACTTCGGGTACTTGTGGAGTCGAACCTGTGGAGTTCATGGCTTCGTCTAGTGCCATGAATTCACGCAGAACATCGTCGTCGGTGGGAGAATTGCAGTCGTGACAATCACGTACGTGTGGTCGCTGAGCGGAATCAGATACTGTTTCAGTCACTGTATTCAGCTCCTCGGCGGATATTTCTGATTTCGCCACATTGTTCGCATTTAAGTTCTCATAAGAGTCCTCCGTCATTGGCGAGGAACCATTTGCCTTGCTGTTGGTCGGAATGCATGAAAATTGAGAGGACAGCTGACTCCGCATATCAAGGAAACTCGAAGGTTTGAAGTCAGTAGACTCAGGGGACTCATCTGATAAAGCAACCATAGAGCCCGACTCATCAGCACCAGAAGCACCACCAGGTGATGCGTTCAGAAGCGAGCCGACACTGCACTTCCACTTGCTCTTCCCCGTTAAATTATTGCTCGTCAAACCTAAAAACCACGACCCTGAACTCTATATAATGATCAACAACCCATATGCTAGAGAACAAGAAATTGGGTTAGATCCGGCGCAAAATCGGGTTCAGGAGTTTCGTACTGCTGCGTGGGCATTTTCACGGTTCCAAACATTAAGATGCCAAGTTTGACATCAGGAGGAGAGGAGGATGAGAAGGAGGAGGGTGGGAGGAAGGAAGATGTTGTGGGAATTGACCCAATCATAGTTTACAGAAAGTGGGAATGTCGGCCTGATTTCACGCACTTTTAAAAAATGATTGCTCTCAAGATAATATTTCCATCTGCAATCCACATGCTTCTGAAAAGAAAATATATATGAGACCAAAGTAAACAGTAAAGGAACTTAGAAGGACGAAATGAAAATGCACCCTTAAACATTTCCTTTATAAGGCGGTTTGTCATAAAACTTTGAAAATGAAATGATCAATGCTCTCCCCTTCTTGCTAGTATAAGCTTACTTCCTGTTTCCATCATAACATTTTCAAAGCAATTTCTCAGCACAATAAGCTTGAACTCCCTCAGCAGCAATATTATTTTAACATACTTCAGTACATGAATAACTACTAATTATTCCACCGTATCGGTGCAAATATTATAACAAGAAGGTTCAAATGTAAAGATAATTAGACGCTACATTAAGATATGCTAATTAACTAGAAGCTCATATAAAACAGTTGCGGACCTATGGGATGAAAAACAACTGTTATCAATGGACTTTTATGCAAAAATCAGTATTCACCTCAAGAACGCATATCTATCATTGAATAAATGAATGGTACATACTTGCAGCTAGGATTCGATTTGATTTATCTAAAGGCTGTTATGATAAATACCACATTAAATAATAAAAAAACTTCAAACAAATAGTAATTATAGATGGGGAGAGTAAATCATCATGACAAATAAATTCGTGCACTTTTCTTTTCTTTACTCCTTCAACACATATCAATATTTTTCTAGTATTGGAATAATTCAAGCTCTTCTAAGCATAAATAATGGAATATTAAATTACCTGTTTTCATGAGTTTAGTTTTCTTACTAGTTGTATTATTAACACGCATCATTGCCGTTTTACGCGCCCTTCTTATTGTCTTCATAAGATTCGTTGTGGTTATATAGGGATTCGTTGTGTTGGGCAACATTTTCACCACACTAGTAATAATTGTACCTTCAATCGATTAACTCATTGATTGAATAGAGTATCAAATTCAACAGTCATTATTTATTTTTTAAGTTAAAATTAAATTAGGTGTTCGTTCATCAGTGTTTAGTAGCAAAAAATTTGTGGCTGAAATAACCTCTGATTGACGTTGATAAACCGTCAACTGTCATGAGACGTCGCCTAGAGTCATGAGACATAAGGCATAAGATGTGAGGTCACATTTGACCAAGATACAACAATAGGAGATTGACCAACTGGCCACTCAGGGCAACAGACCAACGGGAGGGAAAACAGCTTAAACCCATTTATCAATATAATAGTGTTGACGCGCAGTGCGCGCTAAATGTGAACGCGAACCATATCTTTCTCCTTTCAACAATGACCGCAAATACTCTATTGATTTATTTTGCCCCTGATCATGCTAACTGGCTTGGTGTTTTCTGCCTGAAATATCAAAACGAAAACCAACTAGCCCCACTAATGGAAGTTTCATCATGGTGTTTTAAGACAGCTAAGGCTCGAAAACAACAAACATACGCTTAACGGTTCCAAATAGTTCATTGACAATAATACCCTCTCAGTTCAAAAGAAAAGGATCGATCGGTATGTTAATCACTGTACCGTTATGCAATAAAATGCTATGTGGTGATACAGAACATTCTTCGATTCTTCAATGGCGTTGCTTATGGACAGAAAAGCTAGCTAGAAGATAATGCCATCCAATCCCATAGTTAGAAGTAGTCAAGGTTTGCAGTCAGCACTGCCTTGTTCTACCCTGATTTACTGCTCTATATTATTCACCTATGAGAAGGGGGAAGGATTCTTTCAAAATAAAAATTTATTCTTTCGAATCCATGAACAGGTATAAGCTCATTTGAATGTACGTGTTTTCAAACGCTCAAATATATCTGTTCTTGTTTGATGGTATGCTTGCTTTCTGAATGATAATCAGTCTGGTTCCCTGTCATTTACCGAAAATGACTAATCTTAGTTAGAGATATAGTACTATCGAGAAGGAAATCTCCGAAGTGCATTCAAAATCCAACAAAGAAACCACTTAAAACGCCAATGCACAGTAGGATAGTGATGAATCTACCGAACGGCTCTACTACTGCGATTTAGTCCTAGAATGAAGATGCGAAGCGGGCTTCTCTCTCACTTTCACTTCGACCTCGCCTTTAAATTATTTCGAAATTTCGAATCTTCCAACTATAATAGCTTAACATCTGCAAACAGCAGATTCCTTAGAAGCAAAAAATCACATGAAAAAAAGAGATAATTAACGAGAACTTACTTGCATGCGAATCGGTAGTAACAGCACAATCACGACACAACTCTTCAGCTTTTCTCAACTCGATTTTCGCCGGATCAGGTGGATGAGTGTGCTCTCGAGAACAATATATTTTATCGCCCATCGTAACAGCTCGTCCAAAGCAACGATATGGCCTTTTCTCGATACATTCCCAATAAATGCGTTCACCTCTCACCGCATTTCGTACGTACATAAAACCTATAAGCTTAAATAAATGCTTAAAGCTGAAACGAACCTAGATAAAAATTTTTACGATGATCTTACTTAAGGATATTATCCACATCGACATCGTTTTAGTTTTATTTTACCGAAGTATAGATCACAGAAGGGAAAAGGTTTCATTGAAAGACCACTGACTCACCAATCGATATGCGTTAACCCCCTATATAAAGAAGACAAAACTATCTGATTTATGCACTTAAATAGGTGCAAGTCTCCTTGAAGGATGATAATTCCTCAACAATTTGTCGTAAATTTGCTTTGAAGCATTGATTTTTGCATATTCTGAAGATGAGAGAGACTAAGCCATGGTCAAATTGTATCTATTAGCCTAATGTTCAATTCACTTTTCCGCACATCAAAAATCGTCCGCTTTCAGAAGCTGTCAGAAAAATCCCACGATGAGCACATAATACTCTCGTATTTCAATTGACCCCTTCATTCCTGCAAATTTTTTAATGGAAGATTTGCTTTTTATGATTTCATAGCTGGAAAACGAAAATCAGATCCACTGCAAAAGCCATGTTAATTTTAGGCACATTCTAGTGATTATATGCTTTTTTGACACTAAATGTTCATATAGAAGGTCAACATGCAATGCGAAATATATCCACCGAATTTCCAAGTTTTAGCTCCAGTTTGCTCTTCGGTTGGAAATGCCAGACACACACATGCAAAGAGACAGACAGACGGACACACGCAGACATGCGCACAAATTCAAGTTTACTAGTATTATGTTTAGCGAATGCAACCTACTCCCTGCAAAGTCACTAAAAAAAACCTGCACGAACATCTACCTGTAAAAGATAAAAAAGGTGGGAAATAACAGCACAATTGGTGAGGAAATTTGTTGCAGTCAACCTTTTAAAGAAGCATCTTTTTTAAAGAAGATTGACAGACGCTGCTTACCATCAAGTACAAGCGTATCTCTACGCGTATTCGATTTGATTAATTCTGCAACTGCAGCCATCTGTTACCATTTCATACAGGTGAACCCCGAAATGGTCATCAGTCGGAACAGGTAAGCGTTAGACGAACTGCGAAACTCAGGCAAACGTCGCTACAACGCCGCGTGCGTAGACATAATGCTGTAGCTTATACGCAACGCTCCACTTGCGTTGCAAACGCGCACGCGTCTTTCTTGGTGCAGTCGGTGCGTTCTCTACGATGACATAGAGCAAACGTGTATTATGCTCTGTCCCTTCGTAGGGTCGTCAATCTAGCAGCACAAGGTAGTACATGTTCGCTACCTCATGGGGAGGAGGGGAGGGGGGGAGGGTTACGGGCCCTGATCATTTGCACTGAAAAGATTTTGCAAAGAAAATAATAATAACGCAGCATTTACTACTACTGTTTGTTCACTTCCTAGTTTCACCTTACAAAGCAAAAAACGTGAAATTCATTGAATACATTGCTGATGATTGAAATGCATTAGTAGGCACTTCCGGTTCGCACTACAAGAAGTACGTGTTGTGCTGTCTTTTCGACGGAATTCCTTCTTTTTTATTCAAAATAAGTATGAAAACTTCTGTAACTAACCGCAACGAATAATCTTGCGAAATGAGTATTACGGATCTCCATCCCAGTGTCCATGTAAATTTTCTGCAAAAAAAACTCATCTTTCTAATGATACAAACGTTGTAAAAAAAAAAAATTCCTACTTCTGTAAAGCACATCCAATTTCTTTAAGGTCAAGTTCTATAAAACTTCTCCCGAATAGTCTGTAGATAGAATATAGACAATATGAAACCATTCTACGCTTTAGAATAGATCCACAAGATTCCATGACTCCGGCTTCAACGGTTCGGGATGAAACTGCCAGACAGATATACAGACGCATACACGCGCAGACATGACGTCGTCATATTACGCTTTGCAGTTGCATCGCAGTTTGAGCAGAATTTAGAGGAAATAGGAATGCACGTGAAGGAGCTTCAGATTCCAATTCAGGAATAGCGAAAGATATTCTGGTGAATTTTGTTTGTTTTGTTTTTTTTTTTGAAAACAAAGAGTACCTCTTGAGGCGAATGAAAATTCATCAGATTCTCCACACAATCAAATGTCGATTCTCAGCTATCGAACACTGTAGCGGGAATCCCCTCAAATCATATTTCTGTCAAAAATTTCAGAAGCTCAATGTTGGGCCATTTTTAAGATCGATTGTTTATTAATCTATAAGTTTATTGTACATGTTAATTAAGAATAAGATACAAATTTTCAAACGCTTTTATTGCCCCATAAACTCTTCCACAAAAATTTTTTAAAGACACTCAAAAAATGCTCTTTTCTTACCGTTTCGCGTCGACAGGCTTGAAGACATATATATGAAGGGATTCATAAGTCTCGTCTTGGACTTTTTACGGTATATGCAGTTTTTTTAGCATACGTAAGTCTTTTGTCGTTTATGAGAGATGAAATTTCTATGGCAAGTCAGGCGTTTGTCTTTGTAGTTTAGAGTATTACTTTTGTACTTTTTTCGCTTGCAATTTACCGTATATATATATATATATATATATCCTTCGAGGTTTTTTTAGAGACGCTAGTTAATTACTAGCTGTCACTGATGTAGTACTTTGAATTCTTCACTGTCACAGCACAAGCCTATATAACTGAGTTGACGCTCCGCATCGACAGTCGTAGGATGTATGCAATGGCCTGTCTATGAGTGCTTCATATTTCATTGTTGAATTCAGAAATGCCTTTCCGGTGCATGCAGCTTAACTCTGGCAGTATTTAATGAGGGGGCTGTCAATAACAACCGGAAATACAGGCATCGGAAAAATTTTCGAGTGCCAAATGTGGTGATAGTTGCTTCAAATTTGAAAGTATCGAAATGCTCAAGTTGGTCCAACACAGCGATCGCAAGGACAATTGGTCATTGTTTCTAGACATATATAAATGAATTGGTCACTCATTCTGTCATAGAACTGGTCATAAATCTGTCATAAAGGACAACTTGTCATTAATTCTTGTTCAGACAATCGATCTATTCCGTTAATTAGCCGACGAAATTTCATTGACTTGTCTTATATGATTTGTAAATTGATATACGGTGTCAGAAAATTAGACAAACCTAGGCATATGTATGAACATAAGCACAGGGTCCATTAGTTTCATTTTTGCATTTAATGGGCTTCATGCTAGACAGGGCTCATTTAGAAGTATATTCAAACAGTGCTTGAAAATTGCGATTTAACCATAAAAATCCATAAAATCCTGGAAACACTGCAAGGAATTTTCTGCCATTGCAACTAACCTGAATTTTTCTGCACTGCAGTTTTCTGCTACTGCAACTAATCATACTTTAGTCGATCGATTTTCAGAATTTTAATAAGCGATCGTAATGATTATCGTCGTTCTATCCGTTCTGCTTTTTCGCGTTCACTCCTTCACCCCTCCGCCCTCCCCCTTTTCAACTCGCTTTGCAATTCATAGTCGCAACGTCGATGGCACAATCATATCGAATTTGAGAGAAAAAAATCAATCACAAGCGTTTAACACATGTAGAAATAGCCAATGTCATTTCGAGTAACATGCTTTTTGCATTCATGCAACGTAATTTAAAACATTTTTCATATCCTCAGTTTTCTAAGACAACCGAGGCAATAAAAGGCCAAGACGCAGATGCAGATAGCATGCGATTTCATGTACATGACCCGAGCAGGAAAGAGAGCAACTACATTACACATGGAGGACAGGCGAGAGGGCCACGTGATCGTACGCAAGGAGAAGACCTTCCCATTGACTAATATACAGGCTCATTAGATACATAGGTAAATTTAATTGCTTTAATAAATTTCCAACGTTCTTCTGTATAGCGAAGTCCTCCACTTTACTATGCAATTAGTTCTGAAGCGTAAAAAAGCTCATAGTCTTTCGTATATATCGAGATCCTGCACGTATATTAGGCAGTAGGCTGTTATATGTAACACGGGTGGAGACTTCGCATAGCCTTCGAAAACGATTGGCTCATATGCGTCTTGTGCGCACGACATCATGCCTTATAATTTTTTTACACAGAGGTCTCTAATTCGATACACAGAGGTCTCAGAAGTGCCAAAGAGGTTATCAGTCTCCATCTTCGTATGAAATTTGATGAGCTTGGAGAAATAAGACTGCATATATGTAGCTGTATAGTCAAGCGCTAATTATCCTTGACAACCATCCAGGTGCATTCATTGATCGACGTTGTGTTAATCAATTTGTGCGAATTTGTTTCAGCGAATATTTTAACGGCTCGATATGCACCTATAAAGGAAAAACTCATTACGCACTATTTGATATCCACGAGTCATAAAATATTCTTTAACTAATGCAGACTTTTATGTCATATATTTTCGGATATAAAACCTGTCAAATGTGATAACTTAATGACAAATTTTTGTTGCCTCAAAGAATGGAAGTGAAATGCATAAGCTTGGCAAATCATAAAAGTACACTGAACCTGGTCCACAAAAGGTTGCTCCAAAAAGAACTCCATGACCATCCATAAGAGAATGATACTGACCAAGTTGCTCTTTCGTATCCGAATAACTCGTCGAATAATCTAAAGAAAATCATTTCAGATAAATGCCTGATTCGAAATGTGCAAATTTTTTTTTCATAGTTCCAAGTGCAGATTCTACCCTATATAATTCTACTGACTAAAGCATCGGAAGAAAATTGCATAAAGTATATTGGTTGCGAGTCATGCATAACAGCTAATCGCATCATGATTGTTTTTCCTGAAGATAGTCGGTTTATGTGTAAATCAATCAATTGAGCATGTAATTATGCATGTGCATGTGATTTGCATGTGAACCGATCATTGTGTTCGATCGACTTACACGCCTAATATTCATTCATTTACAATAACAATATTTCAGTATGTGCGAATGCATGATGGGCTTTGCCTGTATTTCTTCCTCCCTTCTCTCTATCGTGTTCATTCCGCCCACCAACTATTCAAGTGAGATCTTTGAAGGGAATGGGCATCTTAATGAAAAAAAAAAGTAGCAACAACCAAAAAAGTAGAGGGGCATGTAAAGTTTCCGCTTGACACACCTTGTGGAAAAGCTGTTAAGGTGTTTGAAATTTCCTTGACGGAAATGATGTTAGATAGTTGTGCTGCAGGAGAAGACGGCTAGACTTCACGAAATTTTTTTTTTTTTTTTTTGAGCAGTCGTTGGTGTAACAGTTGGCATGGAAAGAATCCTTTACTCTGCAAAATTTCCCGGTCTACTTTTCACTAAACGCCAAACATTACAATGGTTAACTTACCGAAATAAACAATATCAATATGAATATTGTAGCACTTTAGTAAAGCGAAAGCTTGAGCCGTTGAATTGCGAAGCGGCACAATTGTCTTCGTATTGCCAAAGAAGACGACATTCTTTTTGAATGCCTCAAACGATCTGCAAGGGAATCCAGCTGAGGCGATATCTACGAAGCAATCTATATATAAAACCCAAAATTTCGATGGTTTCTAGTCATATCGGCAATCATATTTGATAGATTAAGGTGAAGAAAGAAGTATTTTTTGTAATTCACTAAATTAGTTATTAACAATTTTTATCAAAATCTACAGCTGTAATGGTCAGGGCTTTTTAAAATATAATAATAATGTAATAATGCAATACTATCATAATTACTATTTAATGTTATATTAAAAATCAAAAGTTTAAAGATATGGAAGTTTTCTTTCGGCATCTTTATGCTTCATAATAGTCATATAGGTATTACTCGCAAACAATATACGCCATGGAAAACTATGCTAAATGTTGTTGTATAGAAAAGGTAGACGAACTCAATTGACGCACTGAACGCATCGTCTTCTATTCGATCCCAAATATCGATTCCAATTATTGCACACTTGTAGCCGGCTGGTAGTTCCGTGCAGGTATTCGCAATCTCATTTGTGAATTCTCCTCGATAAGCACCAATTTCGACAATTCTGTAAGTTCAAATGCTTCGTGCAAAAAAAACCTCCAAATAGTTCCAGTTAGTTCGGCGGACTATTTTTTTCACGAAGGCATTACTCACATCCGCATCAGTTGAATAGAAAATTTTTTTGGAATAGAAAAATGATTTCGACGGAATATTTCCACTATGAAAAAGATGTGAAAATAAAAAAAATTCTATATTATTTTCAATATTTATGCAAAATGGACTGTGCAAAAGATGGTGTCACCAATAAGCTATAATAAACCTTATCGTTTTCTTCGACGAGCTTTTGTTGGCATCCAATGAAATATATTTCTGCAGTGCGAATTTAATCAATTTTTTTTTACTGCCATAGGTATGTGTATCGTGCAGCGGGGATAGTTCGGCGTAGACATCATCACGATGAAGAACCTCTTCCGAGAACTTCACAAAATCCATTGCCTCAAATTTAACTTACCTTTTTACCATTTTACCAAAACTTCGTGTATCAACACAAAATTTTATCTTTGAATTTTTTCTTTTTCAAAAATTTTAAAAATTAAAAGAGGAAGCCTAAAGCAATATTTTATTATTATATTTTCAAATCTTTTATGCTGCACGAGTGAACAATAAGGCTAGAAAACAAAAAAGCAAGCAATAATTTTGCATAATTGAATTGCGATTTCGTATTTTGGAGTCTTGAAAATTGAGCCGCTGTGTGATTCTTGCGTGAAACAAATTTTCCCAGTGATGTAACAAGAACATATTTATTTTTCGACTGCAGTATAAAATGTCCTGCATAAAGATGGTGATCTCTGTTACTTATGCAAAACTTTCTCATTATTTGAAAGCATAAAAAGTATTTCGTCAGGTGTCACAAGGCAGCCGTATGTTCCTGTTCAGAAAAACTAAACTACTCGTGATTAATGGAGAGAGAATACAAAATGAGTCGATAACGGTGAGTGAATTTTCAAGAAAATTGCCACAAATATTGACTTGTTATGCAAATATCTTGCAAACAACGATATCATTGCTTACATACCTCCTCTAAATGATCAACTGATCCTGAAAATACTCTAACAAAATGTATTTTTCCTCAAGTTCGTCTGATTACACGATGAATATTTTCATGACGGCTTCAAATATTCAGAAATCATAGAGGAGACAATCACCGGAAATGGAATTGAAGTTAAGGATTCATTAAGCAATCGCTTATATTTGTTTCACTTCAAAGCCGCATTTTTCATAATTCGCTATTTAAAATATCGCATCGATAAACACATGGAGGTGCAATTTTGCTCTCTCAATACAAACTGTTTTCACGACTGAAAAGTAAAGATTTTTGCTCTTTTTGTTGCAATAGTGTTCTCATGAGTTTGCATGAGAAATTGTAGAAGATAGGAATTCGGTAGTATTTTAAGAGATGGGTTTTTCCTTTTCGTTTCATTAAATAATATTGCGTTAATACACTAATAATTCCTTTAAAAGCATGTGCAAGCATTTGCTAACTGCAAAACAAGAAATTATCAATCATTTTTTCTTCAAAATTTGTGATTAACGAAGATCAGAAAATTTTCAAGTTTTTTTGCTTGACGTGCTGAAAATCGTCCCTGATATTGGTTTTTACTCAGTTATGAAACGATCTATTTCCCAAATTCCACTGATTTGCAATCAACGAAAAAGCATCATAGGAGTTGATTACGAGCGCCTTACATAGGTGATCGGAACGAGCGTACCTCACTTTCAGCACAGGTGGGAACTGCCATCGCAGGTGCATCGCTGATGACGTTATTTTTACGCTTCAATAATATTACTATTATGAAAAAGAAAGCAATGATGCATATCGTTGGCAATTTTCGAAATGGAATTTTCCATTCTCGCAACTTTTCATGAAATGTTTCCATCAATGCACGCCGTTTGGTCACAGTCGTCGGGAATCGTTTTGCTGCGAAAATATTCATGAAATATATTTGCTGCTGAAAAAAAAGAGGAATGAAATAAAAAACATATTCAAGCGAGAAGAGATAATATTTGCTTAGCTTTAAGAGCATTGTTCTTAGATTTTTCTCTCTTTTCTCCCTCTAAAATATCGCGTATTCATTGTTAACGAAAGTGAAGAAAAATGATGGAAAATTATATTTAATATATGAGAGGTGAAATATCGCATATTATTTCGTATATTAGTAGATGAAATTCCGCAATTGCATTAAATTAACACTGAACAAAACTTGATTGAAATTTCATACAAGTCCTTGCGAAAAAAGTGGAAAACCTCACATAGTTTGATTTTTTTCAAAAAAAAAAATTTAACTTGATATTCAATCCGAGTATTGTCGAGAACTCCCTTAGCAGTGTTTCAATTCAGTGTATTTGTTAATGAGAAGGTGATAATCGAAAATAACCGGAATGGTTGATGGTATTTGTTTACACTTTACCATAATCACTGTTTATTTTACACCACTGCTGATATGACTAATATTTAAGAAATTGTTGGTATTATGTTATACGTATCGGACGAGTTAAGTTGACGACGAGGAAATTTTCTTTGGGAATTCTCAAACTTCATTGCACCGAAACTCTGAGATCATTTGACTTTCTCGACCTTCAGTGAAAACACGGTTGCTCTAATATTTGAATATAAAAAATAGAAATTCTCTTTAAAGTATACAGCATTGATTTTGCTTATGCTTTCATGCCCTTGTGTATAGATTTTTGCTAATCTCCGGCTTATCATATTTGCTTAATATGTTTATTCAATAAACAGTGGCTATATTTCGCATCATGTATTATCAGATGATGCTTGCACCACGTAATACATATCTATGTCTTCTTACTTATTTATACGACCATGCGAACAAACATATGTTTCACATAGATAAATAGTCATGAATACAGGCATGAAATTGCGAAAAAACAAATAAACACAGATGCATGTAGAAGCAAGTACTAGTGAATAAGTACAAGTAAATAAACAAACGAATAAGTAAGTGAACAAATAAATAAATAAATAAATAAATAGAAACAGATAAACATATATTAAAATATGTTAATACATATATGCATTTCGAAACCTAAGTTTTCTTAATTAAATAACCCTGTTGTTTCGCAGACGCATAAACGATGAATATCAATGACCTTTTTCGATTGTGGCCATGTAATGCGTAGAGAATATGTAATGGATAAATAACTCTATGCTCTTATCTCGGCTCCTTCGGTCCTAATCATAACAAACCGAGTTCAAAAATAATCTGTTTAATCGTGCAAATTCACCTCACTAATCAGCTCGGTTTGCAATGATTATGGCAAAGGGATCAGAAATCTCAGCACAAAGTATTATACAATCTCTACTCAATTTATTACCCGACCGAAAGTGCAATCTATCATATATCGATTTTTTAAAAGAAGTGAATTTTTTTAGCAGTATTATTGAGAAAGAGGAAAGCAAACTGATGAGGCGGTGATCGGATATTGCATTCCGAATATTACGACGAAAAATCGACATAATTGAGGCCATCATTTCCAATAAATGTTGTCGAATCGCCGAAACGATCGCTGAGTCAAATTTCTTGTCTTTAGAGAGTGAACGGTAAGCAATATTTAGGGCATTCGCTATAAAAAAGGGATATGCCGAATGAGAGATAAAATCAAAGATCGAACACGTTGTGTTGGTCACTACTGTGTTGTTCGTTTAGTGTATGCACCATCATAGTATAATTTAATATGTTCGTAATTGAATCATCACTCTATTGATATAGTTGCATAATTATGCAAATGTGTTTTTGAATTGTATTTATTTGCATATGATAATTTCTTACTTGCGATCTTATGCATTATGAATATGTAAGCCAATAAAAAAAAAATTGATGGAGGTGGATTATTAAATTATTGATAACGCCTTGTAAAAAAATCGAGCAATTTGAAATGTTTACAATTCTATAGTAGTCGAATCAGTTTGAATCCCTGATAACTTTTACTTTAAAAGAACCGCAAGCAAGATGATTCAAACAGCTCGAGAAAATATGGCACTCGGAAATTGCTAGAGAATTTACATCCATATTTGCCTAAGTTTTATCGATCATCCTTCCTCCTCTCATCTCCTTCTCAATCCTCCTTCCTCCCTCCCCCGCCCTTATCGATTCACATATTAATATGGAGCCATTCAATTGCAAATGTTTCAGAGACGCATATCCTTATGGCATATTGAAGATTTAATGCGCTGATGAATTCTAACGAAACTTACGATATTTCTAGTTAAGAGGATTGTATGACATTGCTGTCGCAATATGAGCCCAGCGAAGTGTCGTCGCTTTCTGGTGCGATCTTTCGCTTTGGCATTTGTGCTATTCCTCATGATTTTCGCTACATATTCACATCAAAGATCTTCTCTTCAGTATTCAGATCAACGGTCACCTCTTCCAGAGGTACGCAGTTTCTTAATAGAACTTTCACTTCAACTTTTGTAGTTTTGTTATAATTCAATATTCGAGATTAACGAATCCCATCGGAGTCCCATTCGCTGTATTCAAGTATCTTATTTATAGGCAATTTGCATTTAAAGCTTTTTTATTTGCTAAGTGGAAAGTCAAGGGCCGACTTGCTCTATAGTCGTTGTGAAAAAGCTGCCCTATTCATTTCCTTCATATGCAAATTTGTCATCGATATGTTGTTTTCACACGCCACCTTGATTGTAAATTTGATTTACGAACTGAATAGAAAGGCATTTTCATACAGTTGCAATAACAATGGAAAATTAAAAATTTTTGATATACGCAGCCGTTGACGTAAAATGTGTCAAAACAACTTTATTTTTTCTGCAAAATTAGTCTGCTATTTTTAGGTTGAAATTTTCAGGTGAAAATCACAAGTGTTATAGAAGTTACATTAGCATAAGTGAATTTTTATGGCAGTTGTTGTGCGTTCAGCACCTTGCAGACTGTTTTAGAGATATTTCGTCAGCAGTGCCCGATCCCCAAGAAGGACGAGTTTCTATTACTTGATTCAAACGTATAGGATATCCGCTTCATGTTATGGCCTACTATGAATATAAAAATTTCTGAAATAAGTTTGTAAGATGCAAATTACTGTGTATGAATGCAAATGATTAGCTTAAATGTGAATAAGAAGATGCAGAAATCGGTATGCGCAAAAATCGACAAACTAGCCTAGTTGGTGGTGTCCAAACTATCAAATTTGTGAATCTGTAACTGCCAACCATATTTCAGATGTTTAAAATGTTGTTTTTTTGCCATTACACTTTTTATTTTATAGCTTCAAAAACTACCGTCAGCAATTCTTTTTGCCTTGAATATTTATCCAATCTCCCTTTTAGAATAGCTCCAAATTCTTTTCATTTGATGTGCTCTGGTTACAGGCTTTATACGTTTTGGAAACAAATGCAAAGGGTGAGTACGAAGTGGAACATGTGTTCGACGCTAGTGCATCAATACAACCAAAGAAACACTCTGTGGCTATTTTTTCATATACTTTGGATGCGGATGAATACGATGTGGCCATCGAATCAGTTGCATGTTATGCAATTCTTCGCAATTATACATATTTGCTAATATTTGAAAATGACTACTGGCTGCAAAAATGTCCTCAAGGGCATGTAAGTTTTATTTATAAATAAAGTTGTCAACAATAAGTACAAATAAATAAAATAAATGCAAAATAAATAAATACAAAAGGAGTACTTTCTAGTTTATAGAAGTAGAAGAAACTAGTACGCAGTATCTGACCACGTAGGTTGTAAAGATCGCTGAATAGCTTTGACAAATAATGAAATTTAATGCAATAAAAGTCACCTTATAGTGATTTCCGGTTGAAATGTTGCCTTTTCCACAGATATATTTCCGTCGCCATTGTGTGGTACAATATTTCCTCGACCAATACGACTATATTCTCGTTATCGATTCAGATATTGGTATCGTCAATCCACGAAGGTGGGAAATTTTTATTATAGCTCTAAAATGTTTTTTATGGAAAGATATTTCTGCATAAATTGAGGTCGTTCTTCTGCATAAAAAACAATCACATTGCCAGTTTTTGCGCACACACGTGAGCGAGTATGCGCGTGTATGTACGTCTGTGCGCTTGCGCGCGTCTGTGATATGTATGTATAGTGCGTGCGTATTTATGCGTTTTTTGGTATGGGTGTGCGTACTGTACGTACGCTTACGTGTGCGGAGCATGTGTGTGTGCAAGCACATGTGTGTATGTCTGTGTGTGTCTGTATATGTGCTTGGATGTATGTGTGTCTGCAGTGCGAGGGATATGCATGGGTCTATGCGCGAGCGTTTGTTTGTTTGTGCTCATGTGTGCATATGTGTATGTGTGTCCGTGTGCATCCGTGTGTGCAGTGCGCGTGAAAGTTTGTATGTTCATACGTTTATTGATTCAAACTCGTGCATCTCAAGAGGTCATGACATATGACATATAATCGAAACGTTTCGAATAGAATCAATGCAGGATGATGCAATCAACGGTTATGCATATATGCATGTGAGGAGAACATATATGCCGTAATAGGAGTGTTTTGCTCTCTTGTTTTGGATATTTGTTGGATTTTCTTAGTGTTATGATAGTTCAGGTGCCTTCTAGATGATGTTCGAATATCCTCATGTTCACGTGCTGTGATAATTCAGGTAGATGATTCATTACACATTAAGAAACCTCAGGGTTGAGCCTATTCGTCCGGATCTTGACTACTGGAACGAACGGAAAGAGATCAGGGAATTTAATATCTAAATGTCCATGGACAATTTTCTAAAGTAATTTGAAATCAGAACTTTGACCACCAAGCTTCTAAGAAGCCAGTTTTAAAACATTCATTCTTTCGGGGTGATGGAGATCACTTCTACCATATTTCTTCTTAAAATTTCTCTGTACTTTCTATGAGGTCTGCAGTTTTTCCGCATGAGGAAGATTGTTGATAAAATGCCCCTTAATCTAGGAATAAGGAATATTTGGTACAGTGTAATTAAATTCACTAGATAATGTATCTCCCTCGTATCAAAAAGCACATAACTTTTGAGACGGGGAAGGGTGCTGATAGAAAGTGTGGATTTTTAGCTCAATATTTTGTACTCACCCTTTCTAGAGAAATTGAAGAATGGATTGATCGGAGTTTCGATATGATCTTCTATGAACGTCTATTCTCCAAAGAAGTATCCACTGCGTCATTTATAATACGTAATTCAAATTTTTCGAGAAAGTTTTTGAATACTTTATTGGAATATGCAGAGAAGGGTTTCAGTGGTAAACTTAGCGGTGATAATCCAGCTATTCACGTAAGCTTTCTCCTTTTCTTTTCAATTTTGTCTGTCATATGTTCATTTCAACTTAAATTAAGGCGCCAGCCACTTTGTGACTGAAATTGTTCCCATTTATTTTTCTTCTGTAAAATGAGTGGAACTCTTTAACACTGATACCACTACGAACACTGACACCGCTACGTAGTAAGATGGTTTTGAGATTTCGTTTCAAGAAAGAAAACTTTTTTGCTAATCGGCCGCATCGAGCAAAGATGTCATCGTTACAACTCAAAGGTTCTATTCTTGAGAATTCGATTCAAAAGCAATCAAATTTCAAAAAAATGTTATTGTGATTATTGAAGTCAAAGTGATAGAAAGGATGCACAGCGGCCATTCTGGCAATATAAGCTCAAGTTGCTTTTGAATGAAATGTGCTAGCGTTTTTTGAAAAGTTGGCTGAAATTTACAGCAACACATTCAATTTTTTCATAGCGATTTCAGCTGATTGATTAACTTTACTTATAGATAATAGGGCCAAATTATCATGAATAATCTACAGGTATTTCAAATCCAGTTACATTACTCGATGCTGCAATATGCAAATATTGCTTGTCAACCAATACGGCTTCGCTGATCAATGGATAGTGATGCGCATTTGTATATGAAGCACCTTAAAAAGTTTGAACTTCGGTTGATATACAAAGTTCACAGCAAATGTATATGATGCTGGAATTAACAATAATATTAACTGAACATTTAAACGTTTATCTTGATTTAGGCTGTATTCGTGGAATTATTTGCGCCATATGCGAAAGATAAGCTCGCACAGTGCTTACATATTTGGGAACTTGCAACTACCTATGCACAGTTATTTGCCTTTGAAGCATGTCTTTGGTTAATTATTGGTAAACGAAGAGAATTTGGGCAAAATGCAAAGATTCTTGAACGAGGCCGTGCATGGGTACGTGATGCGTATATGACAAAATCAAGTTGGAGCTTTGAACGAGATTTTATGTTTCATAATTGGAAGAAAAGTTATATGCGATTAAACGATAATGCAACGTAAGTTCCATTTCACAAATATTCAATATATGGAAAGGTATTGGAAATAAATCAATGCTGTGATTGATGCCAAATATATTTGGCTCTTCTAAACGATATCCGCTAACGACAGAAAAGAGAGATCATTGTTATGTGGAAACATAATGACGTCATAGTGCAGAAAAAAGTTTAGACACTAAAAGAACAATAGAATAGAGAGGGATTAGAAATCATAAGGAACACGTATAGCTGGAACGTCTAGAATTGCTGCGCTATAACTTTTGATTCATTTGGCCAATTTTTTGTTGTTGAATCTCTATTTTTTCGTCAATTATTGTACGCCTTATGGTGGCTGCAGTGGCTCAAATAAGACTACCAAGTGGCCTAGCTCTTGAGGCTTTTTTGCATCATATAGGTGTATATGTCTGCGTAGTCGGTAGGTGATCGATAGCTTCAGTTTACGACTAAGAAAAACTAATGCGTTGAACTTTGATGGCAAGAGTTTACATCTTTCAATGACGCTGAGAAATCAGTCTATGACTATCTTCTAAGGATTGCATTTTGTTACCATTTGCGCTTAAAAACCTGCTATTCTTCTGCATTATGCCTCTGCGAGCTAGCTTCAACAGCGTCGACATATCTTATAAGCCTATCAATAAGTGTAAAAGTCATTGAATCCATTCTTAGTTGCAAAATTCACTCCAATTTTTGATGAAAAATTCGAAATTCCCTCATCAAATTCTGTGGACATACAAGATAGAAAGCAATAAACAATGTGAATGCTGATGAAGTTATCTTCAGTAACATTTCGATAGAAACTCAATTAAGCAAATATTACAAATATTATAGAGTCGTGCATCTCCGCATCACCACTAGAAATTAATAATTTTTTTCAGCGTGATTTTTGCTCAGATTTTCCGTTAGTAATTTATCTCGTGAGTTGTTGTTTTTCTTTGCTTAGATTTGCATTTTTTTCGATTCCATAGTATTACTTCATGCGTTGCATAGCGATGTCGCTGACATTTGATAAGTACCCCTCGAACCGTTTTTTTTTCTTGAAATTCGAGTTGTTAACTCTCCGCGGTAATAGGTTAACGAAAGAACGTGAACATTCCCAACCTGTTATCACTTCGCTAACCTGGGCATGCTCTAATTTTCACGTGATTATTAAAAAAGACCTCTTAGGTAGTGTTCAACTTCGTTGCCACTATACCTCTTTTCAGTTCATTTCTACCACCAAATGGAGTAGTATCAGAGTGGATCAATCCTTTCTCACGACCGCTAAGCCAATTACGTTGTGCGAGAGGAAATGTGGTCTATTATTGGAAGGCTGCTTTGATAAGCGCTGACCAAGAAATCGAAAAAATTTTGGTTGATCTGGAACGGAAAACACGTCGGGAATTTTACGATTATGTTCAGATGATCAATGAATTTATTCCACCATAATATGTTATCTCACAACTTATCAATGATGTTAAGAGCACATGCAGATCAATTTCACTTAGACGCTTCTGTGACGATCAAAAATGTAGAAATAATAAGCTGAAAATATCGTTTAAAATATTGTGATCTTTTGGGCGATGATTGAAGGCGTTTTCATATTTCGATTTAAGCCTTGGAATTGTATCCATGATTTAAGCAATTTAATTGATGGGAAAAAGCAATTCAACATCGTTTTCTCAACTACAGGTGGGAAAAGGTGGCACGAAAGTATGCAATTCAAAAGGAACGAGAAGCGGAAATTGGAATTAAAGACGAGAAGAAGAAAATTTTGCCGCAAGCTAATAATACGCTAACTCAATTCTATAAATTTCTCATAGCATCTTTCTCGTATCAAATAAATCTTTTACGTGAATATTGCTCGTTTATTTACATCTTTGTAATATATAGCAACTCATCATTAAAAAACGATTAGTGCTGAATTGTACTATAATTGAGCGTATCGCTGATTATAATTTCGAACCTAAATTTTTCATCACGTTTATTAAATTTTATATCAATTTAGGCGTTCTGAAATGATTTTTTCTAAAACATTTACCAGAAGCTTCACCAATTTCAATATATACGTCTGAACGTAATCGATCTCTTGCAGCATTGAGCTGTTTGCAATATGACATTCATTAAAATATTGCTCGAGAAAAAATTTTTTGAATATTTAACTTCTCGAATATTTAACCTTTCCAGGTAAAATTTCCATGTAAAAAGTTTTTTCACTCTTAGAATTTGCGTTACTTCTCACACTCTATTAGCAGGTTCCGTGTTTCATTTTGCTTCATCTTTCAGCGTTCGCATATATGTCACGCAAATAGGAATTCCACGCCACTTTAAATTTTTGCTACAAAAGCATCAAATTTCTCAAGCCGAAAAAAACTTAAGGAAACTTTTCCTGGAGATGTGGTCCACATTTCCACATTTCAACAACTTCCCGAGCTTATGGAAACTACTATCATAACTTCCATGTTCAAGACCAAATTCACTTCTGTCATAGAAAACCTGTTTAGAAATGGCGAGAAATTGAACTTTGATTGTTTTGGGAAAAACGAGCGGAAAAGCATATCAGAGAACATAGCACGATATGCGCGTTTGCAAAAGCCCACTGAAATAAATGGTTCGTTTTGTTCAGAAAGTCAAATGCAGATATTGAAGACGACTTGTGAGACAGTGCAATCACAATAGGAAACACCCTACGTAACAAAAAACTTGATGTGAATAATAATTGAACATAAATTTGCGGAAAGACAATAATCCGCTGCTAGGCAACAAAAAATTGTGCAGCGAAGTGATGAAGATATATGAGAAGACCTTTTTTCCCAACCTGTCACCTCTTTACAATGCTATTACACCAGAAGCAAAGTTCTTCAAATTATAGAAAGAGGCGAAGATTATGACCACTTTTAAAAAGGGGGATTCTTGTAATGATATTATCTATCGGAAGGAAAGCTTGCTTTCTTCGGTTTAAAAGCTGTTCGAAAAACATTCATGTATCAGGCATATGAACTAGCAACATTAAGGTTTCAAGGCAGTCTTCAAGTATTCTACAAAAACTATTCCACACTTATCGCTAGTTTCTGATACTGTGAATCGCAGCCTTTTTACGCAAACGATTCTCCGAAGTATTAGTGTGGAGTGGCCGATGGAGAGAAGCTTCTGTCCAAACTTATTCAAAAGGTATTTAAACAACAGCTGCATTGAGAAATTCACTCGAACCTACATCTATGATAGACGTAGTGCCAAATTGAGCTTACCATGAGCAACTTTGCTCTTCCGCCGTTTTAGTTATCCTTTATGGCTTCTCCTTCATCTCTCAATACGAAGCGTATCTGCTTATATTTGCCGACAATGTACAAGTCATATACAGTGCTTCTCCGGGCAGAAGAAACTTATTGGAAGCAAAACTATAGGCTTTTAAGGAAGAAGTTCAAGGCGCTAATCTCAAAGCAACTATCGTAGAGCATCGCCATGGATCCGTAGAGCAATTATCGAAAATAAAATCTCAGTGCAGCATGTGAGATAAGCCACAGCAATTAAAATCGAATCTTTGTAAAGGAATCTTAGTCTTCATTTTGATCCAAACCTTTTCATCGCTATTCCAGCAAAGTGGGTATTTTGCGAAGTGGGCACCTTTCTGTCTCTTAAATCTTCCTGGAAAAAAGTCTGTGACGATCATCGTAGATATGTAATGAGTGAATGGCGAATTTTTTAAGGTGTAATAAAAAAGTATTACGTACGCTGTATTGAAAATATTGATATTTGAAGGCTGTTATCAGTTCCCGTTGTTGTAATCAGATGAATTCGTTACTTGATGCGTCTATTTGCTATGAGCATATTATCTAACTTTTATTGCTTCTGGAGGGGACTTCAAGATAAGCTTATGATATCGCTCACCCAGATTGCACAGCATGTGAAGCATTGCAGTAGTTGATTGCAAATACCAACACTCTACCTTTTCTATAGTTATAAGAAGTAGTACACTCTAATGCAATATATTTTTCCATCATTACAGATTCAATGAAGTTAACATATCTGAAAAATACCGATCAGTCTTTTGCATCAGGTCATTTCCGGGAGTTGTGCTATCCTTTAGACAGCATATCTACAAACTTTAATCACCAATATGCTTCAGGACGCATGGAAGGGTCTTTTTTCGAAGGTTGAGAAATGCGAGGTGGATTGTAGTTGTCGTTCTAATTATTTCATTTCTAAGGTTGCCATACCGTTTGTTGCGCGATAAGTTGAAACGTCTCAAGTGCGTCTTAGGTAGTGATCAATTTGCTGTACTCGTATATCTACTCAATTTGTGCATTGCAAGTAAATTAACATAGGCAATAAAGTGCACTTATCAGTGTTGAGCAAATCATGAAAGAGAAGAAAAGAAAGTATATTAAAGGCACAACCAACAGGTACAATCTGAGAGTAATTCATCAGAAAACAACTCTACTAAGTTCATAAGTTAATACCATATATAAAACAACGCATTATTGTATTACGTTTCCCTATTATCTATTGAATGTAAGCGAAAAAACAATGAAGCATTTCATAGCTAAAGATTTCGTTGCAGAATCTAGAGCACTGATAAGGTGAGTGGATATTTATTAATGTGAAATAACCTATAAAAACGTTTGACGTTTGTTGGAATCTTTATTTCAGCGAGCTGTGAAAGACATTTGGAGCTATGATAGCGTTTACGTCACAAAATAATTTCTGCACAAAAAATTCGCATTTAAATTTGAATTTTCGAATTAAAAGAAATCGTTTGTACCTATAATCTCTTAATTGACAATCATTGATGTAGAAAAAGTTTGCTCGCAAAAAATTATATAAACCCGTTTAAAAAACAATTATATAAATCCTTTAGATAATCATTTGGCACAATAAATTAGTGCGAAAACGAATAGATATTTATTTAAGCAAATAGGTGAAGATTTATGAAATGATAGATATTTAAGATATTTAAAAAAGAAAAATATTTAAGCAAAAGAAAATCATAACTGAAAATATTGCATCGAGTAATCCAGCAATCATTTCATTAATATTAAAACATTTACTTCTGCCACTAACATTACGCTGAGTGTCAAGTTACAAAAAAATGTGAAACAATTGTAGATCAGTTTGTTAAGAGTGTTGTCCCCATTTGCCACGTGCATTGGCCTAGAAATCTCATTGGAACATCGAACATTTCATGTCCGCGCAATGCGATTCGAATATCTCATAATGCTTGATAATTCATCAATTGTTATCTCATTATTTAATCTTTTCGCAAAAAATTTAGATTTCAATTCATCAAAAAATGGATTTTATGAGGCGATCGGCGAGGGTATATTTTATGCTAATGAAGTGAGCAAAAATTTCAGCACAGAAAATTTTTTTGTCAATAATATTCACAGTAAATTAATTCAGATAAAAAATGCTGTTTCCGAGCAGGTAAGGAAACTCCCATAAAGTTAAGGATTCCCGAAAGCTCCACAAAAAACTAAATTTTATCCGATTATTTTTGGGGATATATTTAAATAATACTTGTATGATAGCTAAAATAACCTCAACGCATATTCACGAAAATTTGATCCTGAGAAAACCTCATTTTATTGAATGCCGAATGAAATCTCACTCAGTAGGAGGTTTAAATCTATTTCCCTAACTTTTTGCAGAAAAAAGCATTCATATATTTGGCGGTTGACTGGAAAATTTCACTCGTGAAAATTATGAATTTTTGCTGAAATTCTTTCTAGAAAAAATTGAGCACTTCATAGTGTGAAAAGATCTCACCTAGAAAAATTTGCCGAAAAATTTGCGAAGATTCATCGGTGAGTTGAACTTAGAACATCAGTGTAGATAATATTGACGGGTGCTAAAAGATTGCACATTATAATGACTCTATAAATTACTTCAAATCCTCACTTTTATCAGAAGTTATAAAATCTCCCAATTTATGAAAATAGGTTACGCCGAATGAAGAGTGATAAAATGTGAATGATCATCCTTCACTAATTGAAACGTAATTCGCATTACATCTCGCAACAATTTTAGCTTCCTTTTGCAACAGTGAATATTAATAAATTTATTCTACGTGAATTCCGGCATTTGCTTGCGATTGCTAATCTTCATTACTGTTCAAGGATGCCATTTGGGATTGTCGACTTCGAGAACAGTAGGAACTGTTTGCAACAAGTTGCGCTAGAATAGTTTGTTCCTTCTCATAGCTAATATGTACTTGAGGATCTAACCAGACTTGAGTTGTAATATCCGACAGTCCTTTTCTTAGCTAAACTATACAGGTAATTCTTGTCAGAAAAAAAAAAATCTGCAACTCTGGTGATGTTGCATTTGCACTGAGCCATGCTGCTATGGGATAGCACATGCACTAACGTGATGCAGTGCAGGAATAAGAAGTTGCTGGGGTACAGTATAAACAACACATTTTTCCTTCCAATGCGGGGAGGTGGAGAAGATGGGAATGAAAGAAGGGAGCAGTGGGGAGAAAGAAAGAATAAGGAAGTGAGGGTGTTCAAAAGTGAGCTATTGATGGCACAAAGGACTTTTTGTGGACACTTTTAGAGTATATCGGATTTTGTTTGTTTTTTTTTTCACATTATCTTAATAATAATAGCTGGGACTCTTTAATATGGAGAGGACAGTAAAATACTTTCTTTGGCATTTTTTTCAGCGCATAAAAGAATCCGCAATGCTATTAACCGTATAGTTTTTCTTGCTATTTGAAATGCCATGCTTCAACACATTTGAAATAGCCTATTAGTTAATGATTGTGATCCGCAGGCTGTTTTCTACTGCCTCTTAAAAATATTGTAGAACTCTTAATATTTACCTATTTCATACAAGAAAAGTAAATGGGAGGCATCGTTCCAAAAGATTTTAACCTAGCGAAATATTCTACGATTGCATTGAAGCTTTCTGCTTAAAGATCGGTTGTTCGCCTTAATCCTTTTACACTAACTTTACAGGCCCGACCTTAAGCAAACAGCACATGGCCACTTCCACAATTTGTACGAATGTTTGCTTCGTTATCTTATCAATTTGCAATTGGTGATATTGTTTTCATCACTCTTAATTGACAGTTGGTGCATATCATTGAATTTCTGTAATTATTAATCTCGAAGGCTCGCAAGAAAGCGTTTGTTCCCGAAAACCTTCACTTTTCTGGCGTAAACATACCCTTTCGCCTCCAATTTGCTAGAAATTTCGTGAAGGCAGTAAGCCAATATGATGGATGACGGATTCAGCGTGTCGTCGTGAAGAGGGCTGCAGTTCTTGCAGTGGTGTTTGCAGTCAGTCCAAAAGTGGTGCATTCGAACAGGATGGCGTATAGATAGACGACGATCAAATAAATAGAAAGTGGTGTCGGGGGCTGCGAAATTTGGATGACATGACATGCGCTGCAAATGGTCTTCATGAAATTTTTGCCCTTTGCTTCGCTCATTTGCAATGGGGCCAAGCATCTACAATAAATGAGGGAGGAAACCGTACGAGTACGCCAAAAATCATTTTTTTGAACAACTTTCGATTCCTTAGGGAATGCTCGTTTTTTTTGTGGTTAACAAGTTCAATGACTTTATGAGGTTGACAAATTTACAATAAAAAAATCATTGACGATCACTTGTAGTAATCTCTATTCATGATTCTGTTCATAGTAGTATCGTGGCATACTTAGATGGAATGTGAGGGATTATTTTTTGAAAAAAGAAACTTTTTTTAATGAAAAGTAAATTCATCGTCATTCACTATTTCAAAGTGCTCGTGTTTAAAGAAAAGAAAACTTACCAGCAATATAACAATGGCAATTTGACGGTGAAAAAAATCAACCTCAAAAAGTTTATTTTGTTTCACTCGAACAAACTGCAATAGTTGAAAACATCACAATTTCATTCGCCTCTTGATGTATCGTTTGATTTGTTTTCAGTGCTCGCGCATTTTTTATTTATTTTTTGTCTTATGAAAACATTTATGTGTTTTGATATGCATAGAAAGCGATTGGGTAATGAGGAATCAATGAACATTTAGGATTGTAATAGAATTAAATTTTTCTTAGGGCCGATGGGCGATTCAATGAAGCTTGGAAAATTAGCGAATTTAGTGACCAATCATCAGCGTTGCCCACTTAGAAGGACACCATATATATGGAAGAATGCCGATGAAGCTTTATGTGGATTCACTTAGCTGCTATCAACAAAAGTCATTGAGCAGATAGATTTTCACCAACCAAGCAATGCTCTATTTAATCGTCTGCAATCGTTCTCATAGTCTTTTCCACCAACCATGTTCGTACGCTCTTGTAGCTAATATCAATAATAGATCCCAAACGTAACTTTGCAAATGCGCCCACTGCTCTTTTAACTTCTGCAAGAAACATTTCTTTTAGAATGATTTGAACTCTACTTTCAAGTTTCTTTATTCATAAATTTAGTGGCAAAAGTGAGTTATGAAAATAAAAGACACACCCTGTATTCGGGCACAGTTAAATTGGCAACCATATGCATCTTTTATTCGCATAAGAAACATTACAGCCAATTAGTATCGAGAGAAATATAGACGATTACTTCTGTTCTGTTTGTTTATTATTGATTAAAGATTGCTAAAGACTGACCTCGCCAATCATCTGTTTCACAATGTGGACTGAAATCAATTCATTGGGAGGACGTTTAGCAAAAAATCCACTACGCAGAATGTCAACAAATTGCTGTTTTCATGAATTTCTAACGACTTTTTTCACTTCACAATGCACATACATAGCAATTTTTTTCGGGAGGTATTGTTATCGCATCGCAACGCTCTATTACTGCTTCACTTATTATGGCGATGACTTATTAAAGTCATCGATTTACAGGTTGCGTTCAATTGAAAAATAGAAAATATGTCGGTTGAAAATTTTGAAAAATCATAAAAACTGACGATCGCAAATGAAAAATTATCTAACCTGGAAACCAGACGTCATCACCAAACATAATTCCATTATCAGCGAGCAAATCATAATACATTCTCATATCGTCGAAGACACTTTGAAATGAATGATCCGCATCTGAAAACAATAAACTTTCAGTCGCTCTTAACCAGGAGGAAATTGCATTCAGGATTTTCGGAGCTAGGGAAGACGTAGATTTTTAAGACCCTAATAAAGGAAAATATTAGGGAAAAATTGAACTTTGGAGAAAGGGCAGAGAAACCTGTTAAAACTTCAGTCAACTGGACGTATTTGATTGTAAGATACCTTGCAACAAACTTTGATCTATCAATCACTAAAGAGATCAAAATTTGTTGAATGTGAGTTGCGTTTTTCTGAGCCTTTTTTGTTGAAATTTGTACTGCTGAATACAGTACCTCTACAATCGAAAATTTTCACTTCAACATATTGAGATATTACTGTATAATAAAAAAGTTCATTACGGTCATATGTCGACTGTATGCTTAATGCGTCTTGTATCCTCTTAAGCTACAATGCGTCGTGTTGCTATTACTTCTTGGTGGAAGAAAAACCAGCCTTCATTTGGCTTGAAAACAATTGCGGAAACACACTGGAGAATGTGCTGCGATATGTGATCCCGTATGCCGCTCGTGAAAATAACCAACCTCATAACTAATTAACAAAAATTGAAATACATTATTATATAATAACAGCTTCATATCTCAACTAGTTCCAACAGGTAGCACAAAGCTTTTACAAAGATTCGTTTTCCAACAATCTCGCCGCCACAAAATGAAAATCTGATCGACCTAGAATGTATGCAAATATTTTCGCACATTAAAATTTCCATATTCTGTTTCTTAATTGTCGGACACACACAAACAAATAAACAATTGCGCATGGATACGACGTTCCTCTAATGCGCATTTTGCAAAACTGATTTGTAAAACGTAACAGTAGTCAATATTTCAGGTGGCTTGAAAGCACTGATACAAATATTGTAAGTAACCCGGCTTTCGACGAGAATCAGTATTTGGAAAGAGCCTGCAACACCTAGAATTTCTCTCCTTTTAGAGGGTGAAGAGCACAGAAGTTTTTTATGTATCGCTAAAAGCAGCAAAAAAATATTCAAGATTCAGATTCCGATGTAACAACCGCGGTTAAAAATAAAAGCTAAAGAGCAGGTGGCATAGTTAACTTACCTACGTAAATTAAGTCCGCCTTCACTCCAGCACATTTGAGTGCCACATAGGCATCCTTTGTTGTCGCTCGATATGGAGCTACTACATCGGAGTTGTTAAAATAGACAATGTTGCTGAGGTACTGCTCGAAGAATCTGAACATTGTTGTAGAAAATGCAACAATAATTCATTTCTAACGTAAATTTTGCGCCAGAAAAGACGTGACTATTGAGGAAAGTTGCACTTTGTACAGCAAATGACAAATCAAACTAAGTGAGAAATTAATTGCATGATTGGCGTCAATATTAGTCATTATTCTAATCGAAATTTGCGATATTTATCTGCGAAATACATGGAAAATTGATTTATTGAAATATGTATGTATTTAAAATTGTTTTAGAACGAGTATAAGGCGAGAAATCGAAAAGGCGTCGGAGCACGCAGCAAAGATTCGAAGCCCAATTTCTATATAAACAGATGTGAGCATCTTCCACCAGTCTATTATCTTACATCCCCACTGCATTTTTTACATTTCAGATATTGAAAAAAAAATGATGAAATACAATATATGGCTAACAAGAAACAATTCGAATCAAGCCGCTCATTCCTTCAAATTATTCAATGACTGCTTCGATGCTAGTGCTTGTCACTGAGCAGCATGAACATAAAAGCATATCCCGCCTGTTCCCTTAATTAGGGCCTCTCCGCGATTTCTGCAGTCTTAGAACTGCCCCTTCCATCAAATTCAAAAAATTATCCCATAATTGAAAATTAAACTAAATGAATATTGCTCAAATTCCGGTGTGAGCACAAGTGAAGGACCGACTGCTGAGAAAAACAATCATGAATGGATGTAACTTAGTGTACCTGTCAGGAAAGCTGAATATCGTGTTCTCGACTGCCGCCTCAGGGCCTAAGTTTCACTCTCGTTCTGACATTGTAAACATACAGGTGTATGCACTTGAAAGGCTCATTGTTTCAAGGCTAACATTTGGTCGGTGGATTGCTCGGGATCATCGTATCCTCGCATCCAATCCACATAATGCCATGTATCGATAGCAATAATAATACATGAAAGATTAAAATTTCGACAGCTGATTGCCATATCGTTTGTGAAATTTCCTTTATAAGCGCCAACTTCAATAATTCTAAATTAGGAAGATTATAGCACAAAGAATAAGAGCGCATTCGCCCGGGTCAACTTGAATCTGCTACAAGTTTATTCGTTCTGATAGACCGCGAACTAAAGCTTAGATAACTATTGCGAATAAATGCACCCCAAGGATCGACATATACAAGTTGCCTAAGGAACTTGAGAATCCGAAACGCCCTTTCCTTGTTCGAAAGAACCGGCTTCTGCCAAGGAATGTTGTATCCTTGTAGAATCGTCAGCGATGCAGCTATCAAGTTAAAGGTAGGAAATACAAAGTTGTTATCTGTTGTTAGCAAACGGTCTCAACATTTCCTCTCAACCAGAAAGCGAATGCACTGATTTTAGAATTTATATTTTCAGCAATTACATTTACCCATCTAATCCACTCACTGATAGCGGATTAAAAATATTCTCTAGAGATATTCTTCTTACACGAGGTATTCTAGATGACTACCAGGTACGATAGATTTATGCTAGAAGATTCACTCTGGTGCAAAATGCCTACTTTCATAAATTGCCAATAAACAACGTGCAAGAACACAATGATGAAGGTATACTTTAAGTGATTTGTGCATCTGCCCAGACCATTCTTCAGAAGATCCACTATTTGTGATCCGGCTAGTGCGAGATGGAAATTCCAGCGGTCGCAATGTGCTTGTAAAATTTCAGACGATTTTGAGCGACCATGAACGCCTTTCCAGCAAGATAACTCCAAGTTCTTCATATGGTGCAAACTACACCCTTCAGTTGCATATTTCCAACTTTAAAGGGTACCAAATTAATACCACCAGACCGAGAGACAGATGTGCACATAAAAACGCATCAGCATGTCGTCGTAATTAAACAAGGTTGCATGAAGTGCAATCATCTTCAATGAAATTTAATCGAACGAAATGGAACGAAAAACAATCGGTGTGTGATGCGACTTTTCAACTATCTGTAATCGACAATCGATTGACTGATCATGAGGTTTGTCATTCGAATGACGTCATTGAGTAAAAGTGCTTCCGACGAAAATTGTTAACTTGAAGCAGGTGTCGAAAACTGATTTGCAGTATTCGTTTGCTTAAGACTGCAAACAGCTAGCCACCTACCTGATTGGTTTATGAATTCGTAGCGGGACAAAATATCGTCGCAAAATATGTTCAAAAATATCTTTACGACTGCCAAATGTATGAAAACTAGGCTTGACCTCGCTGAGTTGACCGTATATCGCTTTTCTTTGAATGATCTCCTCACCGAATTCACGAAAGCTATATGCCTAAAATGAGAAATAACGTCATGATAGGGTACGACCAGCGGCAACATAAATGAGTGATAAACACTATATCGTAAGCGTGGCGATTGCCTGCAAATGCGTTTACGAATAAACTTCGTTACTGACAGATATCTGCAAAGAAGACTTCGTTATTATTGACAAAATATTGACAAATAAATTCTGAAAGAAAAACTAAAAGGTGAAGGAGACGAGTTGCACTATAAGATTGGAAGACAAAGGAAGATAGGAGATCGGGCATGATTCTGAAATCCTTCTGAGCTAGAAGTTTGAAAGGGTTTGCACGACTCTGCCAGATTTAGGCAATGCTCATCTCCAATGCAAATCATATGTGTAGAAGTTAAGAGCATATAATGGAATATTGAATGTTCAAAAAAGTCTGATCTGCGCCAAACTCAGAGACCCAGATGATCAGACTCACTGATCATGGCCATTGTTTAATGACCACTGAGAGCTCTGTTCGCAGAGGAAGATGAACTCTCTCCTCTCATTTACTGAGCAAGTGCTGTGCAAGTGGATCTGCTGCGGGTCTGGGTAAAAAATAATTGTAGGCGAATGCGTCCCCAGTAATTCAGTGGTGAAGCGTTGATCCGTAAAAAGACGGCATGGGATAGTGGAACCTCTGCGAAAAAGATTTGGAGTAATCATTGAATCAGGGTTATTCCATGTTCCATACTGTAGAAACTTGGTTCTTCTACTCCAGCTAATCGAATTGTTGCAATGGTTTGTACCGGCAAAGCTTCACTGCCTCCCCACTACTATTCATTCGCTATTAACATGTCTTCTTGCTGGTTCGTTACTTATGGCTTGTTATTTATGAGTAGGTCAATGTTCTTTTGCCAATTGAGCCTAAAAATTGCACAGGCGAAAATATTTGAAGAGAGTTCTTCTTTATTGATTAGCTTCTCACTGCAAACGCTTTAGAGTTCGATGATAAGCTGCTGATATCAATGCGCTGGTAATTTCTTTTGGTGTTCGATGATTATAAGATGCACAGTTTTTTATTTACTCACTGTTTCTTGACTGTTTCTTGACTACTTCGTAAGGATTCGAAAGGAAACCATATCCCACTGAGTTGAGAAAACTGGTGAACGTCATTCAAAACTTTCATTTCCACACAGCAAGAATCTGCCCTGTATTTATGCAGACCATTGTCCCCAACTTCTGTAACCAAAAAGCACATACCCTTTTTGGATAGCAATTGACCTTCGTAACAGCTGGCGGAGAAGGTGGAAGTGTCCAGAAATACAGTATGTAGATAGTGAACATGAAAATTGCCAAAGTCGCTGCTGCTAAAATTGCGCAAATTGGAATACGGTCAGATATTCCTCGTCCCATCGTTGTCTGCTATAAATATACCGATACTCGCAAACGCTCTAAAGTGAGTGAAACGTTCACCTGGATCATTTATGAACTGAAAACTTTTGAAATTGCATAGCAAATGGAATCGGTGTTGTATAGTCAATTTTTACTGTAAAGAAAGCAGATGCAATAAACACAGCACAGGATTCGAAATTTGGGTGTCCATCTTTAAATAAACAGATGTTATAATCTTTGAAGGAACGCGTTATGTCATAGAAACCCACGCGCTGACTCATTTCAAATTATTACGATGGTGCACCATTTTTCTCCGCTTCTCTGCTATTACGTTATCATACCCATTCGATATTGCGTTCGATTGAGGCTTATCCCATGCAGGTTGCATCATTTACTCGTGGCTTAAATGTGTGAAAACGGTGCACAGAACTGGCGTTCGTCGTTCTTGGAGGACGCAACGAAAACAAGTTTGATCAGTCACTAATCGAAGAAAAACTCGAATACCATTGCAGTAATAGAGAGCAAAATCAGAACTGCTACGCTTTGCGCTGAAAATGATCATTTGAAATCATAGCGAAACAAACTTATCGAAAGATAAGCAAAAATATTTCGTGAAGAAGGAGCTTACTGGAGCGTATAGTATCGAATTCGACTTCTTGTTCATCTACGATTTTCCAATTATGTCTTTCGATAAAAAATATCGGTCACTCATGTTGTCAACATCGTTCGATTAGAATTGCGATAAGCACAATGAATAGGTCATTGTTTTCTTCCATTTAACAAACACAACGCAAAAAGTGCACTGTGAATTTTATCTTATGGATTCATCAATAGCAAGAAAAAATCGCCAAGATCGAAACCTTTTACTTGAAAACAAAGTGGTTTACTAATCAGAATAATTGTCTTGAGGTTTTTGAGCTTATTTAGAATAATGAAAGAAGTGAATGTCTTACACTCAATTAATTTCAAAACATTTGGTCTTGAAAACCTTGAAATTTGTACATAATGAAGTGCAATGCGTGAATAACTAGCAAAACTTCTCCTAATTTAGCACTCCTATTTGATCGGTCGATGGATACACAATTACTGCAGCGTTTTTTTTAACTTACGACAAGAACACCTTGCAGAATCAAGCATTCTGCACTTACAATGATGAATTTGTGCGAAATAACCTTTGCATTTTGCCGCTCATCGGTAAATTATCTTAGACCCACATCAAACAGCCTGTTTCACCTCGGTTTCGAAACCTAGATCAACAACTTGTTCGGCAGTCGAGAGAGGACTTTTTTTTTCATTCGAAAAGGCAAGAAACCTTACGATCATTTCGAAGAGAGCGCCTACTCATTCACGTATTCTTTCGTCTACTCTTGAAGCAAGACGGCTTTCGCTTTCTTCTTTTCATGCTATCAATTCACTGATTTTTTACGCCTTTTTATATATTTCTTATCTTTAATTCTCTAGAATGCTGCTTGTGGTTGAAGTTTAAACTTAAAGTTGGGCCGAACAATAAGCTGTAACATCAACATAACGCTTAATTATGCATCAAATAAAAATGCTGCTTTATAAAACGTGTTTCATTGCTAGTTCAAAGTCTAATACTCTTCCAAAAGTTTGACCGCTCAATATTTTGAAAGAATAGAGGGGAGAAGAAGCTTGCAAACGTGGTAAAATTCCTGACGATTCTACATGTATATATCCGCTTATCCATACAAGTTATCACCTGCTACGTTCCATCAATTGAATCTTCTATCAGTGGAGCTTTCAGGGTATGTGTTCCACGAAACATGCTTTTTTACATAGCTTAGCTCCCACTAAGGGTAACGAAGACTCCACTTTTGGAGATGAAGTAGGCGTCCTTACATTGCCTCATCGTTATAATGACAGCACGAAATACAGTGTAAATAAAACAAATTTCAATGCCAGCTATTCACCACTACATTACCAAGCCCTATGGTACAGTGGTTTTATGAATGTAACGCTCATGTAGACAATATAGCCCCTGCATGAACGCATCCATCCTATGATAGATGTGCAAGTAAGAATATAATTTTGTATATATATATATATATATATATATATATATATATATATATATATATATATATATATATATATATATATATATATATATATATATAAGCAGTTACCTGTAAGATTGAAAGTTCATGAAAATCCGAGGAAAAAGCAGTTTTGCAAGTTAAGGGGGAAAGTCACTTGTTTTATTTAAATGAGGTTATGGAACGTGGAAGTAGGAGGTGGGAGGGGGAGAGAAAAGGAGATAGGAAATTGGAAGGGAAGGGGAAGTGGATGAATAGAGAAAAATAGCATGTAGGTTTATTCAAGAAATCTAAGTGCTCGTACGAATTCATCTCTTCTTTTGATAACCAATTTCAATGATCCGATGTTCATGAAACTTAAAACGCGTTTGCTTGTTGTGTCTACTGGGATTCAGAAGGGTTTTCTTCTTCTTTGCAAGAGGCGAGTTATCTGCATGTTTTCCCTGCTGTGATGGAGCGTTGTCAAATATGTCTAGGATTTCAGATTGGGTTTGTTAGAAAGATCTCAGGATGGGTTTTTTAAAATTTGGAAATGTTTCACAATGGACATAGATAACAGCCGGCCACTCTCACTCGCATAAGTTTCCCTGCGCTCATTGATAGCGCATGAAAGCCATATTCGTCGCACATGTGCCAGATTCATCAAATGGAGACATGAGGTTGTCATAACGCTTGCGATGTAGTATTTCTCATGAATGCATGAGAACTTCAGTTTTCTTTAGGGCTAGAGGGAGGAGAATATGCTAATTTCCCCAGATATTAAACGTACCCAGGCTCAAATCTCATGCAAATATGCCGATGGCCTGTTACTGCGAGGAAAAGCATAAATAACGTAATCTTCTAAAGCCTTTGCGAATCACAATGGCACATGAGCAAACGCATGCAAAAGCAAACGATACTATAGCGTTGAAAACCTCTATCTGTAAATGGGACGAATTGAAGGAAGCATATAAGTTTATTAAATAAACTCAGACACCGCTTTTTCTTGTCTGCACTTTAGCTTCACTCATATTCTTTCCTTCCGTTTCCTCCCTTTTACCTTTTGCTTTCTGCCAACTTTCCCATAATCTCTTTAAAGTGAAATAACTGCTCTTTCTTCATTTTAACAGCTACTTTGGTTTCTTACTTTCTTAACATTCCTCTTCTTTCCATACTTACCTCTTCATGGTTTACTGGAACTAGCTCAAGCAGGTATCTGAAGTACATCGACATATTCTTCTGAACAACGTCTACATTCTTCGTGCTGATAACCTAAGGAGCCGAAATTCTTCAGATAAAACTGATATATTTTCGACGTCGTATAAATGGTTCTTGTCAGCAACAAAACGGCCTGTAGTCATTGAAAAACATCCCATACGCCTTGCACAAATCGAATCTCTTCAAGAATATTTTTTAATATATGATAGAGTGATAGCTTGAAAGAATCAACAATGCCGACGTATATTGCGATTTAAAATTTGAAAGATTCAATGAATCTTTGACGGAAATTATTAATTATGAACTGAAGCTGATAGAGCGAGTTTTCAGAAGACTAAGCTGAAGACCATTAAAAAACAATGAGGACTCGATTATTTCGGAATGAACGCTCTGCGCCGGCACGTGCCGTAAGTACAACCTTCTCAACGTTCCTTGTTTGAAAAGCAAGGGCCTTAGGCGACGTCCAATATACAATCTCCTTTATGATCGCTGTGGGTATCTTTTTATAATTGACAGTGTCTTGAAGATCATCCTGTTTAATAAAACCGACACAATAGCTGCATTTTCTCCCACATCCATTCAACAAAGGATATTTGAGGCAATATTTATCCAAATTCTAGACATCACCATCTCTTTTTTTGTAGTGCTGAATCTTGTAGACAAACATGATGGCAAGCATAAACCTAAATGATGATTAATGAGGATAGCTGATATTTAGAAATGAAAAACGGCGAAGAAAACACATGGATTATATTCTATAAAATATTCCCCAAAAATGCTATCAATTTCATCCAAATCCCAAGTCATTATTTACTTAATTGTCATATTAAACGAAATTAAGGATATCGAGGTTTACAAGTTGAGATCGTTCTAAGATGAAGCCTATTAACCAAAGTGAGTGCTCAGATTATATTAATATAGAAAGCAAAAAAACTTCTGACAGTCGGATGATCTTATGAACTGTAACTAATCCGTCGAAAAATTTGCACAGGAATTAGTGTACTCGCATGAAAGAGATTTTTCCCTTTTCGCTTCCAATTTTGCTCCATTTGTTATCAGAAAGATTCGTTCTGCTATTTTTCTCTTATTAGTTTTCTTTCTCTTCGCATTCATTTTAAGGGTAATTTTGAAAATATTACTCAGTTGCACTTTGTCGAGTCAGAAAGCGGCTAAAGGTGGGGAAGTAGCAATGAAATCATCTACATCTATTCTAACAAAAGCTTAGTTATACCTCCTCTTGAGATAGAGCCAAATGGAACACCTCAGATTAATTCGATTAATTTCAATCATATTTTGAAAGTGTGGAATAAGAAACTAATGAATAAACTTGTAGGCTCCAACGGGATTATGTGTGCTGGTGGTGTTTATTTCGACTGCTTTGCTCATTCAACTTAAAATTTCTAGTCTTCGACAATCAAAAGGTTGTTTCCTTTTATACTTTCAAAGTTTTGATGGAGACGTGCTTGTACAACGCAATGATTTATGTATAAAGAAGGTATGTTACGAACGTTGAATGCAATCTTTTAGCACTCAATGAAGCACCGTTGCAAATTCATCATCATCGCCATCATCCTGCGTATCTGAAATGAAAGTTTCCACAAGCCCGCTACCGAGATCTGTGACCTCTCCTCCTTCCGAAGTCATCCTTTTATATACACCTTCGTTAATTTATTTCCCTTTACCGTACCTTCCGTGAGATAGTAAATCAAATACACATCCATTTAAATTCATTCCACTTTTAAAATCAAACGTTCATTTTGGTGGTCTGTGATCTTGCAACACCATATATTGGCTTCAAGGCTTTTTGGAATTTTTGTTTCCTCTGCGAGACATGAATTTCAGACTCATCGCTAATGGAGTTCGAATCTAATAGAGTGAAGGAGTTTTGATTTCTCCTTAAGCCACGATTTAATAATGACGAATTCTGTCCAGCAGTAAAGGTAATCTACATTATTCGATCTCGCCCAGACCGATTCGACGAAAGGGAGCAAATACGAACGAGTTGGGGAAAACCGTTGAAAAATTTACTGGTAAATGAATCAATAACTTTCGCTATGAAGCTGGAATATGATTAGAAACCTTGACAGTAATTGAATTAAGAGAAATGTGGTAAAAGATCATATCTGAAGCGAATCGGCAACCGGAACATCACAAATGCCGAGAACTGGCGGAACATGGAAGCGAGAACGTTTTAGGGGATCACTAGCGCCTGTACTATTTTGCTCAGCTCAAAAGCCCCAAGGTAGTCATTATAAGAAAAGAGTACGTCTACTGAGAAAACCTTCAATTTTATGCTAACTTTTGAGAGTTGTGAAAACTTTTTATCGTTTGCGTGATCTGTATCAGTGATTTGCTCGAAGCATGCTAGTGAACGGATCAAAACTGAACTGATATTACTATCATCCAAATCGTCGAACCCGCAGCAAATTCGAGGCATTTCGCAAAACTCGACAAAATCCTCACGGAAGATATAAAAAAGACGCGTTTACTCGTAACGTATATTGACGCATCAGAATGCTAATGAAGCGCTTAATACAAATTATATTTGCCTGATAAGAAACGAGTGATTAGATGAGATTGAATAGGAGATATGATACCAGTGGTCTTCACTGATACTTTTCTTCGTCGTTAGACCTGTGCAACATCAAGCCTTCACATAAAATCATGTCATCCAACCGTAGCCTATTCGGACGTGATATAACGGCTTACTCCATAAATGGTATCACCGTCGTGGATAACAGCACGCATTAAAATCCCGTAGATTAATGGAGAGAATTGTAGCAAAACTTCAGAAATACTTTGAATTATTCGTCGAAAAAAAAAACAACAGGAACCTTCTATATTTCAAGCCTTCACATAAAATCATGTCATCCAACCGTAGCCTATTCGGATGTGATATAACGCCTTACTCCATTGTTTATGACAATATTGTAGTGCGACTGCAACTTAGAAAATAAATAACATTAATCGTCTTTTGATTTGATTAATATAAGCAAATTGCCATGAGATACTAATGTTTGTCATATGAAAATGACAATTGAGGTATTCGTGTTGGGAAACGCTTATAGAGGGCAAATACGCGACGATATTCGTAATGAGTGGCAAACATATGGTGATTTACTTCTAGTGGATGTTTTCGATTCGTATTATAAGCTCACACTCAGATCGACTGCAATACTGCGTTGGATTTCAACGTTTTGCAGTTCTTCAAATTTCTATTTTCAGGTTGTTTTGCTGTTGTTATTTTTTATTTCTAGTTTTGTTTTTTTTTTATTCCAGGTCTAGATTGTTGTTTTAAATATTGCTAATATTTCTTGTAAGTTCAACATGTAAAAACCACTCGTGCTATCGATCACTTTGAGACCATTTTTATGCTTTCTCAAATCTATTAGGAAAGTGTGCCAATTTCGACCTTTATATTATGCAACTATACCTCGATATTGCATCTGAGAATATAAAGAGCGTCGAATACGCCACTTTCTCCTTCGAATATTACATTCGTCTAAATGTGAGTACGTTCTTATGCTGAAAAAAGTATTGAAAAATAGCAACTTCTATATTAGCCTCATTTTCGCCGACTCTCTTGTGGAAAGACATGGCTTGACTGCCAAAAAAAGACTAAAAAACTTAACCAAATGCAATTTTGAGAAGGAAATAATTCGAAGTAACATTTGTACTGTTCACTTCCGCCATTGTTGACAAATGGTCACTTCCAAGAGCATGTTTTTAGAACTTGAACAATCATCATACTAGTTAGAACTGGAGGATTCATGCGAATTTAACTTAGAGGTGTCTCGAATGCATCGGCCTTCGTTATCAATTGCCAGGTATAAATAAGGATGAAATGGGACAATGTGCTGTTCCGGCAATATTCAATGCTTGACCGGTCGAACACGTTCAATTTCAGCATTATTTGCTATCTTGAATAAGACGGTCCAGCTTTTGTAATATTTTTGTGCCACTCGAAAATTCCGAGACAACCTCGCCAAATAAGTTCAAATTTCAGTCCAGAATTTAAAAGTTTCCTATGCTTTTATTCAAGCTGTTAATCTTGAATATACAGTTCGAATACATTCAGTCGGCCGAGCAACATGGAATACTCCGTTCTCTAATATAGGTTCAGCATTTTTAACCTGAAATGTACAAGTGATGACCAACATAAGAAGCGCTTGCGTTTCAGGGTGACCCAGATTCTGTAATTTTCCACGGGAATACGATCGGTTTTCTGAATAAGCATGATGCCACGAAACCGCAAATTTTTGGCAAATGTATGCTCAATACGGATGTCATCAGAGGAAAGGGCAGCAAATGGTTCGTAACACCTTACATCATACAACACTTAACCTTTCTCGTTACTCTTTCAACTTTTGTGCATAGACCCTTACCTGTAAAATTGCACAGACTCAATTTCTCCACATACACAAAACTCCCCAAGTGTAGGGACTGCGCGGATCCCCGCTGGGAGAAAAAAAAGGAAGCGCCATATTTTCCTATTTTCACTTCAGTGAATTTATGAGTAATGCCTAATGATGGAAGAAAGCGTATATAAGAACGAAAAAAGGCACAAAAGCTTCCATAGTTTCCTCATAAATTTTTCATTTCGTAAATCTTTTCCCAAAATGAAAAAGAAAAAACAGAACGAATATTGCCTAATATTTCGATGAAACCAATAAGATCCCCTTCTTACATATCTTTTCGCGAAAAGCGAGAATCGTTGTGTAAAATTTCTAAAAGCTATTGCCTAGAAGATATCAAACCTAAATACCCTCAAACATCAAAGCTAAATATCACCCAAAGAAACAAAAAAAGTATCTTTCAAATGAATCGCATATTTAGGAAAAACACTGAAATGGCATTTTGCAGGACAGTAAGCAAGAACATTTATAGTGCCTCAAAGTTTCCAACATATGTACTCGGTGGTGCATGGATTTTTTCATCGGCAGCACACGGGCGATTGTTATACTGGTTGGGGCAATGGCGAACATACTTGCATGTCGATGATGCTCTTATAAGTGGACTTATAGCGGAGAAAGCGATGGTGACAAGGATATGCTTGAATGCAATCGACCTTCCCGCTAGCTTTCGTGTAATCAAACAATGCTCTTCAGAGACGTCTTTCATTCCTTCGTAGTCGTTTACCACGCTTGTTGTATATAGCGAAAAAGGCTATCAGCGTTCTATTACCTTGCTACCTCTTTGAATAATTATTTCATACGAAAATCTCGTTAACGAATCGATATAATCCAATTAAACCGAATGCAATCATATCTAGCGGATTTCTGAAAGATTGGATTCGCTCTTTCTTGTGGATTTTAACTGCGAATGGAGCGAAATTTGTGACAAAATTGCTGCAAAAATTTTACCCAAAAAATCACTATACAAAAGATGGAATGAATGTCTCAAGCGTCATATAAAGAACGAATGATTGAAATATTTAAGAAAATCCTTAAATCCTGAACATCTGGTAGTTATCATTTCTTCTCTCTTCTTAGGCTAACAATGTGACTAGTGAATTCCTTTATAAGGACGAAAAAATTGATGCACAAAATTCTAATTCCGATATATTCACTTCAAAAAAAAAAAAAAATTGCAAATTTACTTGTACATTATAAGATCTTAGCGCTCAGTGAGCTATACGTTTCGATTTCGAACGCTTTTTTAGACTAGATGAATTTTTTTTTTTGCACTAGATGAAATGCTGCTCAAAATGCTATGCAACACTTCGCCTTTGTCATATCTGAAACAATATTATATTGCTATCATATCTTCTAGTCTTCTCGCAGTATTCATCTAATTATTATTGAATAATAACAAAATTTTGAATTTATTATGGGATTACGCTATAAACATTGAACACTCCTAGTACATAACTTCGGCAAAAGCAATAAGACTTTTGTCAGCGATGCTTACACTATAAAACATTTCCACACTAACAGCTTCGTGCATAATGTTTTATTTCTGCTATACGATATTTCACTATAAGATAGTTTCTGAACACTGCATCATTGCGCAAAGTTCGCAAATTTCTATGATGGTCGAGACCACCCATGAAGCATACTGCACAATATGGCAATCCTATAAATGCCTACTTGTGTTCTATTTTGGCAATTCGTCATTGCCACTTTTCAACCAGCCCTTTTAAATCTCTTCGTGACGTAATAATTTCGGTCGCAAATCAGGAGGAGTTACGGCGACTTCCGCGCTCTAAAGATTTAATTCCGCATTGGATATTCAGTTTGTATGGATTAAGAAAAAGGATAATATGACTGACTATAGTTAGTGCAATTAGACGGACTGGGAAACAAGAATGGAATGAAGCAGAAGAGTGAACTGTGCTTGTCTACAAACGGTAGACCTGATTCTATTTCGCACACGTACTTCACCTCGTTGTCAGTTTGTTTCTTTGTCCTATAATGCAACAACGAATAAATCTCGAAACGAGACATTTTCATTGATAAGGGAATATGATAATGAAGAAACAAATGCTGTCATAGAGGTAATTTGTTATTGGACGTGAACCAGAAATTGAATATTTCCTATTCAAACTATGTTTAGAAGGGTTACCACAAAAGTCAAACCCATTTCTCAAAGGTTTCTCCTTCTATGCTGCATTTGATCCCACCACAAATCTGATTAATTGAACGCACTTAGCTGCATATTTGAAATGGTATTGCCTGCGGAACTATTGCCAAAATCCAGTGCGTGGTACATTTTTAAAAGCGTGCTAAAATAGCGAGTTTTAAAAGCGATGTGGCATATCTAATTCATGGCAACTTTTTGATCATACGAAGGCCAATCTCGTCTTGTTTTCGGCACATTTCTTTTTGCTGAGATGATAAGAGAATTGGAGAAAGAAAGGAATGCGAGTATATATAACGGTTGTTCCCGATCACTTTAAGTGCGTTTCCTTCGCTATCATTGCACTTATCACTACCCATTGTCATTGATCACCGCACACATATAAAGAATTTTATATCAGCAACTGATCGTTCGCTTATGATAACTGCTTGCAGTTATATTTTAAACAGAATAGAATATGCAACCATCTGATCATTGAGACGCAGATACGATCTGGAAGAATGAAAATGCTTCATTTCTCCAATATGAAAAATCACTAAAAGCAGCTAATGGGTAGAATCGATTCGTGCAAACTGCGCATGCAAAATCGGACCACGTTTTTAGAAAAACTACTGTTTAGTTACATCGTAGTGACCACTACTTCTATCACTAACGAAGGTTACCACTCTCACCGCATATCCACGCTGCTAATTATGAGAACATTGCTCCATATAAAGCAGACTAAGGTTAAGCCACGAATATATTAGCTTTATTCAGTGGCAAACAAATGCGGAAGATTTGAACACGAGATGTCGTCGTAGAGAAGTGAGAAGAAAATCGTTCAGCAGCAAAGCAACCCTCAAAATCGACCGGAGGAGTAATCGATGAAATATTCGGAGTTGAGCGCATCCGCACGAGCCTAAATTGGACACACAGATAAATAAATAAATAAATAAATAAATAAATAAATAAGTAAACAAGCAATGTATCTATATCTAAATCTACGCACCATATATATATATATATATATATATATATATATATATATATATATATATATATATATATATATATATATATATATATATATATATATATATATATATATATATATATATACATACATAAATGATCACCGTAAGAAAATCGGCGTTTCAAATGAAAAAATGACTTGATGATTCACCTGCAACTGTACAAAATTTGCAAATTTTTAACATTTGCGTTGTTTTGTAAGAGCAGAATTGATACCAGAACGAACAAATCTGGAAATATCACATTTGAAAGAAACCAGCAGACAAAAAATTCCCTTAACCCATTATTTAGCTGAAAAAATTGCATAGCATAATTCTCTAATACCATCAACGCGCTGCAATTTGGATAAATCTGGCTGATTCAACAATCAGAAATTCTGACTCAAGTATATTGCAGTAAGACGCAATAAAATGCACCGATATGAAGGATTGTGTTTTTTGCAGAAATTTTGAATTTGAAGCATAAGGACATTCCAATCGAATGATGAGGTCACCACATGTGTGAGCTGTAGTATAACAACAATAGTGCTGCAAAACACAAAGTAGTGGGTGCATTTGAGTGTCTAAGCGCTAACTGGTAATGGCTTCAAAGAGTGGATCTTTAAGGCGCTCCTTAAAAGGCAAAAATTCCGCTCTCATTTCTTACCTGTAGAGTATTAGCAGGGCCTTCACCGATCAGGATTCTTGCCGCTCCTCCTGGTGTTGATTCTATAGTTGCAATAATGTTTGAGCCACCGAACGCATATTCGGAGCGGTTTCCAGGATTTCCGACATACGCTGAACGCACTTGGCTTGGCGTGTGCACTTGCGCCACGCGACCATCATACTGTACAGTAGAATTTCCGCCATACCCCGGTGGTCGGCCATAATTCACTGGCTCAAATTTAAAAACATCAACAAACAAGTCGGTAAGCTTACCTCAGCAGTTTTGCATTCCACTCGCTTGGCTGATCAATCCTGTAAGTCGAAACCAAAAAGCAAAGCATCCAAAACAGCACCTTAATGTATGAAAACTTAGCCAAACTTTTTCCTAAGTCTTCCACAAAAAAAAAAACTTTGCACGTAACTCAGCTCAAAAAATGCAAGTTTTTTAACTCCTTCAAATGTCTTCAACTTCCTTCACAGCTGATGAAGTGACATCAGCTATGTTTTAAATGTTCATTAGAAATCACTGCAACTGTGGAGGATCTCGCTCTACCCTCTATTACATCGTGATGTATCAAAGATAAAGATGCTTGTTGTAATTCACTGTTATCGCACTGAGTAGTGAAATTGATGTGCTTGTATTGACTCCGCCTTGATGCCGCTTAATACTGTCATTTGATGGATTTATCTGGTGAAGAAGAGCCACGTCAGTGACCAGGTGGAGAGATATCATGTGGGGATACCTACTCAAATAACTAGAAACAATATTTTATGCTTTATTTCTTTGTTTCGTTTCATTTTTCTAATTAGTTGCTTGCCGTTTTTAAAAATGTTTTTTTAGAAAGATAGTTAGGCGAACGTAGGCATTAATAACGTCCAACGTTTATAACATGTAAGTTTTTATGCTGATGCCCACAAACGAATTTCGCAAACTAGTTTTTTAAATTTTTTGCAGGCATCAACGACGAAACGCTGTTTCAAAAAAAATTGTATGATCGTATAAACACATATGATCTCCAATTTTATTGAATGCTAATAATAATTACAAACCTGAGTCCCAACCATTGCACTATTCCCATAGGGATGAGCTCCAAATGGTAACGCGACAATGCCATTCATATTGGGTGGTCCTTGCCAAAAAGCTGGTGAGTTCATCGGTGTTGGCGGAACGCCTTAAACGATACGTGTCTGTACTGAATCCATTTCACGGTACTACTACTATAACAAGAACTTCATCATATTACCGTGATTATCTTTGTCTAAATTTCGATAAGTTGGAAATTTGAACTCTCCTTAAATTTCAGAAATCCGTTTTGAGATGTTGAAGTCTCAGAACAGCTCTGAATTCATTTTAGCTTTTCAAGGATGATAAGAAGTGTAGCAAGTTTAGAAAAAACATAAAAAGCCAGTGTGGAAGAAAGTTACAAATTGTCATAAAAATTCAGGCTAGCTGCGCTTAATTCATATCCAATATCGTTTTTCACCGATTGCCTCAAATGGCTAACTTCCATCGTTTAAAAATTTGTAGTTTTTTGATAATGCAGATTTCTCTTATCTTCTTTCCTCAGCATAGAATTTTTTAAACTTTGAAACTATCAATCCCAAAAATTGGACTGCCTTAGATTTGCAAAGGGCCCAAGGTATACGGCATGTTTTGTATCGCTCTTCTGTCAATTCCCGATTTATCCTCAGCATCTTTTGGACAGCTATTAGAGTAGTGGATTCAACAGCCGTAGAGCGAGACGTCACTTTCGTAAATAAGAAGATTTAAAATAACTTCATTGCCGTCCAGCCGTTGAGTGACCACGATTAGGTAGGTTAAAGACAACATCCTATCGCTTTCTCTTCATATTTGAGGACCCACCGTCCTGCCATAATTTCCTATTCTGTGTCGGTGGACTTTTATCTACTTCGTCGATTCATAGGGCTGTTAAGTCAGCGGGGCTCAGGTTCTATCACCCACAATTTTAGTTCTTTCCCATATAGAATTCTCTCTCATTTCTGATGAATTTTCAAGCCTCATTTCCCGTATCCATTTCACCATACCTCCATGTACACAGCGGCATTAGAATCTTTATATTATGAGATATTGAAGTTATTTTCCTATTTGAGCTTACCATGGTTGTTGTCGCTTGGCATAAAACGAGTGTTATTAAATCCAGTTTGGTTGTTGTTCGCATCAGTTACGTTGTTGTTGAATGGAAACGCGCTACCAAACAACGGACCACCAGGCGAGGAATGCTGTTGATTCATAGCAAATCCATGCGGTGGTGATGCGAATGATCTACCATTTGACGGACCGTTCATTGGTGGACCACCTCCGCCCATGTTCAGCGTATTCTGGAAGTTATATCTGTGATCGAAGCCCGTGCCAGCCATGACCCTTCTTCAACTTAACCTCCGCTCGAAATAATCAAACACCGACCACGCAGTTTTCCTAGCACGCTTATATATAATAGCAATTTGTATGGAAATTTATTGATATGCAAAAATCTGATTTAATATGAGATCAGTTGAATAAAATTTGCATATACGGTCTAAAAAAGAGAAAGTTAGGAGCACAGAACAGAATTAGGTCATAAATGAGCTTGGGAAAAGAAATGACAGCCTTACCCTCGAACGCAAGCGAATGCGATGGAGGATTTCTTACATCATTTCCCGAAGGCAGAGTTTCCATTTCATGCGTTTCTGTAAATGCGCTCTCCAAAGAATGCTTGTGCAATAGATTCACCTGAAGAGTCACTAAAATTCGAGGTGAGAGATTTGGAGAACATAAATACACAAAACGATAGTCCCCTATATTTTATTCAACGTTGATCTCTTAACTGCAAGAAGAAGTTGTGACATTTCAGAGTGCAAATATTTCACGCGCCTTGGTTTTCATCTTGCATCGATTTTGTATTATAAAAAATTGATCTTTTGTAGAAAATATAGCATTAAGATTATTCATAAGATAGTGACATTATTTCGCATATTTTGCAATTCGTTGACAAATTTATTGAGGCAATTGCTTAGTTGAGCGTAACACAAAAGTGCACATCGTGTCTGCTCATCCGATTGTTATAATTATGTAAAACAGACTCAAAACAAGAAAATTGCTGTTGGCGAGTTGACGAAACCTGAATGGCATCTGAGTTTCACTTTGATTCATGAGCGTTTGCTTGTGAATAATGAAAGAAACAATTTTTTCGGAATGCTTTTTGATGTATTACTAAGAAATCCTCCATAGCAACTACAGGAAAATGAGGAAATTGCGCGATTTACTATATTCAAATGAGATATGTTGAAAGGCAACGTGATGTGGAAGGGTTGTTAGAGAAACAGTAATGGAAGAGTTAGAAATGAAAAGATGAACGACATTCGAACGGTATTATAGAGAGAACTTTTTTTTGGTAGTATGGAGGTATAGAAAAAAATAGTATTGAAGAGTGAGTCAGAAACAACGAGGTGAAAACGAAATCTTGTTCACCAACCTGGCTAACTAGTGCTATCAATAGCGCATTAACCAGAGAATCCTGTGATTATGAAATTTATTAGTATATATATATATATATATATATATATATATATATATATATATATATATATATATATATATATATATATATATATATATATATATATATATATATATATATATATATTTCACATGTAGTCCACTATCCAATCTTCCACATCAATCCATCAATCTCGGAAGGAATTATGTATATTTTAATTTCAAAAGAATTTTATGCATATTTATAAATAGGGTTTCATATCAGGCTGATTAGGAAGCAAGAAAGCCAATCGTTTGTGGAAAATATCCACCAATAATGTGATCATTTAATTATATGAAAGCATCACATCGCTAAGCATTAACTCATCCAACTAGTTGACCAAATGATCGAATTGCGAAAGTGCATAATATGCCGAATCCCTTCAGTTGTTTTTCGGTTGGTTGTTTTTCAATTCAACAGTGATCAGATATTCACAATGCGAAAAATACATTCCCATCTTTAGATGTTCACCATTTCATTGTACTAAATACCGCTATAATTAAGCAAGCATAATTTGTTTGAAAACCTTTTCCATATCAGAAAATTAAAACAAAAAACTGAAAAATTAAAATTCCAATTTGAGACCCACTAAAATTTTCACGATCGAATCGTCCATCCCTAATAAAAATTTCTTTTCAAATTGTCACATTGAAACGTTCATTCCAATGTGGCTCTCATTTCGTATTTCCTTTTTTCTCGTCGATAAACTCCTATTTATGAAATGATCCCATAGTGACCCCAACAAACGTTTTCAATTGTATCGAAATCGTAAGTGGTCATTTCAATGCACCATTCTATAACGGAAATGACGAACCGGTTTTATGAGAAGGCGGTCAACGAAAGCGTTGCCGTCTTCAATTTTTCGCCGTCAGTATATTTATCATCTGACATCTCAAACGAAAATGAAACTTTCCATTTTTTGCTAACAACAGTGGAATTCTCCTGAGGGCGAAGAAGTTGGAAAATGCACCTTTGTATTGGGCGCAATATACGTTTTTCAAAATAATTCTATCAGTGAGAAAAACTATGCACGCAAACCATTATGAAGGCACTACTACAACGCGTAAGCGTTTGACGCGGCCAAGGTCTTTTCAACTTTTGAAAGCTGTCATTCCTAGCATCTGACCGTCGAAGACGCGTCTCACTTAAATTAAACAGCAATTTCAACCTCTCTAAGATCTCACTTGAAGTCTTCAAAAAAGGCTTCATGCCAGCACTTAATTCAGCCACTCCTTCTTCTGCCCCTCTCCTATCCTCACGACCATTTAATTCCTCTGAGGCATGACTTTCTGCATCGTCACCATGTAAACCCCCTCTTTTATTTCACATCTCTGTGCTCAAAAATACCCATTTGCGAAATTCGATGGCTAACCGGCATGCCAAAGCCTATTCTCTATGAGGTAAATGCCCCTCCCCGTTACTTCGTTTCGCAAAAATCGAATGTTCGGCATCACCACTCTCTAAAACTCTGCGTGTAGTATTTGGCACCGATCAGATATCTGTGAAATCAATTCCGTGGTGAAGTCAAGAAGACGATTTCATGATTTGACCCACAGCACGTGACAGGGTGAAAGGAGCACTCAGCCCCGCGGCTTTGACTCGTTCTTCTTCCACCAATGCAGTACACTGGATTTTTGAGTTTCGCACATCTCTTTTAAAAAACATCCCTTGTAAAATCTTGAGCTCAAAAGATGCATCAACACAAATACCCGCATTAAAAACTGCACTCAGAAGCTTGAACCACATGGAGGGATCATGAATCTTGTTATGAAGTAAAACAGAACTGCAGGTCAAATGAGAGAAATTAATTGGTTTTGTTAAAATTCATCAAAGTTTTTGCTTTGTAAAATAAACAATATCTGCTCATTAGCATTGTCATTTAGTCGAAAATAAAACAAGTGGTTAAGAAATATTATGTTGCTTCGAATGAGATTTTCTTTGGGCTATCTTATCTTTTCCTCTTCATGGAACATCCAACGGCATAATGCGCCTGAGATTTTTCTCTCATTTTTCTGAAAAAGAGATTTATTCTCTTTCATAGGGAAGTAATTTCCCCAGAATTAAGTTGGCTATCCACTCCAGAAATCTTTGCGATCATTTTGTGATTGAAGAAATGCCTTAAACAAGAGTAAAAAACGAGCGTAACACGCATGCATTATTCTTTGCGTTCGTCGTTCATTCTTATCACATTCCAAAGTGTGTAGTTGCCCATTGTTCGCTTTCGATGAAATTCACCACTATCGGTAAGAATAAAGAAAATTTGTGAAATGAAATGCGAGAGATGAAAGATTCGGCGACGTACATAGGTCAAATCTGATTTGCCACCTAATGTTTTCTTTCACGTAGTGCCTCGTAATCACTGCTCAATGACAGAACTATAGATTTCCTTCTGTTACATTGTTCTCTTTTATAATATCTTGTTTATGCATTAGTTGCTACAAAAAAAAAAATGCTTAGAAAGTTTCATGCAACATTTCTGTATCTGAATGGTGGAACATTTCTGGATAACGAACATGAAAATATTGAACTAAATATCTCTTTCTTACGAAAGTATGGCTGTATAAAGAGTGAAGAGGTGTCGAACGCAAAAATGGCCATTTCGAGCTATGCTGACGAAGCACAAAATTAGTTAGCTAGTAAAGGGCGCAAAATCATGAAGAAACTTGGCCATGTCCGAAAACATGTCTGATTGATTACGATTAAACGAATTTAGCAATAGTAAATAATACTTTAAGAAACGGATCATATTCCGAATCCTTCCGATGAAAAATTTGAGGAGTAATATTGAGAAAGATTTAAGCAGGTAATTCTTACGTGGAAAAAGTAAACACATGACGGAGGGGTATAGCTGGTGTGTGGAAGACACCTTAGCTTGGATAAGCAAGGTACGTGAGTGAAAATGACTTGGCTATTTATAGCCTTCGAATGTCCAGCTATCTCTCCACCGCTCGCTTGCTTCTCTCTGGTATTCGGTAATGTGACACGTTTAGGGTAAACTCTTTTTGAAAGTAAGTTTAAGTGTATTATTTCCATACGATAATGGCAGTGCCTATTAAGTAATCAGATACGACAATTGAGCCAGATTTTATTTCTTGAGCTAAATCCGGCCAAACGAGTAATACCGGACATGTGAGTTTGCGGAAAATAAATATTAGAGATTGAAAACCGAAAATATGATGACACTCAACGCAGCTTCTGTCAGCATTTATGTGTGCTCTAGTTCAGATAATAGAGATAAACGAACATGCAAGAGCAAGCGGTGAAAAGCTGAATAAAGCAAAAGATAGCTTTGGAGTTGTAAGAAAGGCGGCTTTCAGTCGAAGCCTCGTGTGGTAGGAGTGCGTTCGGGGAGGGGGGGGGAGGGCGGTGACTTAAGGCCTTGCTGGACAAAATCTATTGAATTTTGATGATGTATGGCTTTTGCTGTCACACTGTCAAACGGTTCGATAAATTTTGATTCACAGGCTGTTCCTACAAGCGTGCTATACTTGCTGAATACTTCTCCTTTCAAAGTGTTCTATCTTATATTTTCCTCTTCTTCCGCATGAGGCTACATGAATTTTATCTTGCGGCATCTGAGAGAAATAATCCATTGAAGGATTACTGCACTGAGTGATTGCACAAAAGGCCAGCACACAATTGATTTCTGCCCGAATTTTTCCACCACTGGGGGAGTGATCATGGTGAACGAAAGGGGTAATAAAGTGATACCAAAACACTTCCTGGTGGCTGAAAGCATTTCGGGTGACGTGATGTAAGCATCATTCTCTCAATGAAAAGGCTATCGTACCCTAGCATCTACAGCAGACAACTTTGCATTTTCGTTCGGTATCAGGTCCCTCCACCTCACTCCACCCTACCTTGAGCTCTCCTTCACTTATTTATTCAATTACTTCACTTCACACTGAGCTGTTCACTTCGGCACTCTATTCGTGTTAGACAGCATATTAAAGAGTGCATATGCGCATATGTGCATATATATATATATATATATATATATATATATATATATATATATATATATATATATATATATATATATATATATATGCATTGATATGTGTAAATAAAGGGATGATGGGCCACAGCTTATGACCTCTAATTCACTTACTCTGTGTCCGAGCCACACTGCAACCATTAAAGTATGTATAAACTATGCGAAAATACGCCTCTTTTGTTAGCTCAAAACCTGTTCCCTCACTTGAATCTTTGCAATATGGAAGAAATGCGTGCATAATTACGCGTATTCTATTCACTATTGTGAACAAACAAACCAAATTTTGGGCATGTGTCCTTCTTTGTGCTTTTCCATATTGAAATCTCATCTAATTGTTGTATCCGTCGAATGTATTTTAATCACTTTTTATAGAATATGTTATTAATCAACAAGATACAAACGATGAGAAACATTCTTGATGCCATATTCGATTCCTATTTAGAGTAAAACAATGAGACTGATCTAACAATGAGTGAATGCATCGTCGAGAAAAGTTTCTCGTTGAAGAGTATCGGATTATCGCTAACATATGTGAAATCTGTGGCTGAGATATTGCACCATAGCTTGCTCCGAAGCCTACAATTCCATTTTTATGTCGAGAAATATAAACAAACGAATTACCCTCTTCTTTGCTTAACAACACCAGTAAAGTCGAGTGAAACCCGCGTGATACAGGCTGAAGAGAGTGTAAAACCTTTGGCATAATTGGAAAGTGAGGCACAGGACGGTCTGAGTGGCACTGTGGCAAATGTGGAAAGGTGTTTTAGCCTTTTTTTTCAGATCTTCCAAGATTAATGCACTCTTTGCTATAACTTGCCTATGTTTTGATAATTTTTATCAATAAATATTCAACCGAGTAAAAATAACATTCGGATATTGTCTTGCAGTATAAGCATCAATAAAATGCATTTCTTAAATGCATATGTTAGGTGCACTAGTTTTTGAAACATATTGGCGCTTAATTATCGTCATTACAACTATTGAGCGGTTTAACCTCTATTCAAACATTGCTCAAATAATGATCATTTATACTCCATCGAAAATATTCTTCGTTCTATGCAAATTAAATCCATGAAAACTTTCATTTCCTTCTTACGCAAATTTTTCTGCCTTACGAGCTTCTGCTTTTTGCTTTGGCGAAAAACATTTCACTCAAAATTCAAGAATGGCGATCGTTTCGCTCGGGCAATTTTTTCTCTTCCACGTTTAATCCATCGCTGAACATTTTAATGCGAATTTATTTGTCAACTTTTTGTGTTGCATTGCAAAAACAAAGACGATTAATTGAATGTTTTCAAATGCGATTAAAGGTTCAGTGTTCCAGTTGACCATGAAATTCAGTTAACAGAACCTCAGCTTTTCCAGCTTGACCTTTGCCGATGACCTTTAGATGATTCAGGACTTCTAGCGATGCTGAGCGCGTTGCCTTAATCTTTGATGCATTCCACTTTGAAGTTTTAATGATCCACAAGAATCCACTTTATCCTTCATGCCGCTACCAAGTGTTAAGCCAAAAACGATTAATCCTGAAGTTGCGGCTGAAAGTTTTTCTGGTGTTCTCACCCGAACAGGTGATTCTTTATAAGCTTTTGAGCGTCTCACTGATTTGGAGCTATGATTTATTCAGATCAGCGCTCAAATCGCATATCACCATTTTTCATCGTTCTCTAGCTAAACCACTAAAGCGCCTGAGGCAAATCGTGATTTTCCTTCACTCTCTATTCGTCCAAACTCCATCGTTCTGCTTCTCTCTATTATTATCTCAATCATCGTTGTACTTTCACCTGACCTTTGGCTTAGTGTTGTTGTACTACCTCATCTTAAGAGAGGAAAGGAAAAAAATGACGCTCCAACATCGTCTTACTTTCGGCATTTCAGCAATCTGTCGATTTCCATAGCATATTATTGAATTTAACGCTGCCAATCATTCACTAAAACTGAACTATTCCATGGGAAGCAATACGGCCTTATTCTAAGAATTCTAAAACAGCTCTTGTCTATTATAAATAAAACTTATAAGGTCGTAGAAACATTTGCTAATTGCACTTTTTTGCGCCTCTTTTGAGAGTATCATTTTCTAAGAATATATGCATAAGATAGGTTTGTTGGGCAAAAAAGGGCACGGATAGAGGTGGAAAAATTCTCACGGATAGACAAATTTTGAGAGAGAAAGAGATCTCAGTAGCGTCCTTTCTCAATAAACTGTCACATCTAATTGCTCTTAAACCTCAGCATAAATCCTCTTCTCTTTCTCATGCTTTTAAACAATCTCACAAAGTATTGAAATCGTTGTTCCGTTAAAACTCATGAGGAGGATATAAAATGTTGCAGTTGGGATGATCCTCTTAAAACTATTGGGAACGCTTCAAATTGTCTAGGTAAACGATCACCTTTATGGCAGCTTAAGATTTCAAAAGCCAAAAAACTTTTCCTGTACATTCGTATCTCTTTTATGCAATTCACCTTATTTTAGATCGAGATGCTGTCTTCGAGAAACAAGCTGTAAATATTTGAAGAGGTATTTTTCCCTTCGTAGCCTTGTCGCAGGCTGCTTCAAAATCTGCTTGCGCTTATTATGTAAAAAAATTCATAACATATGTATGCTCTCTATTGAAATCCCATCCAGAATCTTGGCTTTGGTTCTATTAAAGTCGTGATAGTGGTGGAAAATTTTTCGGAAATTTTTAATAGAACTGTCATAAAAGGTGCGGTTTTCAAAATAAAATATGCAGTGATCGCTTAGGGAAGTTGAAAATGCTGCTCATTAGAATGGAAGAAAGTGAAACAATTTGGTGATTGCTTTTAAACTATTCAACGGACAGTGTGACGTTAAGAAGGTTGTTTACTCCTCAGGTTTTCCACTCATATTTCACTACCGGCGAGAAGAAGTTTTATGAGTGCTGTGCCTCGATTGTATCTCATCCTCGGCATAAAGAAAGAATTATTCAGTATGTAATGACCTCCGTGTTGTTGTGAATGATCGTGTTTCAGTTAGCTCTTTCAAAAGTTTCACTGAGTGAAGTTGAACCATCCATAATCTTGTAAAATTCGAAAACTCACCTCGCTTGAATCTCTCCTATCATGCACTTAGCTTTCTCGGTTCCTCTCTTTTTATCATGCTGTTACTTCGTTTCAAATTTTAGGGCTTTCTTCAAAATATTTTCCTCCATCTCCTTTGCTGATTCATTCATCTTTTGTGCTACTTCTTCATTTTATATTAGATACATACGCTTCAAACGCACTCCTAGTAAGTGCTCTCTCCCGTGACTGGGCATTTCACACTAGTATACTGAACTTTTAAGGAAATAATCCATAAATCAAGCACTGCATCGACGCATGTGCACAATCCTTACAAACATTTATTACACTTATTCATAAGGTCTTAGCAGTCATTCACAACATATGAAGTCGAAAAGTAAACATCGAGCTTATTCCACCCATCAACTACTGAAAAGTGCTTCAACAATAGCCGTACACATTTTTATGAACGAAACTTTAAAATTTAAATGCATTGGTTCTGAGCGAATTGTTCTTGTGAATGCAACTTGACAAGACAGTACTACCGGTTATAGGCCGTGATGCCTTTTCAGGTGAGCGCATGTCTCCGAACTATTCCTTATTGTCCTCCTTATGACAAACACAATTCTTAGGCATCATTGTCTAAAATTCTACATTTGGTAACGGATGTTTACTTTATTTGACGCCATAAACGAAAATTCTAAATCTCCTTTCATGAAAGAAATGGCTTTATAATATTGTAAAATGAAGTGCTGTAATGACACTATAATAAAGCGTTAAGTATTCAACATTCAACGATTTTAAAAGTTCAGTGGTGAAATAAATTAAACGGAGTTGAAATGCTTCTAGGCGTGAATCCTCATCTTTCTTCCACCTCTTCCCAGGCAATCCTATGTATTGCACCAAAGTGTTGCAAATGTTATGTGCCAAAAAAGTAATATGTTGCAACAATTAATTTTATAGGTAGATTTAAGACCTGTTTGTTACCTGGTTGAATGTTGGTTACCCTATTAAACTGCGTAACATTTTTTAAATTTTCAATGAGTCAGGAATGCATGCTCGAAGATGATTGTTGACGTGAGGCACTCATCAGCCGTCTCACAATGTGCGCACATCGGAACCAACGGGGCTTAAGCAAAAATTAATTGGTATGTAAACGTTGGCAATAGTTCAGTAGTAAGGCATAAGCTTCGTAGCAGCCAGCGGACGACGTTTTTGCTGGGCGACATGTAACAACTATTAACTGAGCCTGGACCTGACTACAGTTGCCCCTGGCATAAGGGGTCAACTATGTGCGTGAGAGGAATAATGAGATTTAAAAAAAGAAACAACTCAAAGGCTATCAAATATATTCTCGAAGGTTTTTTTTTCATTTCGTAGTAAGTATTTTTGTTGGGGCAATTAAAGTCGGGAGCAATATGCGTTTTCCATTGTTTGGTAATGGCGTTTCAGAATATTCCTTTCGTAATGAGTAGCAATGATTGCATGAAATTTTTCCAATACTCCAGTACTCCAATGAAAATTCAAATTCTTTCAACAATCAATTTGATACAGTCCTTCATGATATGCAAATCAGGCTTTTCCGACTCATTTAATTTTTCTCATCGAAGCTAAAGTATAATTATTCAAAAGATATTATTTTATCTAAATGCTATCGCTATACTCCATTTCATCCACCCTAAATCAGCAACCGAATTTTATGTGCATTTAGAAAATTTCACATAAAATAGCTGCTTCCTTTTCCTCTCTTTTTAAAAAATATTGCTCCTTATCTTCAGAAGAAATAATTATTTTTCTCTAGCATTTCATGCTTTGCATATCTTTTTGAGGCTTTGCATATCTTTTTGAGTGAATACTCCTAAAAGAGTGATTATGATGTTCGTTAGCATATCGCTCCCTTGCAAACAAAAATTGCAATTCCTCCTTACATTGCCATATCCGGATATATCACAAACGTCTTTTCACTCATCGCTTCCGGTTGGTTGATTCCTTTTGCCGACGATTAGGCGACCCGTTTCGTCGATGACATTTAATGATCAACCGGTGATCTCAATTTTGTGCTTAGGCGAGCGATTCATGCTGCATAAAACCGACTCTTGCTGTAGCAAACGCTTTCGCATCTCATCATTCAATTTTTCTACCAACTTGCGAATCAATCTATTTTTTACATGCAAATGTGAATAAAACGATATTCAAAGCATGATGCATCTACTGGTTGATTTAAGGTCCTACTTTATTGTTTGCATTCATTTATTAGCATTTTTTGATAGATCATAGAAAAAATTTTTAGTGCATATTAGGCGATAATTAAATTCAGTGAGTTGGACACTGAATAAATAAGTAACTTTTATGTTCAAATTTCTTTCTTGATTCTTCATTCCAATAGGATTCCAATAATTTCATTTCATGCTGTCATGGACGTAGAGAATGACAATATTTTTTATAACATCTTGTAAATTTAAATGACTATCTAGAAAAATGATGCACATTTTTCTCGAATTTCGAAAAAAAGTAATGTTTTAAAAGCATTTATTTAGGCGCACAAAAAATATTCCTAATTTTTAACAAATCAAATTTCTTCTCTAACTCATGAATACTTCCAACTCCATTCAGAATTAACGACTTCTAAAAAATAGAATTGAGAAACTTTGATAAAAGCGCATAAATAATTAGAAACTTTGCTAGTTGTTTTTGTTGCCTTTCTATCCGTTTCTTCTAAACCAGTAGATATTTAAGTGACTATTTATGAAATGACGTCAAGTGTGTTAACTTCTCCATCTGTTCTCCACAATCATTCAATTCATGCTATGAATACATATTATAAAGAGGGCTAAGTTATCATCACAAACCTGTTGAAGACAGTATATAAAATATTCTGTTTTATCAGAGATATTTTCTTCTCAAGAAATAGTTCACCATGCAACTTATCTCACAAGTTGGGAAAGATATGGAACATTTCTGGAATAGAAGATCATGATCGCATTGAATTAAGGATTTTTCAACGTAATTATAAGTAAATTTCATGTGATAATCTTGGCTGAAAAACGAATTTTGTCATAAAGGAAATAGACCCTTCCCAAATTGAACAAAATATAAGAGGGCAAAAATAACGAAAAAGAGAGCGTCTAGGCATTTACTTATGTTAGTCATGCGGTAATTGACGCTGTCGTTTTATTTGCAACTTGCAAGAAATACTTACAACTTGCAAGAATATTTATGCAATTTAGAAATTCTGCCTATTTTGCTCAAGTTGTTAGATTCAAAGGTAGAGGAAGGAAATGAGTGTACTATTGAATAACGAAGGTAGTCAATTTTTTAAAAGGTTGCTTAAATAGATTCCACATTCCAAGCGTTCATCAATACATCCATCAACTGGAGCAATATAAAAGCCGTACTGTAATGACACACCATCTCATTAACAATGTTGTCGTTAACCTGTGCAATTCAAGAATATTTTTAGATGTCCTTGCTAGGCGATGATGATTCGTTAATCCCTTTAAGCTTTGCCAGGGGATTAACAGAGCTATGAAAATAGCGCGAAAGTTTATTTGCATTGAAACGACACTTTAATGATATGTGAAGTAGAACAGGGTAAAGTTAGTTAGAAGGGGATGTGTTTTACGGATATGAATTACATTAAATTTTAAACAAATATAACCAGCATAATAGAAAGACTGTAACTAAAGATGACGCTACACGTTGCATTTCTGGACTGAAATTTTGCAACTGTTTTTTTTTTCTCATAGTTGCTCCTTTCATCTATCGCAGAAATTAGCCTCCGTCTGGCAGTTTTTTTTTACCGGAGCTAACAACAATCGCTGTGAGAAAGATTCATTCGTAACTCAAAAAACAGTGGAAGTCTATGGAAATCTTTGAGAAACATTTGTTTTTAATTCATTTTTGCAGATCTGCTCTGCAGAAGTGTATTGTGGTGTCGCCATTTCTGTGCATTTGTATCCGTGTACTTGTATGTTTGTGCTTACTGAATTAGTAGTTTCAGCGCAGATAACGCTGAAAGTGGGCTGAAGAATATTTTGGGTTTAATGTATATTACAAGATGACATCCTATATGATATCTCACTTAAATATATCAATTTTCGAGTGAAATTATAGAACTTTAGTGGCACTTAAATTTTACGCACACTTTGCGCTAGTCAAATTTTTCATTTCGCATCAGCCAGAATCTTTTTTTGAATGCACAATCAATCTAATCGTATTTTTTGCATAGTTTGTTTTTCATTATGATATGAAAATAACATTGTTTGAGCGAGTGGGATGCAAAAGCGCATATCATGCCAGTTCTTCCTGCCCGCTTTCCTAACTTTTTTGTTTAGATATCGTAAAGATAATTCCGCAAATAAATAAGGCAATAAATAAGTGAGGTAAAAAGACGACACGCTGATTTAACGAGTATTCTTTTGAACTCAGAAACGCCCTATCATGGAGATTGACAAAGGCAAATTTGGGTCACAAAGTTTTCTACCGTCAAAGATGGAATGTGAGAAATTCCTGTATAAGAATATATGAACTTCAATAAAGCACCAAATTCCTTATCACACATTAGCAAAATTATTGGAGAGAACACTTTTAAGCCTCTTAAGCGCAATGTTGCATCAATTTATTTCCCTTAACAATTTACGTCCTACTCATAAAAATAGAACTCCTTGCCAGTCATTTCAATTTAGTTACGCAGCCAGCGATTTAAATCGAAGAAAGGGGAGGGGAAAGGGGGGATAGGGCGTGAGGGTGATGCGATGCATGCATCCAAAGGAATACTCATGCAATTTTGCAGTAATTTGTAGATGCACGATGATGTCTTTATAGGTAGGCGCCGCCGCTTCTCACATTACACTTCAAAAATCCTGTCATCGCTCAGTTTAGGTGAAAACATTTCAAAAATTTGCGCCAATATGATCGTAACTTAATTCGCCTCCGCACATGCATAAATTTGTATAGCAATGTATCGAAGTATCACGCTAGCTGTTAGACAACAAGGAAACGCACTATTGAAGAGCTCTATTATTAGAGAAAACACTTTTGAGGCACCTAACAAGGAAGCACTTGCAAAAATAACACAACATCGTGTTATCTTTGCAACTGCTCATAATGAGCGACCGATCATAAATGGTTTTATACAAAATATTTTTCTTTGTTATGCATAATGCTTGTTTGTGAAATCTTGTGAATTTTCTAAAGAATGCTTTTAATCCTGTATTTTGCTCTTGCCTGAATTCGGTTCCCATATACAAGTTAGAGACGCATCTTAATGCAAAGTTCAATTCACTGAAGGTTTACATAATCCTTAAACGCGTTTCATTTCTCTTCTTTGCGCTGGAAATATCTGCTGTTTGCCCATGTAACTCCCACTTTATAGAGCTATTGTTCCAGTCTTTCTTCATGACTTCTCGACTAGTTTAGTTACTGTTGGAAGATCACTTGCATATGCCAGCAGTTCATGCTGATAAAGAGTTACCTTTACAGTAAAACAGAAAGAGGCGTTAAACCACGTTGTCTGCAAATACTTGAAGCTCTTCGTCTCTGTTTGCGATACTCATCTAATGTACGTTGCAAATAAAACTGCAATAAATGGCTTCTGCAGCAATTGCTCGCATTTCATGATTTCGCCGATACTGTCAGCCGTGTGTACGTTTACAGGGAACGAGATGCTCTATTTTCAAATATTTCAGTGTTCTTTATTTGCCGCCATTGTTGCAATATCTACAAGAATCTTTACGTCAGTATTATCTCAGTATAACACTTTTATCGTTTTTGATCCACGGATCATATTTCCTTTATAAAACTTTCAAAAATCGAAGTTGAAATCAGAATTTTCATCGGTTTTTTTTGCAGTGCTTTTTGCAGAAATTTTCAAATGATCGCTCATTTTTATAAGCCTCGGAATTTCGCCTAATCCTCTCCGCTCCCTTCGCCACTGCCTCGCGCTTAAATAGAAGTATCTAAAGAGAAGTTGGAGCGAACTGTTCATGAACGATACGAGATGACATATAAAGTTTCTTCAACAAATTCGCCTATTTGCGCGAAATTTATGTGACCAGAAATAAGTATATGAGCAAAACGTTGGATGGATGTGATTGGTGGAATGCGTGTCACGCTGCGAAACCTTTTGTTTTCAACAAACATCATCGATAAAATGTTCTTTAGTGGGCATCAAATCACGCTCAATAAAAGAGGCAAAAACGTTGATTGTAAAAAAGGGGGTGCGACCTGTGGTTGACCGTTCGCAATCCTTGTTCCACACCCGTCTAATCACAGTCATCTGATTTCCCTTCGTATGATCAGTCACAAGAGTTGGTTGCTGCACGGGCAAATTGTGTCTGCGCGCCTTTTTCTTTCTTTTTTTTGTGCGACAAATTTGCACATTCATTTTAATCGAAGTAAACTTTTTGACTTGCTTGCCTTGAAATGTTCACCTTGAAATGTTCCAATATAGAACGTTTTCATAAGACAAAAGCCTAGACGCACAGTCGAAAATGACATATGTTAAAAATGACGGTCAAATTCCTATTCGAGTAGATTTGTATTCTAATTTTGCAGAAAAATATCAGCAAAAAAGTCATTCATTTCGACTTGAAATGTGACTGAAAATTTCATGCAAAAAATCTCAATCCCCAATTTTCTCTATTATCAACTGAAAAAATTAATGTTGACTGCAAAGCTTGTCGTTGTGTTAACCTCCATTTTAGAGAACAATAAAAATATATCACTCTGTCATATGTTGACCTTTCGGCTGTAACGAAACGTAAGCAATATTTCAAAATTGAAAAAATGCGCATGACCCGCATTCAACCTATCATTTGATTTGCGTTTAAAAAAAATAAGATTCTCTAAGTGACGGATGTTTAGTAAAAATGATCAAATGATCAAGTAATAATGGTGGCCAAGTGATGATCTTCTATACTGTGAAAAAATTTTCTTTTAATCTTTCCAAATCATTCTTATATTGTTTCCATCAAATAATGGACGCCTAGATGTATGCCATTATTACTTAACTTTATTTTTTTACTACTCGTAGATGGCACAGTCATTTTTTGATTAGAAAAAATATAAAAATATGGGAAAATATAAAAAGAATTTCATTATGAGAATAACTAACCACCGTTTTTTCTCCAAACTGATATTTTTCTAAGAGTTATTTGATTTCTGAAAAACTAGAAGTTCCTCCTCGACAATAAATGTTTATTACGAAGTCAATAAATTTTTGATGAAAACTTATTTTATTACTGCTTCGCTAATTTTAAAGGTGAATATTCATTTAAGAATATATCATTTTATTAACACATTAACTCGCTTACTTGTAAATATTTTTGACTTTCAGTCATATGAATCTTGCTATATGCGAATAAATACTCGTTTATAGGTTATTTCATTTATATAATTTAATTCATTTTATCCTATTATATTCTATTCTCAAATCTATAGAATCTGAAAAAATAGCAAACGTTATGCCCACTCAGCAGTCGCATCACTTTAAATATTTTATACCTTTAAAAAGTGTTTATAGCGCAAAAAATTTGTAAATGAGTGCATTTGTTGTATTCTCAAACAAGCTGCATTCTCATTGCCTAGATTAAGAGTGATTCATTGTCTGGTCATATCGTGGCTTGAAACTCTCATAAGATTATACCGCAATCAATTGTGGAAAAAAACCAGTTAAAAGTAAACTTTTGCGATTTTTTACTGTTTTCATTCCATATTTGAGAAGACTGAGCGAAATTTTTAAATTATTGGATAAGCCTTACATCAACCGACAAACAGCAATATTACATGCCTAGCCAATAAAGAAGACGATGAACAAATTTAGCGTCAATTTAGCGTCTAAATGGCACTGAGCCAATTGCATACAATACTATAGGATGCACTTTTACAAATTTTCCTAAATCTAGCACTTTCAAGGAAAGATGCATATGCAACTAAAAAATACCATTAAACGCGTACCTGCACTCTTTTTCACCTCAAATTTTCGACAGTTTTTTTCGGCTCATTTTTTTTGTCGAAAATTGCCATTCCCATCTACTTCGAATTTATATCTCATTATTTTTGATTTGAAAAGTGAGAGTTATTAACTGGCCACGAGCGAAGAAATATCTTTTACCCTGTAAAATTGAAACTTTAATCATCAAGATTATTAACAACTGTGGTATTTCAGCTAGGAAAAAAAAAGTTTTGTTGACATCATTGATTTATTGAAGCAGGCTGCAATCGGCAACAAGGGTGCATAAAATTTTGCACAGCGCTCTAACATTAAAATTTCATCACTTATTGTTTTCTTAATAAACATAGAATATTAAATATTTTCTGGAATTTTGTTTCAGAAAAAAGTTATGTGGACACCTGAGTGTAGTTCCTCAGTTGTCTAAAGTTGTGCCTGAAAGATTTGATTCGGTGTCACTCAAATGTGATTGGCGCCATTTGAAACTGACAGCTGTTGATGAGAATGATGACACCTCAGAAGATGAGTTGTCCACTGCACCTCATTGAGGTAGTTCTTTTTGCATTCACCGTATTGTTGCATTTGTACGCCGAAAATATGTTGCGATGAGTGCACCTCGAAGTGGGTCTCCCTTTTTTCTCGGTATTTCTCCTTCCCCTCTTTATATGATTTGTTCTCGAAAAGAAAACGGAGGGCCGCAAATAACTGGCAGAATTTTATCACGATTGCAAACTTCACTCATATCGATGATTAGAGCAGTCCTATTTAAAGGGTGGAAAATTAAACTAATGGAATTCAATTTTGATTGATTAAATCATCATGCGCCTCTATTTTCGCAAAGCAGTCGATGGAAATTGGTTGATTATATACAAGCACAATATGAGTTCCACTGGTGATTAGTTACTTACGACTCGTATCATTCGTCTATCATTCTCAATCCGGGTTCAGTCCACTAATTATTCAGAGTTATGAACAATTAAATTCCACCGACTTTTCGCTTTACTTCCTTTGCAAATAAATCATTATTGGCAGTAGAATTAAGCGGAGAAGCATATTGAAGCCACAAATTAATGAGGACTTTTTTTCGTAAAGCTGTCTCTTTTTGTTTCTGCTGTTTCCAACTTGGACCACTTTTGATACTGTGGCCAAATCAATGGGTACGCGCAGCGATCAATATAGAAGAAGGATAATGGGCCAGGTTTTAGAATATTTTTATATGAAATAGCTCAATTTCGAAAATCCGGCCTATTTCAAAGAAAACCAGACCATATAATAGAAAAATAGGTCACATAATCCTATGAATGTACCCCCTGGATAGACCGGAGCTAGATCCAAGGTAATTTCGAGTGGTAGAGATGCCCTCGGAAATAAAATGCCTATCACTTGGTGCAGTGACAGACAATATTGCACCGTTTTGAAATCTTCATCTAATTCATCGAATCGCTCATTTCTCACAGGCACATAAACATCACGCCCGCACACAAAAGCCATTATTCAGGGCACATCAAGGAAAAACATCCTACGCAACGATTGACTCCAATCCTGCAATACTCCACTGAATATAAGGATCACTTTTTTATGGATGGTCAGTGCTTGCAATTGTATCTCTTAGTAGGCACTCATGCGGTTTGAACTCTTATTGTAGGAAGACGTGTACTTTTTCACTCTTTGCGTTGCACTACATATTCTAATGGCATTGTTGCCATCATTATGGATATGTATATATAGAGAATGAATGTTGAGGATGTCATAGATGTTTGAGTACCGTCGATTTAATTGCAATCTTCATCAACCCTCTTCAATGTATTTCATTCGTTTAATTTAATCTACTAAAATACTGCATATATATATATATATATATACATATATACATATATATATATGGTTTTGAGAGTATAGCCCAATGCTACATATTGGTTATGCAAAAAATCCGTGTTGCAATCAATATAGTTCATTTTGCCACTCAATATAGTGCATGTTGCCATTCACTCAGATATCCTTATCTTATACGATCGATTGATTCACGTTTTTTTTAAAATATAACTCGAATATGAGGTACCATTAATATATGGCTTAAATTATGCTATTAAACGTGTGACTACTCCCAACACTTGTAAAAATTTGGAATTGAAAATTTCGACGAGTATGAACTCTTTTTAAAGTTCATCCTCTCTCCACATAAGCCATGAACCTTGGTGCTTGGGAAAACTCTTCAAGTATCTCAGAGGTAAAAAATCGGAGTGTTCGTATCTGCCACCTTTCAAAAAACTTTTAACTATCTTCAAAAAAGAGCACAGTAATTTGACGAATTTGCTTAGCAATGATAATTAAAATTAGCTGGTACTATCGCATTCTACGGCACAACTTTAGAGCCTTAACTATTCTACTTTGGGGAAATTTTATCGGATATGCTATTCCTCGTCACCGTCCCACCCAAATCCTTACTCTGCCTCATCTCAGTCCTCGCTTAGGTTTAGCAAGATCTTTACTTAAGAAACTCGTATGTGATTCTCGATCAAAGCAAATATCTTTGATATTAATAAAATAGTGCTAACGACTTAGCTTAAATTAGAGATTGAATTTTCTATATTATTTTGTCATATGTTAAAGCAGCCATCTGTAAAGTTATTCGTCGTGTTTAAGGTCACTGACCAAATCAAAGAAATGAGACGGCTGACGATTAGAAAAAAAAGAAGCAAAATCGCGTGAACGCTTCGTCAACGCAATGACATTCAACTTATCTGATTTGTGTTTAGGTGCATTCGAAAAAATTACAGCGTCATCAACGAACACTGCTTCACCCATTCAGACTGTAATCAAGTGCTTCACCACGTTGCGGTATTCACTACATCTATACCTTAGGGATTCTGAATCTTTTTCATTTGAAGCGAATAACTCTTTCTCACTGATGATCATCTTCTTTCAAATACGCTCAAATGTTATGGATAATTTAGTATTGTATATATGAGAAACCAACTCGAAAGAACGTAGTTTTCTGATTTTTGTAATTTCTCCACCATTGGAAATTGGAGATTTTTTTGTAAAGCTTTTTTCGGAACTTTTTCAAGAAATGTTAATTATTTCGCCAGTTTTCTCAAATCAACACTTTATTAGGGCAAATTTTCATGTTTTTCTCATTGCTTCCCTTTGTTCAGCCATGAGGTGATCATGATCGCTTCATATAGACATTCCTATCCTCCTCTCCTTCCATGCTTCCCAATTTCCATCCTTGTTTACTTTCTATGAGTTCGCTCTAAAGACTAATATGCGCAATTTGCATTATTTTATCGATATTTATTGATATCGTTGTGATAATTCAAATGTGCCAAATTAATATCTCTCTGTTTTAAGTTTGCATTGCTGTCACTCTTATTCGTACAACGTCTTTACCTATATAAGTGCTGCGAACAGTGTCTCTTCATTTGTACAACTGGAATTATGTGCATTACTCGGATGATAGAGATGTGCTACTCAATATTATATAAATGGTATCTCATATATAAGCAACGGAAAGAGAATTTTAATCGTATTTAATATTTTAGAATTCAAGGTTGTTATGTTTCGATTTTTCTAATGAAACGAATGGAAACATGAAATTTCAGAAATCAAATGTTAAATGATTTTGAAATATTTTCAAAAAATCAACGGTGCTATTCAAATATTACAAACGACGAAATAAGCGTTTATTGCAAAATACTTTTAAAATATATTTTCAAGATATGTTGTTTGGTTTCTTTTTTTTTTCAGGCAGTTGTCTCATTAAGTCAACGCGCTCTGTGAAATACCGCGCACTAAAGCAGTGCTGGCCACCCACGATGGCTACCTCACATGTCCTACGATGGGTATGAGATAATGCTTCATTAGTCTTCCATCGGTTTTCACGAAGATTTTGATCGAAATTTTACCTACACAGCAAGCTGAGAAACCACTGAGTAATTACTTTGTAAACAATAAGGTGCCTTAGATGCATATATGCGCTCATCCGATAATACCAAGCCAGGATTTATAAAAACTGGGCCAATAAAGCTTGTTACCTGTCAGGTAAGATGAGGTTCGTACCGCTTTTAATTTGCTCTATCCAGTTTTTGATCAGTTTCGATGCACAATAGATCGAAGAATTTCCCACTTTGAAAGAACAGATTCCAACCAAGCAGTGCCTTTTGCCGCTAACTTAATAAACGTTCTCTGCTGTTTGTATCGCTTTCGATATTTTTCGACTGATATACCCACCATTGATTTTGTAGAGGATTTGAATAGTTGAATAAACTCGGGTATATTTATAAGGTATTTTTAAAAATCTATTTTCAGCTAGATCGTTCCATCGTGGATGGGGTTGACAAAACGCGCATCATGCAATTTTGACGTTAATCCGTTTCGTATCAGTTTTGCTTATATTTCCATTGTTACGTTTATTTTGTTATTTGCTATAAATGCCATTTTTCTTGCAACCATTTAAGCTACGAACAATATGTCACTGCTAATCGATCCAACTAATACGTCTTTGATAATGTAGTTTTTTAATACACTCTTTCGACCACTATTCAACTCTTTTTCGCATAGGAAATTGTATTGTTTTTAGGCGATCGCTGCAGTGATTGTGGCAAGTGCGATTTCACAAATTTCCAAGCGAGGTTTGTTCTTGCTGTCGTGATTCAGAATAAATTTATTACTTTTTCTGTATAGAGCAATGTGAAAGTAGAGTAGTGTGTTAGAACAGTGAGTATATATGAGATCTCAAGTTGGGAAATGCGGCTTTTTATCTCACTATGTGAATTAAAATAATCGGTGGACCACATAACGGGAAGTTGTGTTGGTGCTATTTAACAAGGTGTTTCAAATCCTCTGGATACGCTTATGATGCCGGTTGATTAAATAAAGAAGCAGCGACGATTTCTTCCAGCATCATTTCCCTGGAATGTAGGCGTTGCTGTGGCATTTTGTAATACTGTTTTCACAAATTAGATGAAACATGCGGTTGAAATTCCTTGTTTTCTTTTGATTTTCTTTCGGACCCGTGAGAAAAGAAATGTTTGTATCATTAGCAAAATTACAACTTTTCTTTTTTCGGTTATGTGATACTTATAACCTGGTTTATTCTGATGAAATTTTTACCTTAACTTTTCATAAAAATCTCAAAGCTTTCTTCAAGTTCTATCGCTTTACGACTGGCTACCTTATCGAACCAATGTACCTGCAAATTCGTACATTTTTCTTCACACCTTAGTCTTCGATTAAATCTTTTGTGTTTCTTTGCTGTATGGGATAGTCGTGGTGATTATATTCAAATACCTCTCCATAACATAAATTTAGCAACTCATTTTCAGTGTGAACCATAAGAATTTTTTTTTTTTAAATGAGCACCTGTTGCATATAGGATTGGAGTTAGGAATATGGGAGAATGAAAGGTGGAGGGCTGGGTTCCTCAGGCAATCTCCGCCGCATCTTCGATTATAGTCTCACCTGCAACGCATTACTAATTTATTCTTCTTCCTTCTTCTCTTCATTCATTACTGCTGTCTTCAGCTTGGTACTCGTCAGCTATCATCTATTTCATCAGGTCTATTCATTGAGTCATCTGCTAGCATTAAAAAAATTTGCCCATGGCAGCATAAATGTTCCATAGATGTATAGATAAATTAATTAGGAATCGATATGATATGGCCCACCTTTTTAAAATTAGGAGGGTGTAAATAAAACATTCCTTCCATCATGAGGATATCATATGTTCATAAATTCGGCTGCACACCTGTAGATGTTTCGTAAGGTTGAAGTAATTTTCAGCGGAATGCGATAAAACACCTGTCGATGTATTACTTTTGATCGATATTACAACCGATGACAATACAGTTTTTGATAGACAACAACGCAAGATTGTTGAAACAATTAGGTTTGTTCATTTTTTATATGTTTTTCTCATAGCTTTGCCTGCTAAAATTTTTAAACTTTGTGCTAATTTAGCATTCAATGCCATCAGCCCACTCTCCTACGAAGCAATACGGAATATGTGGAAGAAGATGGATGGAGAGGTGGGAAAATCTAGAGAACTACTTTTTTCTCAAAACTCCTTCTTCATATCGAACATTTCCGCTTTGAACCTGGCGTGCAATTACAAAAAATGGCCGCTTTGCGTTTTGCTACATTGGCCAAATCACGCTAGTCGATTTCATCACTCATGAAGACGACATCGCTTACACTTCGATAACGATCGCTAGTACCGATAGATGTTGTATGATACGGCGTGTTGCAATTATGGAAAGCCGAATTCGCAGTTGGCTACCTCTTATAAGCGTAGACTGCTCATGAATGGAATCTAAAGAGTCAGCGTCACCACTGATTTCTCGACGAGTAATTTGTGCCTAAAAAATACAGAGTGACAAGGTTCAGCATTGTTCCTCTATCGCATTACTTGTAACTCGACTGGGCGATTAATAAATATCCCTTTCGAAGTGCCCACCCATCACCGACTTTAATTTTTATTTATTTTATTTTCATTTTTTTCATGTTGTTCTGAATGAAAAATTATAGTGTTTTTATGCAACCGTTAAGAAAAATTATAAGATATGTGCTCTCTGTGTACATCGTTTCCTCAAATCTTGCACTCAAACATCTGTCTGGTTGACGTCGAATACATTTAGCAAAAGTTTTAATCCCTTCCTACCATCATTCGGCCACCCGTTCTTAAGCGCTTTATCGAACATTCTGTAACCTTGACTAGAAATTCACATTTGAAAGGGCGCATGTGGTTCGTATGTTCAATTTTTCTTCACTGAAATGTCAGTTTGTGGTTTTGATTAGAAGAGTCTTAATTAACGATAAATTTACAGACATTAAAATATCTTCTGAGGTCGCACTAAGGAAGAACACTCGAAATTCCGTTGACTCATAAACATGCTTTTAATACATAAAATACTACAACACAGCACACACAACAGAATTGAGAGAAGACAACGCATCCGTTGACCCATTTATTTATTGTCGATTTACGATATTCAAAAAAGGTGGAAACGACTGTGCGCAACTTCAGTAATATATGAACAAAATCCGTACTACGTAGGACTTCATTCGTTACTTCTTGATAACGTTGAGTGTATTGTCTTCCTTCCCTTCCCTAATCCGGAGGTTTCGTTGGGTACGTAACACTATTTCGTTAATCATAAATTATTATCACGAATATAATGATCCAAAATGGCTCATAGTATTTTGGGTTGTTATAAGGATCACTGTTTTTCCTTCAAGAATTTAGAGTGGGTTACCTTGAGACGAGCTCCGTTATTGCGATACAGACAATAGAGGCGTGCTGTTCGGAGCTTTATGTTATTCGCTTGTTTTGTTGAACGTGTAGGTAATTCATTTTATAATCAGAATAATGAATTGTTATTGCGATGTTATGCCATGACATTAATACTAGGTCATTTCTTCTCAGATTTCTCACTCTGCGAGCCATTTAAAGTGGGAATTTTTTGTTGAATGTTCGACATTGATGAAAGGTACCAAACTGTTTCATTAGTCAGTATACAGTAGGACGTCATGCTACTATACGTACATGACTTTCGGCCTCAATTCTCTTGTGTTGTATTTTATAGGCATTTAAATGATGCAACACCTTCGCGTGAAGCAAGGTATAGCGTTATTGTTTTTCACCGTCGTCCACTTGTGCTGGTTTCATTGGCATCGCCACGAGCGAGAATTCCTGAAAGGGTTAGTGATAAAGAGTCGTGACTAGTTGTAAAATTTTGAGCCAAGCCCCATACGTCATGTTCGAGACCCAGATGTCATTGAGCCTCACGAAACCATTCCGTCGTTTCAGTCCACAAGAAAGGACACCCACTAAGCAACAACCATTCACTGTTTCAGAGCTATCAATAGAACTGTTAGCCACTGATTATTTGCATGTTCAGTTCATATCTTGCACAGAGAGAGAGGGGGAGAGAGAGAGAGAGAGAGAGGGAGGGAGGAAGATGAAGAAAAAAGGAGAATCTACAGTGATTGCTCTAAATTTTTCTAGAGATCCTCATAAGAAAACGAAAGCTTTATTTTCGAAGCGTTCTGCGAAATTTTTTTCTCATTTGTTCACAATATTCTCAGTCAGCTTTTCTACAACGAATGCTAAAGAAACACTGTGAAATTTCCCCAATATGCAAATTGCAAAAAAAGGATTTTCTCAGCGGTTGTGTTCTATGTAACATTTTTTGTAGTTATTGAGCAGCAAAAATGATTTTTAGTTATTTTGCAAATGCAAAAAATTCTGCAATTTCTTTTGCAAATCATTTCAGGAGACAATTTTTAAGCATTGTCGCTCTATGTGACTTAATCCAGTATTGCCTCATTTACTTTTATGTTCATGTGAACGAGCGTCATAGATAACCGATACTGTGACGGTCAAGTTGCATGTTATATTCAGCGAAAATTATTACGTTATTTATATGTCGATCTTATTTGCAAAGAATTTTCTGGGGTTCTTTTTGCGTACTTAGGAGCTGGTACGCCAAAGAGATATACCTAAGGGAAAAATTGGACGAGTCTTCAAAATAACTGGATATACTCTAGCTCTCTTCTTTTGAAGTGCTGAAATGTGCGAACTTGCCGGTAAATTCTAGCAAAGGCTAATATTTTCAAGATCAAGCCAACCGCAAAAATAAGACGGTAAAAAAGGAAAGACATCAGTTCGCCTATTCGTTAAGTTCAAATTAGTTGTGGCTTAACGAATTTACGTTGAATAAATTGTATCCAACTGAAAAAGATACTTTCTTTTGCTGCCTATTTCTCCGATAGGCTTTCGATTTTCTTAGATAACGTTTGGTTTCAAATAAACAATTTACAATTTTCTCATGTGCCTAACCAAGCCTATTACTTGCTATCATAAAAGAGAAACATCCGATTGAAATGTGGAAGTTATTGAACGGCTAACAGTTTATCACTGGACTAATCACTGATGAAATCCAGATTATCAGCGAAGTTGAAAAACTTCGGGCAAGACGTAATCTGGAGACTTCTCCAGCGAGGGCACTTGAGCTAGCGGCCATCCAGCTAAACGTGAATGGAAGGGCGAATGCGAAAAAGTTAATCATATTGGCTCATAATGGTTTTTCGACCGATCTTATCGCCGAAACCATTGATGCGAGGTAATTTTGAGAAAAATTTCTTAAGAAAAGTTTGAAAGATAATTTCAAAAATTTAAAGAAGAGATAATTCTCGACTACTTCAAGCAAAACAGAGGAAGCACCAATTTGATTGGGGAAGTATCTTAATTAAAGTAAACAAAAAATTGAATTATTGCGAAATCTTTATGCAAAATTGTAAATTTATTTAATGCATTGGCACTTTAATTGCGTCCAGTATTGCTGATTAGGCAGTTTACATCTTTTTTCTTCTGGGAGAAACATGAATGGATAGGTTATCAATTTTTCTGCCATTAGAATATCTCCTTCCTTCTCCAACGTTGACCATCGGAAGTCTTGCAGCATTCTTTACAGGAGGGCAAATAGACAGTTGGGTGAACCTTTCTGTTGCTAAGAGAGCAGCACTATTTTACTAATCTTAAATTTTAAATCCACCTTCAGTACTCATCTCGCTCCACAACTGTATTTTAAATTTCCATTCTTATCGTATACTCGTAGTGTAATACATTTCTATCGCTCGTTTGTTTAATTTGTTTTTCGCATATTTTTGTTGAATAACGGAAACAAGAACACAAAAAAGATGAATTTGAAAAAATCTTGTGAAAAAAATTATACATGCGATACAAATATCGTTCTCAACAATTGGCGCAATGTTTTAACGCCTCTATGGGACATTCAATCTTACTTACACATTAGCATCCGAAAAACATTACGTCACAAGAGTGTAGGAATATGAAACAGTGATGCCCATAAGGAATTGTTGCGAGAGCTTTATTTCCTGGAACTAATGTTATAGTTGCACTCAATATACTAGTTGCAAGCACCTCACGTCTCACAAGTCTCCTAGGACCTTCGTCATTCCTCACCAGCCTATCTCTGTGTCGTGGATTTCTTTAAACTTCTAGGTGGCGAAGTCTTCTCCCCTCATTTTGCAGATCTACTTATATGGATTAAAATGTTTTTAAATGCTCGGAAGCGTTTAATTGATTCCGTAAGCAGCAGTAATTGCACTGTGGTGTACTATGATGTAATCGAGAAATTACAAAAGTTTCCGTAATTGAGCGCGAAAAGTGCTGACTGTCCTTTTGTTAGGGGCAATAGTTGAACAGTAGCATCTGTGCCATCACAAAATAAAACCGCACCGGCTGAATTTTCAATGTAACAAATCAAAAAATTGACGCTTTTAATTTCTGAAATTTTTTCGCAATGTTCACCTTGACGATACGCGTTTTTATTAAATTGGAAAATTGAACTCAACACCATGTTTTCTAGCACCGCACCCATGATAACATCTAAGCTCACCTATCACGATTAAAACTTTTCCAGTGACTAATTTTCTGATTCATCTATAAATGTTTGCGAAGAGAAAAATTATCTCATTTTGATTATGCATGCGTTTTGTCTGTCTTTGTCTGTATGTGCTTAGGTGTACTGTGTCTGTCGATCGTCTTGTCTGGCCGATATCTTGAACTCGTCACAAAGCCACAGACACTATAACGATGCAATTCAGTGGTAACAGTATCAGTATACGAGTACAATTTCTACTCACAACTGGGTATCCTTCATTTTGAGTCGTTCACCCTTAAAAGAACCACTTTTAATGTGCGAATCAATTTCGAATTGCAAGCAGTCGAGCGTCCAAAAAAGGAAACTTTAACTGAATGTAGGAGACCATTGACATAATGGGAATCGTATGCGATATTTCGCTCATTGAGTTTTATTGATGCTAACATGAATTTGCTAAAGCGCTTATCGTGTCAGCTCAGCTGGTGTTAGGCTAATATGATCCCTGCAATGGGAGAGGGGAATCTGAAAGTATCCAAAAAGCTTTGCTGGATCATTTAAAGAAAACGGTCGTTTTAGTTTTTTGGAGTTTGAAATATCTGCATCTCGGTGAACGCTTCTGGACTCAGAAAATTTTGTGGCATTTCCCATTCAAGCAAAGGAAGAGAAACTCTTGAAGGAAAAAGTAGAGGCTGCGAAATCCTCCTTTGTTTTTTTAAGCCTACAGTAGAATTGCTGCAGCTGTTGCTTTATATTTCTATAATTCTAAAGGAATAGCATCGATCAGCTAGAAGGGTATATCTTCGTTGTAACTGGTGCCTCGAATCCGAATATGGCAGCATTGACTGGATACACGACGGACCGGGCTCGCGTTTACCACGAGGATGATGACCAAAGCAGATTCTTGAATGAAATCGATCGGGTTGGTCCTTTTTTTCCGTTTATCATGTCCGCATTGGTCGTACGAACTGTTATGCCGTTATTCCACACCGTTATTAAAGGTCTCAAAAATTACAAATTAATAGAGTTTCATGTTTTTTATAATTCAGCAGACATATATCAGTGTTTTCGAAATCATGTAAACCATTGCTTTTATTCTAGTAAACTAGTTGTAAGCTCAGAATAGCATACAAAAGTTGGCAGTGGGATTTCGCATTGATATTGGTTTGTTGAACACAATGTGGTAATGTTTCAACTCTTACCTGTAATGGTAGTGGTTACCGACCTTGCCAGATCAGAAAATAAGAAGAGATGAACGCATTCCCAGTTTCACGAAAATCTTCATGCAGAATCTTCCATCGAGATTCAAGTGAGAATAAATTTTTTCGATTGGATTTGTAGCGTAAAAAATTTCAACTACAGAAAAAGGTGATATTCATGAATTGATTTGTAAAAGATCTATCACAAAATCGCCGATGAAAACCTTTTTTTCCAGGCTATTGGTGCAACATGTGCGCGAGTGCATAAACCAAAGGAGGACAATAGGGGATCTTTCTCGTTTGGCGTACCAGCCCGACCGGTTACTGAAGCGGAAAAGAAGCCCAAATTGGAGCAATGCAAATCAAATAAGGTTGCTTGGCAAAAATTGCTCTTTAAAAGGCTTGACGTATTTAAATGAGAAAGGTTATGAGGCAATAAACCGAGGATTAGATTCGTTTTTATGAAAAAGTTAAGGAGTTAGGATTAATTTTTTTGAATTGTTTCGCTGGAATTTTCCGTTACTAATCACTCAGAGTGAAATATTCTGTCAAGAAACTAACAGAAAATGAAAAAAAAATTTGAAAAATTCATTCAAAATTTTCCAACTTTTCATAAATAACTCATTTTTTTCAAAATTATTTGCATTCAATAACATAAAATAACGCATCACCTTAATGTTAAACAAGTAAGCGATGTGTTTTACTGCAATTCTTTGTTCGTTTATTTGTTCTTTTAATTCTATCTTTCAGCGACAAAATATCAATCAAAGGAATCATTTCGATATTGTATAGTTCAAGTGAGACGAATTGGTGCATATCGTCATCATTCTTTTCATTGCATTTTAAAAGAAATTTTTTGAAGTTAGTGCAAAAACGTGAATAAATCATATTCTCAAATAATATTAGTGCATATTTTCTAATAAATTTACTAAATTCTTTTCATATTTTTCTTTTGAAATTCCACATAGTACAATTCAAAATATGCCCACACAATGTTGATATGCAATATAAGTGAAAAAGATGATTGATATTAGGTTCTCAACTCGAATAAAATATGGACTTCCGTTCCCATCATTATAACAAATATTATTCTTTTGATTTTTGATTTGCATTTTAATCTTTGAACGTTTTCCTTAATCCAAATCTGTAGAGGATTGTAGCGCTGGATTGTAATTAGTTTTCCGTGTATTAGTAAGCAGGAAGGATCTTTACATAAAGAAAATGCTCTTCATCGCATTCGAACTCTTTCACTTTTCGACACATCGCCGCAGTGACTGTCGCATATCGAGAAAATTGCATGCAGTCGGAATTGCGCGATCGTTATTGCTTTTTCTGCGTAATTGGGATCGGTTTTCCACGAATGCCGATATTTTCAGAGTGATTTCCGAAGTTCGGGGATTTTAGAAGCTGATTAAAAACGAAGAGATTTTATTTCATGGATTTGCGGTAGTTTAGAGGAAATTTCGAAAAAATTTCAAGGAAAACAAATTTCCTGCTCTTCTAGCACCCAGATCTCGAACAATTTTTTGAAAAGTGTACAAAGATGATATCCTGAGAATGAAATATGTGCCCGCATGGGCAATTTGAGGAAATTTCCTTAGAGGTTGATGCGAATTAGAAGGCTCAATTGGCACAGGAAATTTTATGCTGACAAGGATGTAACAAAGTCGTATTTTTAGCGGTTTTTGTTCTCTTTATCGCATGAAGAGCGATATTTGAGCTACTTTTGATGTTTAACTTCATATATGGGAATCTTCAGCAAAAAAACTTAAATGCTCCAACTGGACCAATCTCTCCCCGGAAAAATATTGCTATTCCCGGGAAGCTGGTTTCCTGAACTATACGTGGAAAGTTACGAAACTTCTTCCAGTGGATTTGAACTTGTTTCAAAGATAAGAACCAGCGCTTCTCATTGATGGATAACTGATTGTTTGTATTGTCTCAGGTTGACTTAATGATCGTTCTGGACACAAGCGGTTCAGTTTACAACGCGTTTGCTGAAGAGAGACAATTTGCCAAAGATCTCATTCTATCTATCGAAAATTCAGCATTCGAAGACGGCAGACTTCAGGTTTCTTATGCTTTTTTTGGTTTACTTTATGCTTAAATGCTAGAAAAGAGGGAGGAAAAGATCAGTATATCCATAAGTTACGCAAGTTGCTCGCTGAATTACCAGCTGCCAAATTGCCGAGAACGGACACTTGATTGCGTCCTGCTCTCTTGGCCTTTTTCAGGGGGGGGGGGGTGAAAAATAGTCCCCATCTCCCCTTTACCTTCCCTCTTCTTGTTCCATTCAGCTTGAGTAGGTTGTCGATTCAGCTCATTCGCACATATTGCTATGCTCGAATGAAATGCGAAACTTGAAATTTCTGTTTTGATATGTGGGCCATTCATTTCTACAAAGTAGCACAAATCAATTGAGTACCGAACAATCCCGCTCGATTTTTTAACCCTCTTTCCTTCCTGATTCCTTCCGTCACTCGTACAGAAATTTGTTTGTGAAAATCATAGTTCGTACAGACTGAGAGTGTAAACTCTGCAAATGATGTAGATGATGGGATGTATATGAGTCACGCATCTAGCATTGGTGGAGTTCATTGCAGAATGTAATTGCAGAAGGTTACAAAAGGTTAGTGAGAGGAAAATGAAAGTAATCGTCTTTTATGATCCAATAAATGATGTTTGATTTATTAGTGACATATTTAATGCTAGCTTTATGTTCTCTATATCGTTCTCTATAACAATAGTCTCTGTATTGTTGTCGGCTACTCAATTCACTACCGCCATCTCTCATTTCATAACTTTCAGGTGTCGACGGTGCGCTTCGCATCAACCCCTACTGTCGCAATTCCATTCGTAAAAAATCGTCCTAAGGACGAGATAATTAGAAAAATCGGCGAGATTGAATTCACTGGAACAAATACGCGTATCGCAGATGCGGTCGACTTGGCAATTGCCGAACTGACTAGGTCACGAAGACGGGATGCGACTCAGGTATGTTATACCACGATTATTGCCTGGGGGCGTTTGCCTCAGAGGTCAAAGGAAGAGGACGTCTCATCTATAATACACCACCCTTGCACACTATCGTTTTGCAGTTAGATGGTTGCATCGAATTGCACCATCCCCAGCAGGGATGTTCCACATATCAGATACTGTCTTGCAAAAGATATAGGAAAATATTGTCTGTTCATTTCTACGAAACGCTTTTCTAAACACATCAGCACTATAATATGCGCCTCTGAACGATTCACTGGCAAATCTGTAAGAAGAGCTTCATCGTTTTCTTTTCATGAGTTTGTTTAAATTTTTTGCGTATTACTTACGATAATGCCGTTTCTAAAATCTGTAATGCGTGAACGTGGGCTTTTCGTCCAAGACTTCATGTGGGGTTGATGACTAGGCCTATGCTCATGAAATTGGGCCATGAATACCTATATATATATATATATATATATATATATATATATATATGAATTTGAATCACTACTGCTCAAGATTGTTCTGCTCGATTGACTTCGTTTCATTTAAGCTATGGAGATTTTTAGAAGATTTAAATAATATTTTTAAAATTTCCTTGTCGCAGTCAGTTTTTGAGAGTTAATTTTTTGATCAAGGCAGTTTATTTGTTCATCTTCATAAAACAGTGCCGCGTAAAAATTGTTCTATTTTTTAGATTTTGAAATGACACGTTCAATTGATCTGAACAGTTTAGTTTTCACGACTTTTTCTTAACATTCTTTTTAATGCATTTTCTTGTTATTCAAATCCTGGAAATTGTTTGGAAATAAGCTTGCATTTGCTGCGAAAGATAAATATTTCCACACAGAGATTATTTTCACCTTGTTTCTTCTTTAAGATATTCCTATTGATATCCGATGGCCATGGACAAGAGTTCTGGAGTGTCGTACAAGCAACCGGAAAGAAGCTACAAAATTTAGACGCCGAAGTGTTTTCCGTTACCACAAGTCGAGATTATAACTTCGCTGAGTTGATGCTATATGCGGGCGACGAAAAACGAGTTTTTATTGGGCCAAAACATACCGGGTAAAGATATCTCAGATGTTACTGGAATGAATATACAGTGCTCCATCGTTTGTTATCCCCAGTTGGCACAGGCATACAGGTGAAGGCACTGGCATATTCAAGTGAAGTATATAGATAGCGGAAAAAAAAAACAAACGAGCGATTTTTGAGCTCGGGCACAACCGTGGTCTTTCTACTCTGGTCGAAGTAACGGCCGGTAGAAACGGTTCCTGACAAAATCTGGACTACAATCGCAGCTTTTGGAGGCTCTTCATTGTGGACTCATGCGTTCAAGCCGGTAAGAGTAACAGTATGGACAGACGAAACTGTGTGATATTTGCCTCCAATTTATGAGAGTATCATTTGTTAGAGATCCGTTGTTGATGGGAGGCGCTAAATGCTAATAGATATCACTCTGTTCGTTTTTTTATGTCATTCAGTCCATTTTTCGCGCAATAAAAACACATTGCATTTAGCGTTCAGTTTTTGGATGACAAATTAATAATCTTCTATGTAAAGAATGTTTTTAAACGATAGGGTGCTATCGCTATCCTGATTAAGTTCTAGAATTTATTCCATTTCGTACTGTGTATTTCAGATTCATTCCAACCATATCTCCGCTCATCAATAAATGTCTCAAAGCTGAACCGAACTCAACTACGCAATCTGTTAAGATTCCTCTACCGGATAAGGTAACGTCGAATACGCCAAAATCGGAGGTTGAAAAGACTGAGCAACGTGAGAAAAATGGTTTTAAAGCTGGTGAACTGCATAGCAGTGAGACCGAGTCAACGATCAATAAACCAAGCGACAGTGAAGAAGATCTAATAACCAGCGAAGCAACTGTTGCTACAGAGAGGCTAACGTCGATGAAATTAATCAGTGCTCAAAATGAAGAGTCGGATGGGCCATTCAGAGCAAATCATAATGCTACAGAGCCAATTATTGAAGACGTGACTGCTGATGACACCTCAGCAAAGGAATTGAGTACAGAAGAAATTAAGAGAGAACTACCAGATGTGTCGGAAGAATCGGGGGAACCAGTACCACTTCAGGTGCAGCCAGCGGCACTTCAAGTGGAGCCAGCGCAAAGAACAGTAGAGGAATTAGCCGTAATCAAACCTATACCAGAAGAGAAGGAACAACTTCACGGAACGATCGTAGAGGTGCCTTTGTTTTTACTTATGAGCTATTATAGATATGCTCTTTCTAGTTGTATAAAATGCACCTTAGAACGAAATAATTATTCAATTTTAAATGAGTCCTTTCTATTAAAATTAAAAACGGTAAAATAAGGGAACAAAGAAAACAGCTTTTATTCAGCTGATAATGAAACTGACGACTTTTTTAAAGTTTAGCTCTTAATTTTATCGCTTCGTGAAAGGTAACATTCAAAAGCACTTTGAGTACTGGTTTCGTTGTTTTGTTCGCTGATGGTCACACACAATTTTTAGAAAAGATTAAATTAAATCAACGCATTTCTTCAGAGACCGTACACAGTACACCTTTAAATACTACAAGAACAGAGGGTTGCAATATTGCATGGATAAAACATAATGGCTAAAGGGAATGGGAAATCGGTAAGATTTCAAACAGTTCAAACAAAACATCGCTCATCTATAGAGATCATAAGCGAACTGTCGGCCAATCTAGCTGGGAGTTAATTTGCTATCGTCTGTACTGTCTGATGATACCCTAAATAATGAAACCTCGGGAATGTTGTTCAAGCTGAAAAGCAATGAATTCTATAAAATACAGCTGCATTCATGAACCAATTTGCACCCCTATCAGATACCTCTTTTTTTGAGAAACTTGACGTGATGCCTTCGTAAATGGATTCCGATCAGCAGAAGAAAAAGATGATCATTTTAAAGGCGGATGAGCTTATTATCAATTGTATAAACTTCTGAGCCTACGGTTTTTAGGCCAATGCAGTCGCAGAAACGTTGCGGTGTTTCTAAGTGTTTGAATAACCTGCTATTACTGAAAATTTCGATGAAATAATGCAGCGCAAACGTTGCAAACTCCAGCTACATCTCAATGTTCAGAAGATTTAATACCAATCAACGGATTCTGAAGCATTGCGCGGTGATCTTACAGCAAAGACTGTTGCGTATCTGTGAATATCTGTGGACATTAATGGGATATTACGGTGTTCCAGCGTTGCCAACAGTACCTTTGTGCAAATTATGCAAATGGACATCATTTTCTAAGCGATTGAATAATAGATATGGAATGCTGATCCTCACGAATACAATTATTACAAAATTTTATTATTTAATGGGATATGAGATAAATTTCTCCACCTTTCCCACGCATTGTTCACAATTTTTTTGGTAAAAATCCGACCGTCATCAATTGCATTTTTTCAAATAGCCTGCTGATTTATTTGAGATGAGATTTTATAAGTTAATTAAACAAGCGGATCGTGTTGACTTGTTTGAGATGAGATCTTATAAGCTAATTAAACAAGCGGATATATGAGGATCTCCATTGAATAGCACTTATTGAATTCTACTGGATTAACCACTTAAGTTATTTATTGATTGATTTAGTCTCCACTGTTATCACCAACAGAGGATGGGCAATGTGAAGTGGATCTTCTGTTCATAATCGATCGATCAATGAGCGTTGAGGCCGACTTCCAACGACAACTGAAATTTGCTACCGAACTGGTTCAAAGATTGATGGATGAAGATCTTAGTGGAAATAGAATTCGAGTTGCAGCAATCAGCTTTGCACGAGTATGCAACTCAACAATTCTTTCTTTCCAGTTAGAGCATGAGATAATAATAAGATAATAAACTAATCTTTTTAATAGTTGGAGCTTAATAGCGCTTTTTAATGGCTCCGATGAGTGATATGAGTTGATGCCGTTAGAGAACTTCACCGAAAGTATTTCGAAGAAAAAGCGAATTTACTCGAATGACCAACGATTGGTGCATCTGAGCTAAAAATTGAATTTCGTCAATTCTGTATTTGCCATTCTAGACAATCATCCTTTTCTGAGCAGTTACAATCCACTAAAGCGTACACATCAGTTTTGACATAGTAATACTTTATAATCATTGCGCTCAATAACCATCAACGAAATGCTTCATGCAAAAAGGCTTATGAAGAATTGTATGTGTAATAACAGTTCAATGCTGTCTGATTATCTGAATCAAATATTTCCTTGTGCCTTCTGCTTCGGTAGGCATCACTCACTCATAGTCATGCATAGCATATGTACATTACGATATGAATAACAGAAACTTTTGTTATTTTTTGTTCTGAATCGATTAGAAGCCAACAAATGAATTATGTTGGATTTTTTCAATAATCAAGGAAAGAATATTTTTACTATAGATGCTAAAACCTACCTCGGAATGTATTCCTTTGAGTTCAATATTTTTAGATACAATTAATGATATTGCTAGATGTGTTTTTCCTTTTAGTGAAATTATTAAAAATGAATTTTTTAGGAAGCGAAAATTGAATTCGAATTTGGTAAAGCTCTCACCAAAGATGATATTGTTAGCGAATTACTCTCACTTCAACATACTGGTGGTGAAACATCGGCAGTTTCGGGTGTTTCATTAGCCGTTAAGGTTGGTATTGAATTGCAACATTCTCTTCATATCGTTAACATCGCGTTACACTTTTATTACTTGGCGTTTTGAGCCATGAATTGAAGAGGTGTTTTTGTCAATTTCAGCTATATGAATGAGATTACAGCTACAATTAAGGTTCTACTATAAAAATAGAGACAAATCCATAAAAGCATTGAATGGAATGCTTTATTGTTAAAAATTTGAAATAGATGGGATAAAGAACATATTTGGAAACAGATAGATTTTTGCATAACTTAAGCGATGAGAAAGTAGCGCATTTTTACGGTTATTAAACTGCAAGTGAGGAAATATGAATAAGAAATGCAAAATTTATTTGCGCTGCATTCAAATCATCAGTACTTGAAATAGCAACACAATGGCTAGATATGCTTGCTGATTGTGCGTAAACTAACTGCAAGTGGAGCTTTGTTCTAATTCATTTCTGATCAGTTGCTAAATTCTAAACACTTCATTTCTATTGATTGATCAGTCCTGATAAATTTGATCAATTTATTTCCAGTCAACTCTGATCAGCAGTGATCAGTCTAATTCAGATAAACTGTGATCAACTTCAATTGATACTAAGTTTCATTCATTATTTCGTGAACTGTCGATAACATGAATAAATTTTATGGTTTAATATGAGATAGAAGAAAAACATTTCAGCAATCATGTATACATAATTTGTTTGTCTATAAGATGTTTTAGCAAAGTTCGCACCACTATTACTTTGTGAAAGAGGCAACGAGATTTCGTATAAAACATTCTCTCTTATAAAAATATTTCGGCTGAAAATTTTTAGACTTCTTTGACGAATTTCAGTTCGCTCAATCATCTCGAAGGCCTAGCGCAAATCTAATGATTGTATTAATTTCTGACGGAAATAGTCAAGATCCTTGGCAACGTGTCGCCGAACAAGCAAGGTGAATTTATTCCAAAGATAAAATTTATCCAAAACATTAGGGTTTCCTGAAACGAGGCCATTAAGGCATGCAGTGAGGGGGGGGGGGGGAGGGGGTAGTTGAGAGAGCGTACAGGGAATTCATCACCACCCCTGTTGCCTATCGTATACGGAGGTTTTTTTTTTCCTCACTACTGCTCGAAAACGTCTATACCACTTCGTGCTAAGTGCCTTTAAACGCACATCGAACCAAACTGAAAAGCCTCTTGGTTCATTCCTTTTCACAGTTTTATCTCCTATATTTCTTGGAATGATTATGATCGTTGAAGTTCATCGGCAATGATAGCTAGTAAGAAATTTTGCTTGAAGTTTCACAAAACAGTTTTGACACTTTTTTGGTTTACTGGCTTAAGGGATAGAAGTGGCGTGCTATTAATGAAATGAATATCTTCGCCAATGAATTTGCATAGAATTTCTCGTTCATCGGGCAAGCTTTCTTGGAGGGCATAAAACATAAATCCAGTGGTTGATTGACCAGACGACTAACCAAATGACCACTCAATTGAAACAGGCGACACAAGAAAGAGACTTAACTGATGAAGGCTGATGAAATATTGAAGTGATTGCGTCGCATAGAACACGACAGATCGAGCATCATTGCATCGCATAAACGTTATTGAATATTATATGCACTTCAGGTGTTCATTAGCTTTTTTTTTTCAGCGTTCTACGAACTCTTCCCAATACATCCGTTTATGCGGTCACATTCTCTGCTAAATATTCCTTTGAAGAATTGCAAGAATTTGCTGGTGATAAATGGAGAGTATTCGTTGATGCACGTTCGAGAAAATTCATCGAAGATGCTGGTTGGCATATTCCTCATTTTTTTATAGTTATTAAATTGAAGGAGTATTGGACTCACGGGAATTATCACATCTTGCAAACGAAAGTTTTACTGTAAGACGAATATTTTTTCAACCCTGCCAGTGAAGAAAAGCATTTTATGCACTGTAGTGCTGTAGTATACTGTAGGATATTGGAATCCATCTTGTTGGCTTACAGACTTTCAAAAAATTAGCGGCATCTGAACACCGATTTTTAACAGATGAACCGCATGTTGAAGGAAATTTTGAATATTTTCTAATGGAACTAGAAAGACCTATTTTCAAAAGTGATTTATAACCGAGGTTTTGCAATGTTTTATTTTTTCAATATTAAAGCTGTGAATTGTTACTGTCGATCGTCAAAACACTCATCGTTGATCAATGGTGATTGTCACTAATACGGCATACAATTCTTGTTCCAACATAGTTATCTTTGCATGGCAACCTTACAGCACTGTTCTAAACGTATCACTATTTGACACGATTACCAGCTGTTATTGTTTTCTTTCTCTCCCTCTTTTTCTACCCCTCCATCTCTCCCAGCTGATCGTCTAATACCGACGCGATTTTCGCGGAATTATTTTCTGATTTTCGGCTTTGAATCCTCCTGCATCCACCCTTATCCTTCATTACTTAAGGAACCGCTTCGATGTTTATCGCAACAATCCATTCGCTCTGCTCAAAGTTGTAATGAACTTTTTTTAGCTCACGAGCTCAGTGGCTGTCCAGGTAAAAAACTGCCTGAAAGTTCGTTGAAGGCGATCAACCAGGATGCCGTCGCTCGCGACGTCGATGAAGTATCTTCTTGCAATGGTACTGATGATAATTTTTTTTTTCACTTTTGCCGATTGTTGGTCAAAAGCAAACCAGCGAAATTACCGCCATCGAAGTACCACTTTATGATTTACCAGCCTTTATCGGCAGCACTCGGACATATGGACATGTTGTGAGACATGGTACGGACACGGCTGGTAACAGGACGTGATGATGGACATGATCAAAAATACACCCACCCCTTTGGCTGGCAATATTTATAGCAGCTTGGAGGGTCAATGTCAAGAAATATGTTGAGTGTCGATCAGGTCATATTCGTCTTAATGCACCTGAGAGCAAAACTTGTCGGAGATCTGTGTTGAAAAACGCGAGTGATAGCTTCTCAGTATTAGCGCTGCATAAAGTACTTCTTGGTTAAGTACGAGTCTGAGCCTTAAGCTTGGCTTGGATTAGCGCCTTAATTTAAGCAACAAACCTACAGAAACAAGGTTTTGATGAGCATAAGCGTAAGAGTATCAATTCACTCCGAGAACAGTCATCATACAGGCCTCTTTGGTAGTCACACCGTTCCTTCTTCCGGAATTATTTTTTTCCTTCTTTGAGAATTGTTTCTTACAGATGCTATCGATCTGATTCTCCTTCTCGATAAATCAACATCGATGGTCGATGATTTCGATTCGGCGAAAAAATTCGTCGAGGAATTGGTAAAAAGTGCACCACCTCGTGATTATGAGTCAAGAATTCGAGTGGCACTCGTTACATTCAATGATAACGCTCATGTTGATTTTGGATTCGAGAAGTACTGCACCCGTGATGACATTAGTTTTGCTTTGGAACGTGCTGAAAATAACGGTGGTGAAACTTCTGCTGTTTCAGGTTACTTTCATAAATATTAACTGTTTCCTGTTCGATCTAGATATTATCAAAAATAGAAATCCATTAAAATTGTTGAGAATCCAAAAGAATTCTAAGCAATTTCAAATCATTATCACTGAATGTCATACTTCAACTCACCGGTTTTCTTCCTTTTCTTTGCTGAAGGTAATTGCCTCCGTGCGATGCTTATTCAAATTTAACCAATATTCCTGATGCTTCGCAAACATTAGATTATAGAAACCTACAATGGATTAGACTTTGAGGAGGTATTCTAAAGAACAGTGGAAACCATAACAAATGAGGAAGCGCGCCAGGTTGGGTGGCACAATATGCGCTTTCGCATTCTGCTCATTCTGTTAGTAGGTTTCATAAGCCATTAGCAAATGACAAAAATACGAGATAATGCACATGTATTTTAATTGTTTCGATCACTCAAATAAATAGGTCCTCTCACAAAAGATTGGTTTTTCTTTAATCCATTTGGTGCAAACTGAAAATCTAGCAGGTGCGAAATGGATGCAAAATTTCTGGACACCTTTAAATGCGCATAATTCATTTTGAAGTTGATGCGCCGCAGCATGAAACTCGTTTTACAACGCAAATAGTGGAGAAGAAACCTTCGAGATCCTATCTTCGATTGTTTCCATAGAGTGTCGACATTCATACACGCATACCCATGCGCAAGCATGATCTTTTAGTGGTACGTTTAGCGGTTGCAAATATGCAAAAGAGCATAAAGAAAGATCGGGCTCAGGATCAGTGAGGGAGCTATCAATAAGACTGGGGTCAAGGTCAGGAGGTGAGCTGTCAGTAAAATTAAGAAAGTGATAACATTTAGTGGGGATATTATCGTTTTGAGGTCTCAACGTTGCAATGGCAGAGATAAAACAGAATCGACGTAGTGCCTCTCGTCTAATCGTCGTTCTTGTATCGGATGGCGGATCCAAAGATGTGTGGGAGTTGGTGAATACAACAGCAAAACAATTGCACAGTGAGTTGTTTTTATGAAATCTTTGTACTGTTGTAAAAAATATACGTCGAAATTTATTGAATTATATAACTTCATATCAGTGTGGAAAAAAAGATTTTTGAATATCAAAAAAAAAATTTCGCACGTTTAATGGCGTCTTAATTGTCATATACAAACGAGACCACTCTTTAAGCCTACAGGCATTAATCTTTGGATTATTAGGTCAATACATAGAAAATTAATAAATAAAGCAACTAAATTCGTATTACTACTACTGCTTCTTTAAAAATAATGGAAGCTTCAAGAATAGGAAATTCCATTAGGAAAAGGATGGAGGAAGAATTAGAAAGAAATTGTGTCAATTGTGCACTAAAAGATGTTCCAACGTTATAAGGGGGTGTTACAAAATGGGTAAGAATATTTATCTGTGCTGAGAGACTAGTTCTGCTCCCCTATAGGGATGAAGTTGATTTTTTAGATGCAAATGCTGAAGTTTATGCTGTAACGATGACTGATCGTTATTTCAAGGATGAACTTCTAATCTATACGGGTAATGCTGACCGCGTATTTGTTCGTATGAAAGGTAAAGAAAAGGTAAGTGTTTCAACTCTTAGGCACTTTCGTTGGTTGATGTCACAGAGGATCTCAACCACACTTGAATGGTATGGTTAAGATCCTTTCCTCTCCCCTTTTCCCTTGATCTGGTCAAGGTAGATCCCCTTGGCGTGGTCAGGAAGGATGATCTGAGCGGAGGGGAGAAAGTGAGAGAGAAGCGAAGATCACACATCTATAAGCAAGTCTTTTTTTGTTTCACTATATGTTAGCACGCTTGAAATTCAAGGAAAGAGTCATTTTGGTCTGGAGTGATTCTTCCTCTAGTTTCTTAAATTGTTGCGTTGAGCTTACTAGCCCCAAACATTCATAAAGTGTGTTCTAAACTTTACTATTAAAATTGCAAGAGAAATATCTTGAAATTTGAGGAAGAATCCAGCATACTCACCTCCCTCAGAATTCAGCGAACATCACATACAGTATGACGTATAATTCGACTGCAAACATATGTCTAAATTTTTCCTACCGGACGCTCCAGTCATCTATGGAAAATCTAGAATTTGTTTATTGCTGCTTTAAGAAACTATTTGAATTTAAGAACATCCGCAAGGCTTTGAACTTGGAAATTAGCAAGTTTGTAAGATAGAAAGGCTGAATACTCAAAAAATCTCACTAAACACCCGAACTCCTCAAAACATAAAATAGCAGTTTCTCTTTTTGTACGTCTTGAAGGAGGAACAAAGAACAGGGAAATTACTCTCTTTTCATATGCAAAAATTTAGCAAGATTTTTCATTTCTTGAATACTCTTGACCGTTTAGCACATGTAGCATCTACTATTGTGTAGAATGCTCACGATTTCTTTATTTATCGATTGTTTACATGTAATAAGTGACGATTTCCCTTTCTAAAATCTACTTCCAATCGAAAATAATGAGTGCATTTTGGTTAAACGACTGCACAAAAAAAAAGATATGCCATGGAGCATGTTATATTAGCCTGCAAAATATACTCAATATATTTACAATTCACCAGTTGGTTCGTTTCGTGGATCGTGGATAGCAGATAGCCTGAAACTAAGCCAATGTACTGGGATAGTGCTAAAGGTCTACTCTAAAAGTAACTGTGGTTAAGAATAGAAAAAAAAACCGATGCGATAATATTGAGCAGAGTGCGGTGATATGACTACCTAATGATCCCAACCTTACAGTAATCCTAACAATCGCTTTAGGATTTTGCCACATTAGTTGATCTAAACAGATGTGGACCAGAAGGTGGTGCAGGTAAAAGCGCTGAAATTCAACATCTAAACGTTCGAGATGTGCCAAAAGCATTAAATGAATCAAATTCACATGCTCTAAACGGTAGGTGAAGATTTTCTTCAACAAGTATAGCTATATTTTAATACATTTATTATGATATAACAAGTATTTTAAATGTAGTTGCATTGCTTTTATTTATTATTTTATTGCTCATTTGCATATTGAAGTTTATTATGCACTAAGTTATTTTTAGAAAATCTGATAAAACATCTTTTATTCTCTGATGTACATGATGCCTTTCAATGCATTTCAGCTATTAATTCTATTTTTGTACATTCATATCAATACCTAAATAAAGACTGGAATAATGTCAAATTTAGAAGTATTGTTTTCTGCTTTTCTGCCGTTCTGTAAAATTCGATTCGTCGAACTGGTTCATTCTGTTAATCTTACAGCTAATCGTTGTTTCGTTCAATGAATGTTGGCTAGAAAATGATCGCTAACTCAGTCACTGAATAGCTTGATGATTGATTGGAATGACCAAAATGAGAAGGGAGGGGAAGGGGGAAACCTGTTCGATCAGCAGAGTTTTACGTGACAATGTCTATCTCAAGACATAATGAAAGGCATTGCATTCATATGAATATTCTTTATCATGAGATTGATAAAGACGATAAAAATAATCCAACAAGTTTTGAATCATCTGCTTTAAACGATTTTTTCCTTCACTCGAAACAGTAAACATCGAAACAAATCAACCAAGTGAATTCATTCAAACCCGATTTATTAAATTTTTTCACTATAAAGGAGTTGGAGCTCTCACTCTTCCTCGAGAGTGCTCATATCAAATTTGAATAAAACGGATATTTTTTGTTTTCAGAGGATATCGGAATTGAGCGTAAATCGGATGCTGAAGTGGACAACCTTCTGCACACAAATAATCTTATTGCAGAAACATCTGCACCTGAAGAAATCAGCAGTAATTTCACACGGGTAAAAATAAATGTTTTCTTTGAAATTAAAAAAAAAAAATGCCTAAAATCTATGGATAGAAAAATATCAGTGCAATTTTCAGGTTTAGAAAACTGATTATTCCCATTAGATGCCAGCTCAATACGTCAAATGTGTTGAAATTGTTACATGTTAAGTGATTGATTCTGATCGATTAGCGTTGTTTCCATAGATTAAACCAGAAAGACAGGTTATTTTTCATGCTGTAGCACCATACCTGTAGAAAGAAAAATATTTTCCGTTCTTAGATATATGAGCACTATGAACGATGTTTACACTCCCATAGAAAAAAAAACGTACTAAGTAAACCTGTATGATTTCATAGCGATGAATTAAGCTCAATAATTACTTATATACTTCTGCATCAAATTGTTGCTCTGCATTCTTTAATATACACCTTCATTAGTTGAGATAAATTAAAATAGTTGCCCTAAACAGAGTAAATAAACGAAAATAATTCTCGATTCCTTTCATTCCAATGCTTTAAACCATTATCATTTGCTATGCAGTATCGATTTCCTTATTGCACTAAATTTCTGCTGTTGGATTTCTGGAATGATCATGTTTGTGTTGTGTCTTTATGATGAATAGTAACAGTAAGTTCAGGATTGAATCCCCATTCAGGATCCCCTAATAACTCTTATATTCGTAGCGCATAAATGCATTTGCATATCTGTTTATTTGTTTGTTCAATTATTTTTATCAATTGAAATTATTCGTAATTGCGCTGCTAATCGAATTTTCATATTTTCAAAATATTTCACCGCATCAATCACTGATTTCACCATCTATCCGATAGATTGCACACTTTCGTTGTGAAATGCGATTCGAATGAGTCGTTTGCTGGGATGCTTATCAGTTTTAACAGATAAACACTGTCCATTCAAATTTCAGATACCTCTGCCGGTCGACTCGAATTGTCAAGTCGATCTTATGTTCATTATCGATCGTTCAGAGAGCGTTGAAAAGGAATTCCAAAAGCAATTGCAATTTGCTGTTGACTTGGTAGGTGTGAGCTGCTTGTAATTTAACATGCTGAGGACATCCTTATACCAACATGTACAAATAGTGGCGACCTTTCGAGAGATAACATTTTGCAGATATCTATGTGATTTTATTTTCAGATCGCTTTAGCTTGACAAATATTGGAGATGTAGACCTGAAACTGCAGTAAATTTTAGGTTTACATTCCAGTCCTGGACAAGAAGCCTAATTTTCACCACTTTTTAAACATTTTTCCCCCAAAAACTAGGCAGTTGCTCTGAAATCAAGAAGTTTTTGATAGATGAGTATGATAGCTTAATTTTACTATAGGTATTCTTTGGGATTGACACCGATTAAGTATTATTTAGTAAGTATTAATGAAAGTTACGCTTAACGCATCATTGAAAGCTTATCTAAATTAGGCATCACTAAGGTAAACTTTACGTTTGTAATGTCCACGTATAATTTAAAGGATCAGTCACCATCCGTTTCTTGTCACAGGTGAAGCGAATGTCAAATTTGGATTTCGCGTCGCGTGTGCGTGTTGCAGCCGTATCGTTCTATTCCAAAGCAAAACTCGAATTCGCGTTCGATGAGTTTAAAGAACAATCAAAAGTAAGCTGAAATAACGAACGAACTTTAACTGTTTACGATGGTTACATTAAAGTCATCGTTACTACTATCTGTGCAGTCACTGCTAGAGGGCTTAAAGCATTTATGCGCTGGAACATGAGACATGTGGTAAACTGTTGGTACTTTAATTTTTTACTTATAAAGATTGTGTGTGTGTGGGGGGGGGGGGGGGGGGAGAGAACCGCAGGGTGAGGGAAGGCTCTTCCACTTTGGAGGGTGGGAGTTTGGAAGGTGAAAGAGCTTCTTCCTTGTGATTGACAGTGACGGACTGGATACAGGCCAGAGAAATTTTATATTGGAAGGAATTCAAAAGAAAATAGTTTTTTAATGGTAATGCAAATTTTCCAATCATCTTGGCTGCAATAAATTCAGCTCGTTCTTGCAGCAAGACACCTAGGGATCCATATGCGACTAAATATGGGTGCATTTTGTAACGAATAAGGAGCTCTCAAGATAACCACATTGCTTATTCAGGCTCAATAAAAGGTTCTCATGATTAGTTATTCAGATTCCTGAAAGGAGGGATCGAATGTCTAATATTCATTTCTAACAAATTTTCTTAAATAGATTGGTTGTTTCTCAGGTGTTGGAGGCACTGTTTCAAATTGAACACATTGGTGGCAGCACATCGGCTGTAAGTGGTGTTAATTTGGCTGTTGACGAGATCAAGAAAGCTGGAAGAAGTAATGCCAGGTGTGTTGAATTGTTGTTTCTAGTATGCAAAATATGTTCTTCAGATCGCTGTTCATGCTCATTCGTTGAATAGCTCAACATAAATATAGAAAACTGCACGTTTTAGACTTCAGAAGGTTGATAAAATCTTGTTCCTTCACCGCCGGTAATATATCTATGACACGTGGTGAAGTAAAACATCCTAAATATATGTAAACACAAACACAAATATAAATATTATTACATTTTTATGTTTATATATGGTAATATTCATATATGTTTATATTTATGCATGCATACATGATACAAGTATATACGGAGATGCGTGCAAACACACACACACATATAGCAATATCTGCTTATTTGTTCATTTAAGTGGATTGAAGATAGAAGATAATATAAGCGAATTTTATAGGCTGTACCACTGTTTATTGCTACCGATATTTTCACAAGAAGCGCATTGAATATAGTTGAACAGAATACACAGGATAGCATGCCCTCGAGGAACTTTTTGATAGAAGTGAAACTGTTTTCCAACCTAAAATTATGGAGCACTTCCGGATAAATGCTGATTGCGATAGTGGCACGTGAGAGGAGCGACAGCGCTGTGCAGAAAATACGTGAGCGAGAATGTCGTCTGGACACCCATGCCTCAACAACAAACCAAACTACACTATAGTATAGGAACAATTACAACAACAACGAATAATTTCTCCGTATGCAAGTTTATCATCGCTGCTGCATAGTTCCATTTGGCTTAATAAAAAGCGCACAGTCTTATCAATAATAATGCAGTTGTTCTCGTAATTCAATCAAACAATTCCTTTAAATTTACTGCAAATTTGACGTGGCCGTATCTTTATCATTTTTAGTGATAAAATATATATTAGCACTTCGTCATTTACCATAATTTATCTATCATACCGTAGCTTATTTTTACGGTACTTTAGAGTGGTCAATTTCAGGCATATGGTAGTACTTATATCAGACGGGAATAGCCAAGATATGTGGGATAAAGTACTCGAGGCAGCCGATCGCCTTCGAGCGATTAATGCGGACGTCTATGCAGTCACCGTTAGCCACGATTATTATTTCCAGCAAGTTTTCCATCTCTTTGAAATTCATTATTTTCAGCAAAATATTGGATTCATTTACGATTATTCAGAGCAGTTTTTTTTTTTCATCGGTTCATTTTACGCATAATAAATAAGTAGAAAACGCACCGTTGCTTCGTTGCACTTACGAATATATTGTAAACCGTCAAAAATATCAAAATATGTACATCAATGCTTTTGTATTTCAACCAAAGTGACCCTCTCGTATAAATTTTCGAAGAAAGACAAACGTTTCATTTTGGTCTCTTCGATACGAGGAATTCGATTACGCGGAACAAACTTAAACACACTTATCAAAGATAATACGAGGATTCTTAGGAGGAATATGAGGAATACGAGGAATACAAGAGAACGAGCATAAGAGCAAACTTAGCAGCAAAAAACAGAGGAATAAAGCACTGAATAAAAAGACTCTAGTTAGTAATTTATGATGCCAGCTCTGTTTTTCGGTATGTGGTTAGGTGGAGTGTCGAATTACAATATTTCATTTTATTGACGAAAAGGGAATTTAAGTTGAATGAACTTTGCACTCGGCACTGTAACGTACTAGCAGCTTAGTGAGAGTCGAGTGCCTTATTGATTCCGTTAATTATGACGTTAATGCTGTTTACTATAATTCAATAGCAAGTTTACAGTGAGCTTGAACTCTACACTGGCAATAAATGGTTGGTTTATATTGACGCCCGCATAAGGCAATTCCTCGACGAAGCTGAGAAGTCGGTTGCACAGTGTACTGGACCGATTATTCCAGCTTCAGTACCACCACCAAGGGTACTGCATATTAATTCGTAACATCATTTAATTTTAATTCTTTTTCACATAACATATCTAATTGTTAAAAATTACTTTTACTCAAGTCTGCTCACTTAACAATTTTTTCTATCGCATCTCTTTTTTTTACTGATCAATGTAGATCCATAATGAAACTTCATTGAACTTCAGAAATATAGTTCATACCGCTATGTTCGTAAGAAATAACTTCTGTAACTGAGATTAGTAGGTTTCTTTAACCAAGAAAGGAGTGGGTTTCTTTAACAGCGATTTGAGGTTGTCATAGTTTGTTTACCTCACTTCATTCCATTTTATTCAATGATATATCTACAGAAGTTAATTTCTCTGTTAGTGAAAGTTCCCTAAAACTTAAAAAGCAAGTACGGAGGGTGTACCGCAATCAGCAACATTCATTTGATGTGAAGGAGGATTTCTATATGAAACATCAAACTGTACATCAAGCTGTTTAAAGAATTAGTTTTCAAGTAATAGATTAACGCAAAGACCATTATGATATTATATCCAGCAGTCTCAGTGAGCTAAAACTTCTCCATCGATTTTGGAAGGGGTTTTTTTTGGGGGGGGGGAGAAAAGATTTTGTTGAGAAGAGGGTTATTATTGTTTGTGAAATTAAGACAAGTTAAAGGTACAATTATAGGGGTTTAGAAACAAAACAATCCAAATTCTGTGAAGAGAAGAGCTATCACCTTTTGTCCATAAGCATTGAAGAATGCTGATTTCCTCATGCCGCCTTTATAATTTGCTCATTATATTGTCGTCAGTGCCCTCAGCAATAACAAGGTGCTAATTCCTTAGGAGGAAGTTGGCACAACACTTTTACCTGTCAACGAGAAGATTGTTGAGAGGAAAGCGTCTGAAGAAGCTGTCGAAAGTGTGAGTTTTTCGTCTCCCGAAGAAGTCCAAAGGTAAGCTTTTCGTTTTCTAGTTTATTTCTCCTGTGTAAAAGTGTCCCTTTCATTTGCATGGCGAGTTGCATTATTTTTACTGAATCACTTGTCATTTGAAAACACCAGCGTTGCTTATGTCAAGCATTCGTTTGCTACTTCAGAAAACAATGCACCGTCTTACAGTATTCATGAAATCACTCCTCTCCTCAACATGGGTTTACTATACACATCAATCACCACGGACCTAAAACCAAACACAGTATACATCGCTTATAAGTTTATGGCTATGAGCACCAGAATATGAAAAAATGCATGATTTTTTTTTTCATCTTTTCGTGTTCATTAAGTTGCAGTATTTAATATTAATTGTTATTTACTATAATAGAAATGTTTTATTATCGATGAAGCAAGTGATATAATTAATAATAACGTAATCTAGTAGTGGCATTCTATTGCTGCATTTTTGCGAACTTTTTATAAAACATACAGGTGATTGTCGCATGGAATATTTTCATACTTATGTGTTAATACGTGAGAATTAGCACTGTCTTCTCTTCGAATACAGTAATCTTCTTTTAATCCTCCTAAATTGAATGCCTATTTTGCAGATGTCGTGAAGATCCGGTCGATGTAATAATCATACTGGATACGTCAACTAGTGTTGAAAAAGAGTTCTATGCTGAGAAGGAGTTCGCACTCGATCTTGTCAAGGTTTTCCCTCAAGAACACTTCACTGTAAGTCAGTTAGCACTGCGGTCTTTTTTTGCGTTATAGGTGACGTCTTTTCCGTGCATATATATGTCTGTCTTCTGTCTGTCTGTCTGTCTATCCATATATTGACAAAATATCAACTCGGAGGCTGCCGGAGCTAGAGTTACGAAATTTGATTGCTGTGCTAATTTGCCTCCTAAACTATAGTTCGCCTTAATACAGCGACATCGAAGGATGTTATAGGAATTTATAGGTGGCAAAGAAATATTTTACAGCGGTCTAATTTTCGTTCTACGCTACTTCGCAGAAAAAATGTTTCTATTGCAGAGTGCTTTTACAGGTGATCAGCAAAAATAATAATATACTGCTGTGCATAACTTTGTTGTCATGCAAAAGTGACGTATTGTGGCAGCTCCTTTGTTATACCTCTCCACTTGTTTTGCATTAAAATTGGTGGCGGATCTGACGGCTGTTCTCCAAAGGCGACTAGGTCGTATACATTTTGTTCAATCCGCTGTAATGAAGCTGAATTTGATATTTGAATGAACGGTTCAGTTGAAAAATCTGGAAAAAAATAGCTTTTTATGATTAAATGGTACCCATGAATACCCAGAAATATTTTTCATACATACTTAAATCCTATTCTGTTGACATAAAAACAATCATGAGTGTCTATAGATCCTGAAACGATGAAGGATGCAGTCCTTTTTTAGCCGTACGACAGGTTTGAAAGAACTCGTAACAAAATATGTTGAAAACAACTTTAATGAGAACTGCATCATTTTTGAATCAGTTCGACGCGTGCATATGTATTTGGATACGAATAGTTACACGAAATGGCGAAATATATTTGGGTGTTTTGATTTCTTCACATAAAGCACGATATGTCCAAGGTTCTCTTCCGGCGGGTTACAATAGCTGGCTACAGAAAAAAAGGACGATTCTCTTCACTTCAGTCTCGTAATGTTTCGACATCTCCTGTTGCAGTTGTAGATCGTTTAATAATTGATCTGTTTTTTTATTTCTGAATTTGCGTTAGTAGCTAAACAAATTTATTTTCATTCACTGGCCAGTTCTCTTGCGACCTCTATAACATTTTTGCGGTTTATATTTGTATGCGTTTGGATGGCAGAGAGATTGCTGACAGAATATTATCTGGTACCATCCGACATCCCAAAAAATTCTGCGCTTGTCGTTCACAAAGTAGGTCAAGCTGTGAATGGTATATTTCAAAGAAATTGTATATGATATGATATCACTGTCCTTTATAGGTTTAAATTCTTCCTTTATTTACAGGGTCGTATTTCGGTGGCCTTGATTCAATTCGCTGGTACTGCAAAGTTACAATTTGGATTCGGTGAACAAAAAACACGTGATGATGTACTTTATGAACTTGAAAGAGTTGAGCATACAGGTGGGCAAACTTCATTGGTTTCCGCTGCTAATACAGCGATGCACCAAATCAATCAAAAACATCGTCCAGATGCACGTCTCGTTATTGTTTTTGTCACCGATGGCAATAGCCAAGATCTTTGGCAAGTTGTGCAGGTAGGTAATTGTCAACATAGTTCCACTCTCGATTCGTTTCAATTTCCTTTTTTTCAATTCTTTAATTCTGCTATTGTTCATTGAATCAACTCAGATGACTACGGGTGGATGATCGTTTTCGCGGATATTTCGGCTTTCTCACTATTTTATAGCGGGCTTTACCCATAGTCGATGTAGGAAGCTAGTTTTTAATGTAGGTTTTTGAACTCAGATGTAGATTTTTGCCAACCGGCTTTAAAGAGAAAGAAAGACTAATCGCTGATCTTTAGCAATAATTGTGATCGACTGTTAATTTCATTTTCGTAAAAAAAAAATCACTTTTTACAATAATTAGAATTCTGCTATTTCTTTTCCGCCTCATTAGAATACTGCTGAATCGAAGGTATAAGAAAAGTTTCAGTTGCATGTTTTTTACTCGAAAACATCGAACTAATCTATTTAGGCCTCAATAATCTTCGAAAACTCATAAGGGTGAATTATTCGATCTCTACAAGCGATTTCACTTTTATAGGCAACAGCAAAGAAGTTACGTTCAACTGGTGGTGAAATATATGCAGTCACTTTATCGCCGAAATATTACCTCGACGAGTTGAAAGAATATGCGGGCAGTAGAGATCATGTGTATATTGATGATCGCATTCATAAATTTATCGAGGTAATCGAGAACTACTTAAATAATCAAAAAATAATAACAATTTGAACGTCGCTGATTTGCATATATCACTCTCGAAAAGGACGACTCGTGGATGGCTCGTAACAACTAAAAGAATAAAATCTTGCCACAATAAGTAGAAATATAATCGTATTTATAAAAAATTCTTAAACTAGGGTTTAATTTCCTACTATTACGACAAGAACTGTGTTATGACGGAATTTCGGCCACTTTGTCCATTTTTTTTCTTCAGTTGAAGAAGTTTCAGCCCGTTAGAGCGTGGTTAATTCAAGCTCCCTCTTATTCGTTTTTCACTAACAATTAGAATCACGTAAATATTTATGATATGCAAGAAATCATATGCTTGCCCCTTTTCCTTACATGCCACTTACATTAAGCATTCAATTGAAGTGTCCGTTACTCTGATGTTCCTTTTGAAAACCTTTATCCTTCTACTGGCTAAACGTATTGAATCGATACTTTTGAATTTTGAGCATGTTACAAGGTTATCATCATCGGTTGAAATAGCTTAAAGGAGTGCATAAAAAGTTGTAAGCAACAAATTGCGTCTATGCGACCGTGTTTGTCGTTTAGGGGGCTCAACGATCTCTCTCGTTTAGAAATTTACCACTATAACTTCATACCTGATGCGGCATAATAGGTTTAGTCGGTTCCACACCATTTTTGAAAATGGTCCAGTTTGATTCGAACTCCACTGATGGATAGGAGAGCGCAAGACAGTTCGCTAGGGTCCGTTCCGAGGTTCGCAGAATGCCACCTTTTGTTGTCTCGTTTAAAGTAGCATTTACATTAGCATCGGGCGAAATCGTCTAAGATGGAGATCATATTTTACAGTGAAGCGCTTGGACTTTGTATCATCAGGTTGTATAAGACTCAGAAAAGTTGGCAGCCAAATTTTGACCTTTAGTGTCTGCCGAATGCGTATTGCTGCTCTTGCACCTTCGTAAAGTCGAACCACTGAAAGCGGGGAGGAGAGGAGTGCGGTCTGAACTTAAACATTGCCAAAATTTGGCCATCCTTTTAAATGAATTCATCCCAGCAGTTATCAGTGTTCCGGTTATCCAAGTGTCTTTAAAATTTGCCAGATTAATCTGTTAAGAGCATAGAAGCTTCTCTCTGTCTAAATTTGGTGTGAGTGAGGGGCAAAAAATAGAAATTGCACCAAAAGCTGGTTCTTATTTTACGAATTTCTCAGGTTTTTATCGTCAAGTTGTATTAAAGGAACTTTGAACTTCTATATTATTATGATTGTTATTATTATTATGATTACTGTTATTACTATTGTTGTTACTGTTATTTATTGTTAATTAATTAATTAATTAATTAATTAATTCATTTATTTATTTATTATTATTATTGCTTTTATTTTTATTTAATTGAAACATTTATACTGGTTCGTGGCTGCAGTCCACCAGTCGCGGGGCATCATGATTTCCTTTCAGCGTTTGATTATCTGGTGTGTACTTTCACTGAAGAATAGGATTGAGTATGATCGTATTCGCCGTAAGAAAAAGAGGTCGTTTGTAAAGGGCATGTAAGGGAGATCAGCAGGATTCAGGTCAACTGTCTTCTTGCAGAGCAAGGGAAAAGGGCGAGCACGCGACGGATCAAACCGTCTACCGATGCCTCAATGATCTCAGGGTAGAACAAACTCCCTGTAAATGCGTTCAGGCAAGAATCGGGGTGTATAAAAGGGGAGCGCAACTGCTTGCAAGTCCATTGTGTGCATTCAGTCGTCGTCATCTACCGGGGGGCGCTGAGTGCATGTCTGCTTGGGAGCAGCGTGCAGTGTGTCGTTTGGTCGTCGTCGTTGGTTGTGTAAGCGGGAGGCACAACAGATAGTGCTGAAGCCCTGTTGGGGCTAGCGCTCGTCATCTGGTCCTTCCCCCGATCTCCATTTTTTATTCCTTTTTCTTTGTTCTAAGGGGTTAAAATTTTATTTCCAAGCCGCTTAAAACAAATGTTACACGGAGCAACAACCACAAAAAAAGAGATCGGGAGAAGGACCAGATGATGAGCACAAGCCCCCACAGGGCTTCGGCACCATCCGTCGTGCCTCCCGTTTGCACGGCCAACGACGGCGACCAAACGACCCACTGCACGCGGCTTCCAAGCAGACATGCGCTCAGCGTCCCCGGTAGACGACGACACTGAATGCACACACTGAACCTGCAAGCAATTGCGCTCCCCTTTTATACGCCCCGATTCTTTTCTCAAGGCATTTATAGGGAGGTTGTTCTGCCCTGAGATCATTAAGGCATTGGTAGACGGTTTGATCCGTCGCGTGGTTACCCTTTTCCCTTGCTCTGCAAGAGGGCAGTTGACCTGAATTCTGCTGATCTCCCTTACAAGCCCTTAACACGTTTCGGCACATTCACACTTCGGTGATATAGAAGTAAGTAGTGCAATCTTAATTTTGTTTGCCGATCCATGAAATCTTTTTTTTTTTTCGCGGACGATATCTGAACCTGCAATCTGTTTCTATAAGATCGGTTTTTTTCAGGAAGTCGGTACTTCGGTTGTGACATGTGCAGGAGAGAAACCAGTGAAGGTCACGCTTCCGCCCACCGAGGAAGTTCGTGTGACGCCATCGACTATGTTAGCATTAGTTCATTGAATAAGATTCGGGCGCTATTTATGATTCACCAATGAATTAGCTAGGCGGCGGCAAATGAAGCAGAACCTTTGATCAGTTGAATTTCACAGATTAACAGATCCTTATTAAATCCTCTTGGGAGCTTAGAGAAAGGAAGATGGATCGTGTTCCACAAATAAGAGTAAAATGGAAATCACCTGTACGACTGCATGTACTATAAGAAACACATGCGAAAGGTGAAAAAAGCCCCACGATTGGTTATGGTAATGGTCCCTTTTGCTTGTTGTTTTCTTATGCGAGTAGCTATGGCTGGAGGGAGTAGATATGATGTGCTCATTGCGTCAAAGGCTCGAGCAATGGATTATAGGAGAATAACCTAGAGACGCCTATTATTCATACTAAATTTTTGCTATTCATTGAATATACATTAAATCGTTTTCCTATTTTAGTAAGTTTCTTGTATATTTAGTTATTGCTAAAATTCCTATTTAGTTTTCCTAGTAAGTTAGCATTACTTATATTTACTAATTGTTATATCTGTGAACACATATACATGTGAATTTTTAGTCATACATGAATTAGTCACGGTTTGATCCGTCGCGTGGATCAAACCGTGAACACCTATAAATTAGTGCTCGAAAGCAGAATAATATACTTCAAAATTATTAACACGAAGAGTATCTTGTTTTCAAAATAATAATAGTTCGATGCACTCTTACGTAAAATCTAGTTCTCGTCTTTTCTAATAAGTGGACGTTGGATAGAAATGTAGTACTTCTAATAGAAATGATCGCTTTTGAGAGCAACATCTGTACCATCAGTGGCGAAATCGAGCAGTGTTTCCAACAAGAAGCCAAAAGAACAGTCTGATAGTAAACCAGAAGAGAACTCCGTCGATGCAGTAATTCAATCCTTCGATAGATCAAATTTAGCAAAGGATGATAAACCGGTGATTGTGCCACGTAATCTTACGAGAACAAAGAAGTATGTTAATGTATTTCGCTTTATTATTCATTATTCATCCTTATAGTTGTTGAGTGAAGGGTGCCAATAGTCATTTTATCCTTCTTCAGCCGTTTGATATGCATAATCATTTGGTTTGAAGATATACCCGAAGACTTTTTAGAAGACGAGTAACGTCTCTATCTCTCCAGAGATTGATTTATAAGGACCGAGGTCCATTGAGTTCCCTGCTTTTCTTCCTGCCTCCCTGTAATGGCCTTTATTATTGTCATGTTAAACATGTGGTTATTTTTAATCCGCTTCACGGCTTGAGCTACTGCAAAAATCATTTCTGAAAGACATCTATGCAACGGTAATTTAAGAAAGACTCTGTTTCTTTTCAAGGCAGCTCAGTTCACCTTCACCATACGCTAGTCTCATTCACCATATGCAAGTCATTCTTTTATTATTGGACTATAGTTTTTGAGACTCGAAAATTTTGCAGAAATGTTCTCGCACGGAAGTTGTTTTTCGTAATGTCAAAGGGCCATTCTAGCGGTTTACATGCGGTCGGCAAGGTTTACATAGGCATATCATTACTGTAGAATATTGCAGCTGCAAATACTCGAAAATGGATTTGGAAATTATTCTGGATGCATCCACCAGCCGTCAGGAAGTTTTCGAACATCAGCGAGAGCTTGCTCTTTCTCTTATCGAGCGTTTGCCTATCGAAGCAGGAGATACTCACGTTGCGGTTGGAGTCAATTCATTCACTGCAGTTCCAACTCTTCGACAGACTCTCGGACTTGGGAGAGACAAACAGGCAGGATTCATACTTAACAACCCCCTTCGCCGACCCATTTATTTAATCCATAAAGTTACCCATAATACTCGTCTTAAGATGTCGTTGTGATTTACAAGCAAAATTTTGGAGACCCACAAATGTTGCAATTTCATTTACAATTGAAGCGAAAAAGACGTATTAATTTTCATGCATCGGCATCATAATGCATAGAGTTGCAATAGAAAATTAAATGACTCTGAACTAAAAATATTGCCTAACAACTGAATTTACTGTGTCGTCCTGATATGTTTAAAGTATCATCTTTCAAAAATTCATCGAATTAATTTTGTTAAGCTCAAAAGAGGTGACATATTTTTCAGAATCTGCCGCATTCTGTCGAATATACCACATAATTCTCTTTCATTTCCACCAAGAAATAGTAGTTTTATCGATGAAATATGACTCAGCACTGCGTAGAGTGCTTAAGTGAGTCCAGCAGGCAATAAAATGGACTGTTGTGGAACGTACTCACTTCAGAAGTGCATCTTTGGACGAAATGCAGATCTCAGTTCTCTTGTGTAATTGTGTCTCATTTTTCGATTATTTGTAGATGGTTCGACACGCCATCGAAGATATTAAATATAATGGTGGCAGCACGCTTACTGCACAAGCAGTGGATCTTTCCGTGCAAGATTTGGAGCGTGGAAGAAGACGTGATGCCATCCAGGTTTACAACTTGAGTCTGTTGCGTGCAATCTTTTCGAATGCAATAATCAAACTCACAAGAATTGTTTATTGTACAGACAGTTGTGCCTAACATAATGAATTTGCATAAGAATTGCTGCTTTTTTCTGTGACCTTCACTCGATCATGTTGAGCACTTTTTTTTATTTACCGTGCGATATTCTCAATGCTGATCGCTTCGTAAATGTTTTGCTTTCTATGAAATCTACTTATTGAAATGACGCTTTGGTTTATTCCGATTGTTTGCTTAAGACTATTTTTGAAACTTAAAATTCTTTTTTTTATTCATGACACATAAACATTAAATCTCAATTTTCTAGTGATTCGAATGAAAGAGGATAATTGTCCTGGTTGCTAGCACAGAAAGTCAAATAAATCATATGCTGCTGGTTTCGTGAAATGGCCTTTAGCTGTAATTTTGCATTGCATTATCTTCCCTGTCAATATTGATTTCGGGTATTTTGGATTTCTTTAATTAAGCAGATTACTTGATTATCTTCTCCGTATGCAAATATTTCAGGTGGTTGTTCTAATGAACGATGGCATGTCACAAGATCCTTGGGAAGATGTTCTCAAATCGAGTGAAAGGCTACGCGCAACAGGTGCAGAACGATTCGGTGTTGCACTAGGTGATAAGGTCGATCTTCGTGAGCTGATGCACTACATTGGCGATGAGAAACGCATTTATCGTGATGGATCCACCGAAAGGTCCACTTTCAGATATGGTTCTCTTATCATTGAGAATGTGATTGCCTTATCACTAAGAGAACCGCTTAATTGTAACCCAGTTCCTTAAAAATACTTGATGACCTAGGTGTGCATGCTTTTGAATTTGGAACCTACATTTCTGAGTATATACTTGCTCCTGAATGTTTTATTGAAACCTGCAGTTTAAAGGCCTAACAAAGTGGTCCCGAAGACCCTCAGTTCCGGTGGAGGATGGTGCCGTAGCGTGGCATATTTTTGGGCAACGCTTTAATTGACCTCGGTGCACAATGGGGCACTACATCTCTTCTACGACAATCGCTAGTTTCTCGATTTACCAAGCTTTGAGTTCCCCAACTTATCTGCCTGAACTATAGAAGCGCATATTTTTGGGTTGCTCAAGCGCGACTCTAACCACCGTAACGGCCGAGCCGTGTTGTCATTCTTTTCGAGTTCATCCTGTTGTTCGTGTTATGGTCACTTGAGGCAACCTATGGCAAAGGCCTATTTTTGCAGATTCCTTTCCGATGTTGTTTCACTTCTTACTGGAGGAGAGGACTGTGAAGCGCTATCTGTTCCGAAACCATCCGTAGAGATGGCGCCATCTGAAGCGTGTGAACCTTCAAAAGTGGATATTATGGTCGTATTCGATAATTCTGATGGCACCTCAAATCTTACAGATCCATCGATCAACTCAAACAGATATCTCCTTCTTGACGTTCTGGGTATGTTGACTTTGTTGCCTCATGCTAATACTGAGAGGTTGATCGTCTTAGAAGGAAATATAACATTAAAGGATTTGAGGCAGCAAAAGGAACAAAAGCAATTCACATGAGTTATGCTAGCAGTCCGAACACAAAACACGAACACTGAGCTTAAGGAGGGTACAGATATGCAGTATTGAATATTACTTCTTGTTCTTTGGAAGATAGCCTCAACGATTTGAAAGCGATACCGACCATATTACCGCAATTTGTCTTCCCTTTTCACTTTCTTTAGCGGTTTTTCCAGGGAAGTTTTATCCACTGCGATTGTGCGTTCAGTCTTTGAATGGTGCGGCCTAACTAAGGAGACGTACTGACGCGAGAGGGTAAAAATAGGTTTTTGATATGGTGCAGCATTCGTGAAGCTTTTCAGATATGATATGCTGCACTTTCTGATCAAATTGCTAGGTTTTCAGGATCGCTACCGGCGACTCCTGATGGTCAAAAGATCCGACTGTCGATTATTTCGTTCGCCGATAAGCCGAATCTTTTGGTCGGCTTCAATGATAATCAACAAAAAGAAACGGTTTTCCGCAAAGTGGAGGAAATTGAAGCAGAACATGGAAAGCCCGCATATGCGAAGGCTGTAAACTTCGCTCTTGAGTGAGTTTCTCACTTGTCACAATTACCGCACTGAAATCTCTTCCCAAATGTCAGTAACTAAGAGAGAGCGTTTTTGTATTTTCCGACTGCATCACTCAAGTTATGCAAGATTAATGCGTTCATGTTTCGAAGTTTCTGAATTTCTAAATGCCTGCAATACTGGTTGCAGTGTATGATTTTAACAAAAAGGTCACTACCTCAACAGAGTTTTTTTTGTTGTTAACCTACACAAAAAGGAGCTAAGCGTCAGTGTGAATGGAGCAATGCATTCCTATGGGCAAATACTGCGATCGGCACACTGGACAGGACGTAATTAAAGCTCAGAGTGTGAAGAAAGGAGTAAGATCTGAATATATTTACGATTTTCAAAGAGTGAGTTATAAATACCAGAAAATCGATGAAAAGTCAATTTTATCGGATTTTTCAGTAACTTTCTAGTATTTTTTCCTTCATAATTTCCAGTAATTTGCATTGCCAAGAGTTTAAATTCGAAGTAAAATTCAGGGAATACGAGAAATCTCATCGTGCAGATGCTCGTGGTATTCTATTAATTGTTGGTGATGGCAAATCGGATGACAAACCATATGAGCGCAAAATCGTTGCACAAGATTTGCAGAAGGTTTGTGTTTTTGTTTAAATACCCTTTTTCGATTTAATGCACCGATAATATTGTTTTCGAATTTAAGAATATTTTTGAATTGGTCATATTGGATGTGTAATTTTCAAATCTTCGGTGATCTTTTCGGTCGGCTAATTCAATCTTACTGATCTTTATTAACTGATTTTTGGGTTTATCGTCGTTTCTTTCCGGTTATCATTTAAGCTTTTATCTCCTTCAAAGTGGAATAATTCGAACGGAATATTGCTTACTCATGGTAATAGACTGTGTCGCAAATGAAGTTCCATGAACGGCGGTTTAGGCTTTAGCTAACAATTTCCTCTAATTTAGTTAGCTTCAAGCAATTCGCGGAATGGAATTACTGGTCAGACAAACAGACGTGCACATTCATGCAAACATTCCAAACATCGCATTAATGCACTTTTAAGAAAACATAGACGTTTGAAATATACTGATGAAAATAATTTCCTATATTTTGTATCATTTATGTCTACTTGTTTAAACGAATGGGATTTTTTCTCAGCAGAAGGATCTTTCGCGTTTCGCCGTTGATAGTGGCAAAGCAATCGACGAAGATAGTCTTGCCGAATATACAGGATCGGTAGATCGTGTTTTCAATTACGATAGAAACGCTGAATTTGCAAAGAAACTACTGAATGAAGTAACGGGCAGTCACTGTATCCAGGTAAGAGTACGCTTAGCAAAATTTTTCATTTGCTTTTCGGCAACAAACATTAAACAATATTCGTAATGCACCTTATAGGTAATGGAATCCCTTGAAAGACCTGTTTTGCTTCCGATGAAATTCCTTTATTCTTCTCATGATCATGTGTGGTCTCGCTTACTCAAAGACATCTTTTCATTCCCATCGATGACTAACTATAAGTTGCATGTTTTTATGGATTCACAGCTCGACATAGCTGTTGAATTTGCTGCTTCTAAGGAAATTAAGGCAAGCCACGTTCGCACATGTATGCACCATCACTATTTGAAATGATCAATCACACTATGTGCACTCAAAGACCGAGGCATTGTATTTATCCGTTTTGATGTTGATATTTGCCTCGACCATTTGTACAATTTCTTGGGCATTTCACTCTTGTAAATGATATGCCTGGGATTTTCAGGATAACAGTATAGCGTTGACAGTTTTCATTTTGAAAGTATTGCGATGTTTAGAAAGTACATGAAACGAGTCTTTCTACGCAAAAATAGACATCGTTTTTTTATAGGAACAACCCAAAGAATCAGGGAGTGCTGAGAAAAATATCGAGAAGCCTTCTTCGCTAAGGGGAATTTTAAGGGATATTGCTAACAAGCCTGATAATGGCCTCAAAGAGTTCGAAGGCGAAAAGGTATAAATTTTTTAATGCACTTGTCAAACAGTCGTATTTATTGTAAATATGCATTTTTGCATATTTTGCTACAACTGCTATGATTAATGGCTGTTGAGCATATTCCTATATTTCTATGCATGTTTGCTTTTCTTTGCTTGCCACTTTTAGTCGGCAGTGACAGATAGTGATAGCTGTAAATAATGCTTCAAATAGGTCCTATTTTAGGACATGCTTTGTTTGTTTTTCCATTATGAGCTTCGTCTATGTGAAAAAGCAAACTTTTACTATTGGGCGAGAAGTATGAATGAAATATTGCTTAACCTTCTGGAGTAGAGAGCGTTATGAAAGAAACACTGTTCCCTCTGCTTCGGAATGCAATATACTCTTCTTCGGAATTATACTATATACATATATATATATATATATATATATATATATATATATATATATATATATATATATCACAGCGCTATTTTTGTTGAGTAGGCAGCATAATTTTATGTGCATTTCCTTCTCAGCTCCTACTCTAATTTGAGAGTTAGAAATTGGCCAACAGTTAATCGCGTCCATTATGCTAATATTAAGCTCATTATTTGATGTAGTTGGTAGTGAAGGAGAAGTCAACAGCAAGTGCGAAGAAGATCACCCCGCGTCCAACGGTCACCACTCAGCGGTTAACGACGCGGCGGCCAACGACCCAGAAGTCGATCCCATCGTCGACGACCACACATCGAGCGTCAACTCCGAAAACGAAAGGGACAACAAAGAAAGCGACAAGCGCAACAACAACAACGACTACAACAAGAATAACAACAACAAAGCGAACCACTCCTCGCTCAACAACGAAACGTCGCACAATAGCCACGACTACACCACGAACAACTCGAACTACAACATCTCGCCCGACCACTACCTCTCGACCACCAACACCAACAAGGCATCCAGTCACGCGAGCCACCAGGCCGAGTACAACTGAAGCGATTACGCAGTTCACTGCCGGTAATTTTCAAGAACATTTGAAGTACGCTTTACTAAAGATTATATATATATATATATATATATATATATATATATATATATATATATATATATATATATATATATATATATATATATATATATATATATATATGGCACCGATAATAAATTTTGCATCTTAAAGTGTCCTAGAGTCATTGAATGTGATATATTCATTGAAGAGTCTTTTGCAAATGAGCAAACGGATATCATAGGATATAAAATGAAGAGAAGGGGAGAGTGTATTGTATAATGTTTGCTATTGTAAAGCATGCAATCCTAAAGACTTCCCGTCCCTGAAAGCAGAGATCCCTTCCTGAAAGGCAGTTTTTCAAATGCAATACAGCTGTTTAAATCTTCTTTCCACATCGTATGTAGATCTCCATCCAATAAAATGAACTGATTCAGGTTGTCTACTCGATGTAATCATTATAATCGATTCATCCGGTTCCGTTGAGGACACATTCCTTCGTGAGAAAGAACTTGCCGCTGGCATTATTGAACGTCTGCGAGTTGGTCCAAAGAATGCTCGTATTGCGCTTATAAAATTTGCTGCTAAGGAAAAAGTGCGAACAGTATGGTCGTTCGATAGACCACAAAGTCGTGCCCGTGTGCTTCGTGCATTAGATTCTATCGCATTTAGTAGTGGAACAACCGCTATTCATACCGCACTTTTGCAGGTGAATAAATATTTTATTCTTCATTGATGTTTATGTGAGAAGCTTCAAGCTAGAAATATATTTGTTTGATACCTCATTAAATTTTCATTCCTTCCGCATTTTTTTAAAATTTTATCATTTTAAATCAAGGTTAGATGAGTTTTTGATATTTTAGAGCATATCCTTTGAATTTAGTCACTCTGATTCTTGTGCATAGGATGATGCCTATTTGAATCGCTTAGATGCAAATAACAGAGGCTCACCCATAAGGCTCTGATTTCAAATAAACTATGGAGCGTACCAAATGGCTGGCATCGTATATATTTTCGCAACTCGTGCATCGAACCAGCCGATTTGTAAATTATCAGAAATGAAGAAAACTTGTGGCGGAATGGTTGCAAGAAACGATCGATTTTTCGAGCTCAAATCAATAGATACAAGTTCTTTAAAAGTTGAATTATGGCATAGTAAGCCACCATACTGCACGTATTGCACCTTATTTTTTAACTCTGGTGAGTGGCTTCTGAATTGAATTTTCTAGACAGGTGAATGCAAAAATATGTGTGCACAGCCAGCATCTTGCTAGAATGCGCTTTGCAAATGCAAGCTACAAACACACGAAGAAGCTTTATAAAGCAATTGAGCATGAAAATCAGTTAGTTCAACGCCTTAATCCTCCTGCTTATTAGTCTTTTATTTACTTCTGTCTTAGCAGCAACGAAAAAAATTCGCATACTTCACTTAATCACTTTTTCATTTTGTACATGTGTGATGTCAACGTTGAAGAGGAGGTCATTTGCACTAACAAAAGTGACAAAAAAGTGAGCGAAATACATTAGAGGTTTATTTTTTGCATTGTTCAGGCGATAACTGAGTACACAGCAGTGAAAGGTGCTCGTCCAGGCGAAGCAACGCCAATTGGTATTGTCTTTACTGATGGTTTTGGTCAGAAAGATAGCACCGAGGCTGCTACACTTCTAAGGACAGTCATTCCAAATATGTTTGCTGTTGCAATCAATCATCAGGTATATCTATTAATTTATATGATTTTTGCCTATGAGTTTATTGTTTAGTATGCTTGAGATGAGAATATTTTCATCAGATTTATAACGCATTTTCATAGGTCCAGACACCGAAGATAGATAGATGATACACTAATTACTTAAGGGCGCTAGAAGATGATAATCTCTATTCGTTTGTAGAAAAATCAACTTCCGACCGCTTGAGTAAACCAGCTTTCACTATAAATGTGTTCTCTCCTTCAGTCTGAGAATAGTATGATCGAAAATTTTTCACACTTTTGAAATTTTTCGGGCAATTTATTTGAGTACTTTTAATGGTTCTGGAAAACGTACAACAATTTTCAATTTTTATAATTTTGAAACCACGCAAGTGGGAGGAACAGTATTCTTAGTTTCGTGATATCCTTTGTTCAGAGCTGCAGGCAAGAGGAGAATGATCATTTCTTTGTTTATTTTACATTCGCAAATATTTAGAAAATTGACAAGTAATAACATCCACACACATTATCATGGAGGGTTGAGGGATAAAATATATGCATGATGATGTTATACATACTCAAGCAAATGTATATACATACTCAAGCCCTTATTCATATACTGGCAAATCTTTAAAGGACCTGAAATTATGGTCCAATTGAAACCGCTGTCGATTTTTTTCGAATTATTTCCTGAAAAATGGAAGTGGAAGAAAATTAAGTTGGCAAATTCTCACTCATGAGCTATTATTGCCCAACTCCTGTACTTTTTATATCTCCCTATTTAAAGCAGTAATCAGTGTTGCTTCTTAATTTAATTAATTTCCAAGATCTATTGGAAAGTTCCATTTTCATTTTTTTATCGTCTAGAAATGTTTATTTATTTTTATTGTTTCAAATTTTCATTTACAGTATCCGATCAATCGAATAGAATTGGAACGAATTGCTGGTGCTAAGGAACGAGTATTCACAGATTCAAATATTGACCAACTCTACTCGATGCTGCAACGTTTTACCTCAACTTGTTAGGATGGTTTCGTGTTGGGGGCGCTTATGCGCTCACAGTTGATTAGATCTGTCCTGCAAAGAAATTGCAGCAAATTGCTATTGCATTTCAACCTTTTACCTTATACTTTAGGACTATGAAATAACCAAAGTAATGAAGTATTAGTAAAAGTTGGTTATAAAAAGGCAGAATTTACGGGAGGCTTCAAATCACACCGACTGAGAGAGTTCATTGTCTTCAAAGTTTCTGAAGAAAGATTTTTGCAAGTTTTCGACTAGAGAGGAAAAGAGGGAGGATCAAAAGTTCACCATTTATCTTCATGACTGGTAGTTGGCCTTGTAATCTCATATGTATTGATTGTAATTTATTTTCCACATAATCATCGCCGTAATATCAGACTCAATATGAGCTAATGTAACTAGCGTTTAAAGAAAAATGCAAAAGTTTTCGTGATTTTCTCATTTCATAATGAAAATTTTAGAAGTTTTCATTCTAATATGAAAATACGCACAAAATGACGAAGAAAAGCAACTTTTTAACCTTTATTTAATGCAAAATCTTGTTGCTCTGCATGTCTCTTAAATTGCGAAGAATTATTTACTCGTCTTTAGCAACAAAAAGTTCTTCGACTAGGGTCGCATTTGTTTTTGACGAGTGGAGAGCGCCTACTATATTAAGACATTATATAGAACGCGTTTGTAAGCTAATTCGACACCTCCATTCTTGTAGTGATATTTATGCGTTTGAATGAACTGTTTATTTATTGCTTGCTTATAAAAATTTGCCCTCAAAATTGCTTTTGGAAAATAAAATGGCCATATGCATATGGCATAGCTGGCGTTCGGGATTAAGATGTGTTCGTTTTTTCTCCATTTTTTTTAACGAAAAATCCAAAATAATGTTTTTTTTTCTTCCAAACTAAACTACTCGCTAAGTGAGGTTGCGAAATGAAGCGCATTGGGAGGAATGGCACAAAAATTTCTTCAATTGCGAGCTTTAGAAGTCAAAAAATGTTTTAACTATATATTTCTTAGTGAATGATGTTACTTTCACAGATTTATTTATAAGGAAGAAGGGCTGATATGGGGGCGTTAACTGATTCCGAGAGGTTGTTTTCAAAGATTACGACTTTCCTTGGGGAAAGATAATTGTTGTTTTTTCATGATGGGCTACTTAGTTATAGGTGTTTTTGCTTACCCATTTACTGAAACTTGATGGAAACTTCCACAAGTTAATATTGGCAAAAGATGACGTACTATGAAATAAGCAGGACGTACTATGAAATAGGCAGCATGATTAAAACAGAAACATCAAGATGTCCGCATCCGGAAGTGTAGAGCGACTGTCAATTTCGTGAAAAAAAAAATCGAAAAACTGTTTCGATAGCATCACTGTTACATATTTGATACGGTTTTTAATGTCATATTCTTATTTGATGTTTACACACTTAACAACTGCCTTGTTTGCTTTGCTTTGTGCTAATGAGTTCGGTATATAAATTATTTATTTCAACAAAAATTGTGTAACAATGCAGAGATATACATTGGAAGAGATTAGTTGAGAAGATTGATATACAAAAACTGTAACAATATTGTACTACAGAGCTCACTATTTGAGATGATGTTACAGTGCTACTTCGAGCATCAGTTCAATTTCCAGAGAGATTGGATCTTATAGGCCTCTAGACTCTTGGAAACCTCTAGGTCTCAAGAGTTTCCACGCATCAGCAACTTCCTCTCCTCCTCCCCCTCCATCTGTGTCAAAGGGTAAAAACTCATTATATCGGTGGTCTCGAAGAAACACGAAATTTTTCTGAGGGTAAAGTATGACATAATGCCTCTCACGAAAGTTTGAACTCGATAAGCTATATTGTTGCATAATTTATGAAATTTTAATGCCCTGTACCACACTATTAATACAGCTTGGGAAACTCCCGAGACAGCAAAGCATACTGTTATATCGTTTTCAGAATTTTAGTTGGAGCAACATAAACCTCGGCAATTCAAAAACCATAGTTGATTAAAAGCGATGGCTTGTCTGATTTTCATCAGTTGCTGTTTCTCTAATGGTGGTAAAACACTTTTTCGTGTTGCTGCAAGCTCATGGAATTAAAAATAAGTTAGACATCGGCGGCATAGGCAACTAATCTCCCTGTAGACGGCATTGTTGCGAGATTGGAAAGATAAAAGGCCAACAGAGGGGAGGAGGGGCAGGGGAGACAACGACACTTTGTAGGACCGGGCATCGAGAGGTTTGCTTTTAAATACTGTATGGATTATGTGGGCTTCCATTTTGTGCCTCGTTAGTTGACTTGATAAAAAACTGGAGGTGTTTTCGTTTATTCGAAGCATGTTCTCATTTAGCTGAAGGAGTATGTATTGCTTAACGGTGCTGTAAGCACTCTTGACATCAAGTTTAACAATATTTTTCCTTTGCAAGTTCATTTCATCTCTGTTTTCTGTTCAATCAACTCCACCGCGATTAGATGCTTAGAGTGCCAGCTGTCTTCAGATGGAGGCAGTTTGTGTTCCCTTGTTATGTGCGAACTTGCAAGTGCTTAACTGGTGCAATTTGCATTCTGCATAAAATAACATTCATGGAAGTAATTTTTGCACAGATATTGGAGATGCTCAAAGAGAGATGAATACCAGATTTGTCTCCTTTAATTGGTTGATAATCAATGACAGCTTTATCCATAATGGATAACAAACCGGCGATCTCTCACTTACCGAGCAACTCCTATAACACTGAGCTACCGCGAATGACGAAAACGGTCATCACTTCCCTTAGATCGCGTCAGTTCTAATGATTACATAATGAGACACGCCTGATGAGCGCATAATCCAATAATCAGAGTAAATTTAACATTAGCAAGACAGAATACTTTTATAAATACAAGGTTAAGCCAAGTATGGATTTCTTCTTTTATCCCTGCGGTTTGAAAGAAAACGAAAGAACCAGAAGTGAACCAGAAGTAGAAGAGCATGAGAAGTGCGAGCTTCCTTCGAATGTCTTCTACATTACATTTCAGCTTCATACTTGTTATGACATTGTGCTTTTTGCCGCTTGGCTGTTTACAAATGGATCTTACTACTTGCTGTATTTTTGATATTCACGCTTACACCATCGTAGATTGAAATGAAAGAGTGAAGAGAACAGGACGCCAAAAACTTAGTTGAGTGACATAGAACGGAGTTGGGAGAGATAGGGAGAGGACAGAGGATTGACCAAATGAAGGAAGGATATGAAAGCAAAGAATGAGCGGCAAGGGTCCACCACACCTGCTTAACCTTACAACATTGCACTGGAAATATGTTATGAGCGCACGTGTGTTGCGTTACCCTCGTGCGCGTACCCACTCTCGCACCACTGGCTCAGTGCACTGTGTAACAGCTGCAACGACCTGTCAATTCCCCCCGAACCACCACGATGCTCGTTGCTTAGCACTGATTCAAAACTTTGAAAGAACGATCTCCACCCACACAATATGAGAGGGGTTTGCCAGCATGAGAAGAAGAGAAACATGTGCAATATAATGGCGCAGAGAAAAACACACCACTGACCTAGCGCAAAGAAGGAGTTGCTCCGTGGTCATTTCCCACATCGTACATCAAGCATATACGTTGACACGTTACAATGTAAATTGATATGAATATTCATATCTATATCTATGAAAATTATCAACAACGCAAATTTTCAACGCAGTACGCGGATGCGTATAACTTACCTCTTTGGCGATGCTTGTTTATACTAGCCAATGCAGTTAATGCTCTCATTTGTAGGCTGCTTTCTCATATGTTTCGTGATATTCGAGGGCGCTTCTTAAATAAATGATAAAACTAGTGGTGAAAGGTGATACTTCTGTGGGTAAATAAACAAGTGACGGCAATTAGAACATCGATTTTTGTCACATAATCCTTGTGATTCAATCTTTGATGCCTACAACTGTTCGCCTAATATGCAGATTTTACGCTAATTTTTATGATTGGAACCTAATGGTGTTTTATTGCTAAATCACCGCCACAGGCGCTGGTGTATAGTTTCGATTATTTAAGTTAGCTGGTAGTGTTGAACAATAATACTTCCAATCAGCATTATCAGATCCGTCGTTTTGTTGCTCATTTTTGATTGTTGTCTCCTGTCGCATGATTCTGCAGTCTAAAGCTTGCTATCATTAATAGGTCTCGAGTGTATAGGTCTTGTCATAGTTAATAACAATTCGTTGTCTTGTCAATTACCCGTGGTTGCTATAATCATTAAAGGTGTTGACACTTCCTTTTCGCATTCCACATCCGCATGTGCCTCCTAGAGAAGTATGAATGGTACGTAACGAGAGCTCTACAACGTTCAATTACTGTATGTGGAAAATACACAATTTGTACACTTTGCTGGTGATGGCAAATGCAAATGAGGGAGGCCGAAAATAAAGAAGAAAAGCTAAATTTTGATACCGAGGGTTAGCTCATGAGAAAAGATATGTTGCAATGCCTCCTCCTGCTGTCCCACTGTGAATCAATCCGTCCTAACGATAGCTAAAGTGAAATATGTAAATTGCTATGGAAGAAGTGGATCAACGCAGGAAAGATGAAGAATGCACGAAATATTTTCTCAGTATGTTCAACATGTGTGTCACTTTTCCCCAAAAAATTGTGAAATTTCTCGGCGTCCTCATTACCTTCCTCGATCATCGAACTCATCATATCCCATCTGGATAGTAGCCGGGATTGTTACATAAAATGCCAATCACGGGCAACCAACGTGAAATCATTAAAACGTATGCGACCATAAGCTCCGTGAAAAAAAAATCTGTGTTACAGCTACTGTGATATGAGCATTGTCCCACATTTTGAAACACAATCGAGGCTGTTTTTTCAGTTGCTGCAGCAGTCCGTCGATCAAAAACTTCGTCGCAGAAATCCACTGCATACAAGTTGAGCAAATTACTCGTAACGAAGAAAACCACCCGTAGACTCGTTTATATTTATCGCGGTGGTACATCAGAACTGTTGAACGTCACAAGTGAACGGACACAGATGAAGACCGCGCTTTGGAACTACGGTGCATGGCAGATAGCTGTTGCGACAAAGAACCAATTCTGAGCTATGAAAAGTCAGTGCCCGAGGTGAGGTTCGAACTCACGACCTTCAGATTATGAGACTGACGCGCTAACCTACTGCGCTACTCAGGCACGTGCAGTGTTTGCTCCCCATTGTGCTCACAAATCGACTCTGCGTTTGTTGATAAATCATGGCACACCACTGTTATCGTGTTTATGGAAGCTGTATAGGCCTCATTTATAGAAGCCAATCAAAAAAATTATAATCGGTCATACCAAGGACCATAAAAATAGTAACTAAGATCACAACAAAGGAAAATACTTTAGCGATTAATGATAGAGTTGCGTTATTGTAGAAGTCGTTGAGTGGTTTCGGTGAATCAAAAATGGCCGATTTGCTATCAGTGCTCGGTGCACCAAACGCAAGCTGCCTTGTCGACGACTGTTGATACTTTACTGCTTTCTAAAGTAAAGTAAAAGCATTAGCAAAAGCAAGCAAAATCTCTCCTCTCATCGAAAAATTAAATTCAAAAAATCAGTTACTCTGCAAATGCTTTTAAAATGTCCCCTATCGCACAATCTTCTTCTTCTAGGAAACAGCGATCATAAAAAATGGCAGACAAGAATAGAAATGATGAAAAGGAGATTGAAGGAAACTAGCAAGTTGGTTACATATATGAAAAATCAGAAAAAAACATTCAAACATTTAGACTTCTGTTGAATAAAAAAGTTGAGTAAAGCTAAAGAAATTTGAGTGCAGTTAATGTACACTTGTTGTCATGAGGACCACTTCATGTACTGATACTTTCTGAGCGATGGAAAAGATTTGAAGACGACGTGTTTTTGAAAGGAGCGTGATTCATGTTTTATTCTCTTACAGTTATCCCTCATCTTTATTGTTCTTCGCCAATAAAAACTATGCATAACTGCAAATGGATTTCAAACTTACAGTAGGCTCGAATTTGTCGATTTGTTTTGCTGCTTCAACATCTTTCTCTATTCGGCGGTGACATTTATTGAAACAAATATGAGAGAATGTGTATGCAAATTTATTGAAATAATGCCTACAGATATTCAGTTTTTCGGATGAGGTACTGCATGAGATCTCCGTTGAAACGAAAGTGCACGGAGAAGGTCGCACACGAGCCAACATCACCGAAATAATCACAATTGCGAGCACTGCAACATATATAGATACGAGAGTACAATTCGATGAGTACGTCCTGATTCTTTTCCTCCTTCAATGAGTACAACGCCAATGACGAATGTGAAATGATTAACCAACAACTGTACCACATTTAAAGGAAAGTAGGCACTACGCCGTGTAAACAATGGCATATCTCTGCACAGATACCGAAACAATAAATTTATATGTAGGTGTATTTGTGTGAATTGGGAAGTGATTTTTTGCTCCCACTTTTACGACTGAAATGAAAAGATACTGCCGACAGTGGAGCGTTAGTAATCATCCATAAGAGGACCACGATATCACCAAAAGCTATTCGGATAGCTGGTTTGAAATTGAAACTAGGGTTAGAACTCAGAAATACTTCGAAGCTGGAACCAGAATTTTGGTGCAACGCCAGCATAGAGTTCATCGAAGTAGTACATACAGTCAATTAACTATCTCAGTATATCCAATACAATTACCGTATTTCCTTAATGAGAACATCTAGTTCTGGTTTCTTAACTTTCGAGAACATGGTCTTCCATTTAAAAAATTTGATGAACAAAAACTGAAGTCGGCAATTGAAAACACATGTTGAAACTGAATCTGAGAAAGAGGAAAAATTATTGACGAGGTGGAAACCAGAAGTTTAGACTAATATCGTATCCCACCACGGACGTTAAAAACTAAACAGACTTAAGCTGATTTGGATGTAAATATTAACCTAATCTGATTTGATGACCTAAAACCGAAGAGGAGCAAAAAATATAGACCGAAAATCTATTCGTTTCAGTGATGATAGAACCAAAATTTTATCCCACATTTTTGCTACGTTTATAAAGTGTATCCAGCATAAGCAGTCACCGAGGGAGGAGCAAATGCAAATGCAATCAATGAAATCTGAAGTGCTTATTTCCGGCAAGAATGTCGAACAATTTGACCGCTCTCTGAAAATTAACGTGCACAGTGATACGTGCTAAAAAAATAAAGCAAAACAAAAACCGAGTTTTCTTCTTTTATTCAAATATTTGAAAGGAAGTGTAATCTGCAGCAATGATATCTTCAGTTTAAAACCTTCATTGATTTGAATGTTTTTCGGTGTTGGTAAAAGTTTCTTCTAAAGCGGAAAATAAAATCTGTTGAGAAAAGTGAACTCGGTTTTTGTTTTGCTTTATTTTTTTAGCGCGTATCACTGTGCACGTTAATTTTCAGAGAGCGGTCAAACTGTTCGACATTCTTGCCGGAAATAAGCACTTCAGATTTCATTGATTGCATTTGCATTTGCTCCTCCCTCGGTGACTGCTTATGCTGGATACACTTTATAAACGTAGCAAAAATGTGGGATAAAATTTTGGTTCTATCATCACTGAAACGAATAGATTTTCGGTCTATATTTTTTGCTCCTCTTCGGTTTTAGGTCATCAAATCAGATTAGGTTAATATTTACATCCAAATCAGCTTAAGTCTGTTTAGTTTTTAACGTCCGTGGTGGGATACGATATTAGTCTAAACTTCTGGTTTCCACCTCGTCAATAATTTTTCCTCTTTCTCAGATTCAGTTTCAACATGTGTTTTCAATTGCCGACTTCAGTTTTTGTTCATCAAATTTTTTAAATGGAAGACCATGTTCTCGAAAGTTAAGAAACCAGAACTAGATGTTCTCATTAAGGAAATACGGTAATTGTATTGGATATACTGAGATAGTTCATTGACTGTATGTACTACTTCGATGAACTCTATGCTGGCGTTGCACCAAAATTCTGGTTCCAGCTTCGAAGTATTTCTGAGTTCTAACCCTAGTTTCAATTTCAAACCAGCTATCCGAATAGCTTTTGGTGATATCGTGGTCCTCTTATGGATGATTACTAACGCTCCACTGTCGGCAGTATCTTTTCATTTCAGTCGTAAAAGTGGGAGCAAAAAATCACTTCCCAATTCACACAAATACACCTACATATAAATTTATTGTTTCGGTATCTGTGCAGAGATATGCCATTGTTTACACGGCGTAGTGCCTACTTTCCTTTAAATGTGGTACAGTTGTTGGTTAATCATTTCACATTCGTCATTGGCGTTGTACTCATTGAAGGAGGAAAAGAATCAGGACGTACTCATCGAATTGTACTCTCGTATCTATATATGTTGCAGTGCTCGCAATTGTGATTATTTCGGTGATGTTGGCTCGTGTGCGACCTTCTCCGTGCACTTTCGTTTCAACGGAGATCTCATGCAGTACCTCATCCGAAAAACTGAATATCTGTAGGCATTATTTCAATAAATTTGCATACACATTCTCTCATATTTGTTTCAATAAATGTCACCGCCGAATAGAGAAAGATGTTGAAGCAGCAAAACAAATCGACAAATTCGAGCCTACTGTAAGTTTGAAATCCATTTGCAGTTATGCATAGTTTTTATTGGCGAAGAACAATAAAGATGAGGGATAACTGTAAGAGAATAAAACATGAATCACGCTCCTTTCAAAAACACGTCGTCTTCAAATCTTTTCCATCGCTCAGAAAGTATCAGTACATGAAGTGGTCCTCATGACAACAAGTGTACATTAACTGCACTCAAATTTCTTTAGCTTTACTCAACTTTTTTATTCAACAGAAGTCTAAATGTTTGAATGTTTTTTTCTGATTTTTCATATATGTAACCAACTTGCTAGTTTCCTTCAATCTCCTTTTCATCATTTCTATTCTTGTCTGCCATTTTTTATGATCGCTGTTTCCTAGAAGAAGAAGATTGTGCGATAGGGGACATTTTAAAAGCATTTGCAGAGTAACTGATTTTTTGAATTTAATTTTTCGATGAGAGGAGAGATTTTGCTTGCTTTTGCTAATGCTTTTACTTTACTTTAGAAAGCAGTAAAGTATCAACAGTCGTCGACAAGGCAGCTTGCGTTTGGTGCACCGAGCACTGATAGCAAATCGGCCATTTTTGATTCACCGAAACCACTCAACGACTTCTACAATAACGCAACTCTATCATTAATCGCTAAAGTATTTTCCTTTGTTGTGATCTTAGTTACTATTTTTATGGTCCTTGGTATGACCGATTATAATTTTTTTGATTGGCTTCTATAAATGAGGCCTATACAGCTTCCATAAACACGATAACAGTGGTGTGCCATGATTTATCAACAAACGCAGAGTCGATTTGTGAGCACAATGGGGAGCAAACACTGCACGTGCCTGAGTAGCGCAGTAGGTTAGCGCGTCAGTCTCATAATCTGAAGGTCGTGAGTTCGAACCTCACCTCGGGCACTGACTTTTCATAGCTCAGAATTGGTTCTTTGTCGCAACAGCTATCTGCCATGCACCGTAGTTCCAAAGCGCGGTCTTCATCTGTGTCCGTTCACTTGTGACGTTCAACAGTTCTGATGTACCACCGCGATAAATATAAACGAGTCTACGGGTGGTTTTCTTCGTTACGAGTAATTTGCTCAACTTGTATGCAGTGGATTTCTGCGACGAAGTTTTTGATCGACGGACTGCTGCAGCAACTGAAAAAACAGCCTCGATTGTGTTTCAAAATGTGGGACAATGCTCATATCACAGTAGCTGTAACACAGATTTTTTTCACGGAGCTTATGGTCGCATACGTTTTAATGATTTCACGTTGGTTGCCCGTGATTGGCATTTTATGTAACAATCCCGGCTACTATCCAGATGGGATATGATGAGTTCGATGATCGAGGAAGGTAATGAGGACGCCGAGAAATTTCACAATTTTTTGGGGAAAAGTGACACACATGTTGAACATACTGAGAAAATATTTCGTGCATTCTTCATCTTTCCTGCGTTGATCCACTTCTTCCATAGCAATTTACATATTTCACTTTAGCTATCGTTAGGACGGATTGATTCACAGTGGGACAGCAGGAGGAGGCATTGCAACATATCTTTTCTCATGAGCTAACCCTCGGTATCAAAATTTAGCTTTTCTTCTTTATTTTCGGCCTCCCTCATTTGCATTTGCCATCACCAGCAAAGTGTACAAATTGTGTATTTTCCACATACAGTAATTGAACGTTGTAGAGCTCTCGTTACGTACCATTCATACTTCTCTAGGAGGCACATGCGGATGTGGAATGCGAAAAGGAAGTGTCAACACCTTTAATGATTATAGCAACCACGGGTAATTGACAAGACAACGAATTGTTATTAACTATGACAAGACCTATACACTCGAGACCTATTAATGATAGCAAGCTTTAGACTGCAGAATCATGCGACAGGAGACAACAATCAAAAATGAGCAACAAAACGACGGATCTGATAATGCTGATTGGAAGTATTATTGTTCAACACTACCAGCTAACTTAAATAATCGAAACTATACACCAGCGCCTGTGGCGGTGATTTAGCAATAAAACACCATTAGGTTCCAATCATAAAAATTAGCGTAAAATCTGCATATTAGGCGAACAGTTGTAGGCATCAAAGATTAAATCACAAGGATTATGTGACAAAAATCGATGTTCTAATTGCCGTCACTTGTTTATTTACCCACAGAAGTATCACCTTTCACCACTAGTTTTATCATTTATTTAAGAAGCGCCCTCGAATATCTGTGTACTTATCACTGCGATTATCAGTACTAAACTATTCGAGTTGTTCTTGTTCGCAAGGAAAACTGAATACACATGTTCAGCAAAACTCCTTCCATCCATCAGTAATTTCATCGCTCAATCAATAAAGTAACTTGCATATTTATCAGGATGCTAATGAAGCGCTAAGGATACGTTACAACAAAACATACGAATGCAATACAATGTCGGCGGCAAAATAGCGATTGCAAAATTGTTTGTAGCATATCGAGGAAGACTACTCGCAAGCTGGACTTGAGCTATGAAAATATGGCTAGAGTTGATGCAATGCAAAATTCGACGCTAATGTTTGTATATATTAGTAACATACCAACCGTTTGATGCAACAGTTATGAACAAGCGAACCGTTCTCGCCCCCTTTGTCTCAAATACTTTTTAAGTTCCCTGTTCGATGATAACTCAATAACTTGTGCGTGTTAGTGGGCCAATTTGCATAACTTTGTGACGGTGACGATTTCGACTCGATTAACCTGCATTTGACTTTACATTGAACTTTGCAAACGCAATCGTCGCCTCTTCACATATGACACATAAATATTGGTTCGCAAATAAACTGAAGTCTGAGTCTGTGTATAAACGATGAAATGTACTGTTATTCAACAATAAGTAAATAAATCAGATTCAAAAAATTCACAATAACCAGTTCCATTTATATACAAACAATTATTTTACAATAATATGCATCTTAGGGCAAAGCAGTTTCGTATTCGAGACCAAATCTTTCCAGTAACTGTGTGTCGATCCGAAAAACACCTGAATATGAATCATTACGAATATTCAAATTTCCTTGATCAACAATTAATTACCACCACTAGCTCTTTTATACAAACAATGAATGAACTGTTAGGTATCTGCAGTAAACAAGCAATACACTATAAATATCAATATAAATAAACAAATATAAATTTAAATAAATAAATAAATATAAATATAAATATAAATATAAATATAAATATAAATATAAATATAAATATAAATATAAATATAAATATAAATATAAATAAATAAATAAATAAATAAATAAATAAATAAATATATATATATATATATATATATATATATATATATATATATATATATATATATGTATATATATATGATTGCTACGTATGGTTGGGACAGAATTATTGCTTCTATTTTAAGAGACACCAGTTTTGACTAAGAGAGTGATGCAAGAATTTACGAACTTCCTTGGGGATCACTTTATAACTGTATGCATTAATGAGTTCATTAAAGAAAACCAAGGTAATTTTTAATCTGTTTGTACATCCTGAACAACGAAATCATAAGAATCGAAAGCTCCGCAAAACAATTATATAAATCCTTCACAGCATTAAATTATCACAAAAGTTAAGAATAAGTGCTATCGTCCACAGATGTATTCAATTAATTAGTTTTGGTGTTTCAAAGCAATGGACACTTGAGAGCGGGTCAGTATCAATGAAATGAGTGATTATTCGTTTCGCCGAAATGGATTGAAATTGAGCTCAAATAACGTCGACTGGAATGAAATACCGTTGACGCCGTAACTCGACAAAGTAAATTTCCCATCCACATAAAAAATAGATGAAATTTGATTCTTTATTTCTTGTTTACTCTAGCGGAATATTCTCATATTTGAATAGGAAATTAATATATGTATTTAGCAATAAACATAATATATAGCGTATTCTTAAGACCTCCTCATTTCTATTATAATCTGACGTTGCTATTGGAATGTTCAGATGCAAAATGGAGAGAAAACCGAAAAATTCGTCAAAATCAAATTCGGTGAGTGCAAAGAGGCTCACCGTCATCGCCCCAATGTCGCCCAAAGCTGTTCACCGCTAACCAGTAATGATTGTTTCCATTATACTTGCCCCAACCAATCAGCCTTGCAACATGCCAATAAACGATGCGATCCGAGAAATTCGCTACAGGAAACGGTGAGAAAACGCCTGAAATGGAATTGCAAAATATCACAATGAGTGCTTCATAACTTGAATTTCGAAAACAATAAAGTTAGTGGAATCCGCATAAAAGAATATCGATTTCGATGGGTCTGCATGAGCATTCACGGATGACGAATGACAGGTTAGCAAAAAAGAAGAAAATGGCGAAAGTAACGATGAAAAAGTTCCAAACGTAGGAAGTTGGATAAAGAATTCGTTAAAGTTCGACAACGACAGAATATAATTTCTTCGGAAAAGTTACGCATGGAAATCTGAAGGAATATTTTGAAAAAAAAAAAGCGGAAGGGAGAAAAGATAAGAAGACTGCAATGCGGTAGAGAGAAAGACTGAAGAGGTTCCCCAAAGCATTCCCCCTGATGAGGTTATTACCGTTTGCATTCACTCGAGAAGCAAATATCAACAAAACTGCAAATTATGGTTATTATTAACGATGGTGAAACATATTGCGGGCACGTTAGCACTCACTCGTTCATCTTACAACTTATAGTCACTTAAATGCAGCGGGGAACTTAACTGATGAAGTAAGACATGTAATTTATGAATGTTTCCTCAGTAATGAATATAGATTTACCAATTATTTAAGGAGAGGGCATTACTGAGGGAAACATAGTTTACTGCTGCCTAAATCCCGATTTCATGCAATAACAATATGCTAGATGTGTTAGAATAAGCCTTTTCCTAGACTTTCATGTGGAAGAGGAATTGGTTTAATAAGAGGATGTCATCTATAGGAAACGAGAGGGGGATTCGTCAGAATTTATACATTTGGTTATATAATGAAATTTCATGTCGTCAAAGAATTTTTGCAGAAGAGTCACAGTAAGTTGAAGAAGAAATCATTTTTGAATAGCGCATATTGATTGTATGTCGCTATTTTCGTTACGTCGAAAAATCTGACGAAAACGAAGAACATTTCTCTTGGAGGAAAGTGGAAAAAATATCCACGGAATCGAATCGGAAAAACTGTAATATTCTGATCACGCATTTCAAATAATCTAAATAGAAGAGAGCGGAAAAATTAATGCAATCGAACCGCTCGAATAATGAAGGAATTCTTCGGTTACTGGAAAAGCCATTGTCGTTGGACCCCATAGATAAAGTTCCTTCATTATTATTTGTCGCATCTGCAAATTTATTCAATATTTAAGCAATCCCCTCTTACATGGCGCCTTCCTCCCCAAGTGAGGCTAGAAGGAAAAGAGAGAGGGAAGGGAGGGGGGTGGAAGAAGCAGGTAAAATGGTTTGAAGAGTGCATTTCGAAATAAGTTACATCAATTCCAGCAGACATTAGCAAGTTGATTCAACGATACACTTTAATTAATATTACCTCTTTCTGCTCAGTATGTGATTTAGCTATTTGTCAGCACAAACAATTCATTAAAAACATATCGGCTTTTAACCGGAGACATTAAAACTTCCATTAACGTTGCAACTTGCAGCAAATAACATTTCTGTACCTCATGCTATACTTTTCCATGTTCCTGCTCTGTTTTAACAAGTCTTTTTTTTAAGAACGGTTATTTGCTGCCTATTTCTGTACCTCATGCTATACTTTTCCATGTTCCTGCTCTGTTTTAACAAGTCTTTTTTTTAAGAACGGTTATTTGCTGCCTCATTTTAAAATATCCTCAGAAAAAGAAGGAATGGAAAGGTTTCTGGAACAAGAGCAAATCCAAAAGTAATAATTCCGAATGCAGTATTCTCTACTAAGTTCGCTCAAACGCAACAGCACCACACTTACTTCTTTATCGGTCAACGGCTCATTTGAGGTCTCGTTCAAATAGCCGATTATTGTTGGTACTTTGACGCGCTCTGATCCCTTATTATCCAAACTCATCGTCCGTGGGAACATCGAATATGCCATTGATCCTTGAAACGCTGTTCTTATAGCATGCAATCAATACTGCTATACTACGCAAGTATACTATCACTTGAGTGGATCACTGCCAAAAACATCTGTCACAAAAAGTCCATTAAAATGAGGATAATGAATTTTTCTTAGAGGAAGTCCAGCCCCGGAATATATTTCTGACTCAGGAAAGTGCATTACGGAGATTAAGCATCTTCGTACATGTATGTGTCTGCCTGTCTGTCCAGTATTTTCAACTCGAGAGGCACTGAAACTAAAGTCAAGAAATTTGGTTGAAATGATGCACATTATGGCATGATTTCTTAGACCAAATACCGCGTTGATTCATCAAATTGGAGGGAGGCTGTAGACATTCAAAGAGACCAAAAAGTTTGCATCCATTTTAAATTTAACCTCGCACCGGGGGGACAATAAAAGGATGGACTGGTATATACGGATGACTAAGATGTGAAGGTTTTGTCTTGCTTTTTTCTGTTGGTAATGTGAAAGTGAATGGCCAAGTGACAAAGACAGAAAAAAGTATATCATTTCATCGCCAGTTGCTCTCTTCTCCATTTGTTTTCTAATTACGATAAGAGGGATAAATACTCTATGACGTGTAACAAACAAATAAACGATTTACGCCGTACTAAATTTGCTGCTATAAATTGAAACGAAACCTACAGCTGAAAGAAAAGTTCGAACGATATAAAATCATATAAGTAATCGTCATTATTTATAACGTGCATGTGCGTATGCGCTCGTTTATTCGTTTGTGCATATGTGCGTATGCGTACCTGCGTGGTTCTCTGTATGGGGTGCGTCCAGTCCTCACTCTAGCGGTTGAAACAGGTACAGAAATGTGGTAAATAAGTGTTACGACACATGCCTCAACAGGTTACCAGCTGCTCAAGTACTTTCAGATGGTGTCAACAGAAGGTAAAATATGCTCCCTTATTTTAACTGATTCGACCACCTGTACAAATGTTTCCTTAAAAAAAAATTCGTTGTTCTATGACCTGACCGATGTAAAATGAAACATAAGCCAGCGCATATGCTTGCAGCATTTCCCATCTTTGAATATTTATAATTTCTCTCAAGAATGACGAATCAAATTGGATTTAAGTGCACTTCTTAGGTCTAGCTTCCTGAGTTGAAGCAGAAGGATAGGCAGACGGATAAATGAGGCACCGCCATGATTTGCTTCTGAAAATTTGGGTTTTATAAAACGAAATTTCAAAAACGCGTAATAAAAAAGGTGTGTTCGCTAACCAAAATGTTTGTCACTTTCATAGTTGTACTGGAAATAAATATGTTGGCATTGCCGATAGCACGTTCTCTTATACTCAGCGAGTGGATATACGGCTGGAGAGCAAGGCACACCACATGAGAGATCCGCTGAGTATGGTCGACAACCATCACGACCTCCTAAACGCAGATGATGCAGTTCAACATCGACATCTCGAATTTTGCTTCAAACGTTTCCAACTTCAGTGAATCGATCAATCAATTGCCGAATCCACAGTCCCCGTGGAAGCAAGTCTCTTGAAACGGAACTCATGCTCTGCCATGACAGGCATCGACTAGAGCGGGAGTGAGAAAGGAGGCCAAGGAGAGGGAGAGAGGAGGAGCATATGCTTAGGCTCCAACTACAAACTTCCAACACGAGACCAGATTTGATTGAATTCTACTCAGCGGTCAGAGGAAGGTTACAAGATCTATAAGCGACAGTGATCCCTTTCACCATTTGAGTACAGTCTTCGTATTATTGAAATTCGATGACGAACTTACCGGTAACAAGACCCTCATCAACCCAATAGACGAGTGCTTTCAGCGGATCGCCACCGTAACAATTGCCACACACCGCGCAACAACCGAGCACATCTTCTTCACTGAACATCGACTGTAGGGTACCATTTGAAGCGATACAAGCCCTGTCCGAAGCGACTCCTACTGCAGCCACTGCCTGCAAGGAGGCGTATCGAAATTACTATTGTGATGATTAAAATTAATATATGTGCACGGATTAAAGTGGCAGCTTGCGCCGACTAACAATCTTCACCGATCCAGCACAAAGCTCTCAGATTCCAATCGCGCCTATAGGCAAGCTTTCTACTTGCTGTCGTATTTCCAACGGCGCAGACAAATATTTTTTAGAGGGGCAAAGAGAAGAATGACCATAATGTAAGAAATGATTAAAAATCTAGTAGTGTTGGCTAAATATTTTGGATCGTGCCTTTAGCGCAAAAATTTCTGAAGGATAACTCCTCTTCATCATCTCTTTCATCAACTGATGCAATGGAACTTTTATAAATAATAAATGGTCACGCCTTTGAAATGTGGTGTGGAAATTGGTAATCGCGTTCGATCGATCCAGAAGCTTTTGTGTCACTTTGTACTTTTATCAGCGACAATTAACGATACGTCAATCCCTGCAAACCCCACTTCCCACGCAGAAAAAACGGAAATTCAATGTTTAAGAAAATCGTGAAAGAAAGAAGACAGATAAACTGTGAGGAAGTGAGACAGCATATCGGCTCATCTAAGAATTCGTTTCACTACTAAAGGTGGATTAGTTTTACTTGGTTAGCATAAACGCTAAAGCTTCAATCAAGATTGTTTGCATGCGCTGGTAGCCGGCATTTGGCAACGTCGAAGAAAGAGATGAAGAAGGGCAGGTGTTTGGTGAGTTTCAGCAATGGATCTGCACAGCTAGTCGACGATTTATTCAAAGTTCGCATTGGAAATAAACTATGAAATCATAAGTTTATTCAAAATGTAGTTTAAAAACTGCAACTCACGTAACAAGCACCACAGCCGCCTTGATTAGGCACATTATGAAGCGATGAACAATAGGACCATTTCTTACGCGCATCGAACTCCGATGGTAGAGAATCGGCTGGAAACTCGGTTAATTCTCTGCAATTAGAAATTTCGCGATTTCTTATTGACAGTGAGGCCAAAGACAGCGTTTCGCTTAAATGTGAACTTTGCCTATTGGCTCTTGAAAGGATAACAGAGAAACTACAAAGTTAAACTTGGCCAAAAATGTGAGCGAATTAATCCATCATAGATCAACCAAGAAAAACACACAGTCCAAGTTTTTCAGTTACACTTTCAAAAAAAGATGAATCTCTGTTATTCGATCAGGAAACTGGAACTTAAATAAGAAATCAAGTTTGCTTTCAAGTTTTTATTTTTTAGTTTCCTCCTTCAGCCTCATTTTCCTAGATTCTTCCATTAGCGAGTACATCATCTTACAGCACCGACCATCACATCTCATCATCGCTCAAACAATTCATACATCTAACATATGATCCATCAAATCCTACAACGCTTTGAAATCCCTATGACTACGTAATGAGTTCTTGTGCTGCACGAATTATTCATACCTGTGACAACTTGTCGACTTAGGCAACTACAGTACAAGGGAAGAGAGTCAAGAAACGACCTGCTGCTATGTCCACTCTCTACTATCGCATCCTTAATCACCGTTTCTCCGCTCTTTAAGATTGATAGAAGATGAAATTCCGGTTTTTTAACCATACTGATATTTGTCAGGCAGCAAATACAGGTTTTCACTCCGATGACGTGATAAGGCAAAGCGCCAACGGGTCCAGTGCAAACAAAAATCTTACTTGAGATGCTGCTTCATTTTTTCGGAATTAAAGAATTCAGAGAGTCGATTTAAATATTCTCGGATGGCCGTCGAGTTCTTATCAAATGGGAAGTTGTGATCCTTCTTACGAGTTCCGAAAGGATTGTATTTCGCCTGCAATTTTCAACACTTTCTCAGTCGGCTACACAGCTTCTTATCATCTCATCAGGTCACTGACAAGCCATTCACAACATCAGTAAATACTCTCTACTACTTACATTTTTATTACTGAAATGTGGCAATCATAGAAGCCGTAAGTGAAAATATGTGAATGGCAAATATTAGCTGATCATTCTGAACAGATAGTTGGATTTATTATTTGCACACGAGCTATAATGGAAAAAGTAACAAAGGACTGTGCATGGTGAAGATGTGCAGAAACATCCAGACGGCTGCTATCAATAAAATCATTCCACTCTTATTTCTTATTCGCATCCTCATCTGCACCGAAATCATTTGTAAAACGTGAAACTCATAACAGTTCATAATTTTCCAACGAGAAGAATTCTTTTCCAGAGACAACTTGATAAGAGTTTGTCAATACAATAAAGACTGCAACAACATACCTTCCACTTAAGTTCAGGTGCTTGGTTCACCTGCTGAACCAGACCCATTAGATAAGCTTTCGTTTCTTGAACTTCCTCAACATCCTTCTGCGACCTCAAATAAAGTCCGACTGCAGCCGCAATTAATGAAATACCTGAAAAGCAAAACGCATATAAATTTACGCCGCATACTGTCATTCAGTTTTGAAGAAAGGTAAGCACTTTATTTAATTAACTGTTCTATTCAAATACAAATCACCTGTTGCGTTCATGAAGCACGGCAATTGATGACCCTTGAAAGGGTAATGACGATGCCAAGTGACCTTATTAGACGAATGTGTCCATTCACTATGCTAATTTATGCATTTCCATGGCAACTATCGCGAAGAGGCTACTCAACACTCGTTGACTACACCACCCATTACATGTCGAGGGTGGTGGAAGATTTTCTTCATATTTGGTGCCTTTAAAATTCTAATTTTATTGAAAATTTACAGAGGAAAATCGCAACTAGCAGCAGTTTCCCCGATCAACATCGGATAGATTTCACAATCATTGCGATTCCGCATGCATTTTCGAACATCTAAAACTTCAACTTTTAGATTCCGAATTCTTCAATATCTACTGCAAAATCTGTAACACATATAACATCTTGTGCGGGAATAAAATGCAGAAATTTGAAAGCTACCACGTTTTACATATTTTTCATTAAAAAAATTCAACGTCTGATCATATTATGAAGCAATAGCGATGCACAGCTGGCATTGCATTCCACCTGAATACCCCGTCTGAAGCAGAATGAGAAAGCCACCTTCAATATCAGCAGAAATGTCGATTCGACGCTATTTGTCACAATGACACCCGTTAAGGAAATGTGCAATGCGCATAAGTTTTCTTGTCTGTAAAACAAATTCATCCCTTCGTATAAACAATATTTTCTATATGTTGACAGATGAATACAAACGTATCGTACCACTATAGAAGTAAAAGATCAATGAATTTGTGAAAATAAATAGTGTCTACAGCGGCAATCTACACCTCAAAACATCGTTCGGTTTTATACAAAATCAAGTGCATATTGCTTCTAAAACTCTCTCAGTGTATAAACTGTCAGTGAGTTTGAGTTATAACATTATATTAGAATAGTTGTTCATATTTGAGGCATTGATTTCAAACCTTAATGCGCATTAATGCAAATACTACACCGTTAGTAAACTGTAAAATATTAGAAAAGTAATGCTAAATACAAATCAAAGCGAAGTGTACCTAACAGAATTAGAATAGCAACAATGCCGCATAGACACTTTAGTTTCGTTCGACGTGAGACGAATACTGTTCGTCCAGAACGGTCCTCCTTCTCCTTCATTATTTGTTTCTTTGAGGATACAGTCGGTACTAAAATAATGCTCAACGTTACCCCAAATCAATCAAAAAACATAATTGTAAATTTAATGAATTTTCGTCAAAGGAGAGCATATGAAAGAAGAATATAGCCAAAAAAATAAGGAGCCAGTAAAAGCCCCCTATTTCTTTCTCGAAAGTTCCCTTCCACCCTCCCCGAAAAAACCTGAAATAAATTTTTGCATAGCATCGTCGATAAAAGGTTTTTTTCGCCGGCGAGTCATATATTTGAAGGCACTCTTCTTCAAGCTATGAACTCTCTATGAAAATACACAACCGAGGAGTGATGAAGCGCCAGCACACAACGACTGCCGGAAACAGACCCTCTGAAGTCAGCTGTCGAACGCAGCCGCAGGTCCGTACAAGAAATAAGGCCACATCAAAGGAACAGAACGGGTGGATACGTGTGCATAAATCGCACAAAAACAATGAAATATGAGGCGATGTTGGCACTGACAATGAGGAATGCCCTCAAAGAAACGTCGTAGTGGAATACTGTTCCGCTTACTCTTTCAATTCTGTTACATATTCACTTTACAAGAAAACATGGGATGTAGGTTTCCCTCGAACTAACAATTGGTTCTTTCTCTCTTCTGAGGTTTTGAGAGAGCAACTTCAATTTGAAGGACAATCTACTGAAAATAAACCTCCTATTCAAAGAAATGCTGAAATGCTTTTATAGATATCGAGTATGTGAAAAATCATTGGGCCATTTGTAGACGAATGATATGTAAATATCTTCAAAAGTAGTTTCGAAGTATTACCGAGAAGCGACGTTTCTTACGATATCGATGGGATAATAAGTGAGCAACAATGATAAATTATAAAGAGACTCATAGGTGGATAAATGAATGAAGGCCCATAAGGAAACGAACGGATCATATTTTTAAGTTTATATGAATGAAGTAATGCCTCTGATGATAAATGAAAGGAGAATAATTTGAACAATTCATAGAGAGAAGAGCGATTAAAAAATTAAAGCCACAAAACAATATCCGCTCACTGTATGCAACCATTTTTTTGCAATCTGCAAATATGATAATAACACATTAACAACCTCTAAAAACCTCAATTGATAGAGGGGGAAGGGAAATTGACACAAACCTCCTAGTCAACTGCAGCAAAAGTAAGGAAAATGCGATATAATATAAACTGAAATAGGCTCGAAAAACATTTTAAAAAACGAAACGAATAAGCATGATTAAAATGCAGCAAAATGAGAAAAACTGGCTCAAGTTTCAGTAACTATCCTTGTCGGCGAACTCCAAAGCACAGTGTGCTCAAATTGCGTAGAGGGAATTTCCGGTGTACCATAGGGGCAATCGACCATCTACGATAATAACAACTCCATGAGATTAATATTAATGCACTTATATTGATCTCTGTTTTAAATGGCACTAAAATTCCATCACACGGTATTTTCCAGTGTTTCTAAACAATAAAAAAACTGTAAAAATTCATCTTCAAAATGGCGATTAATACTTGCCGCACAGTGAAAAATTCGACGCTGAGAGTAAAACAAATTTAGTACAAAAACATTATAAAACTTTCCGCGAATAAATGGATGAATACTTTCCTGACAAAAAACACCTTTGTTGGAATACTAGTTATTCATAAAATAATTTATTAAAAGGGAAGAATGTTTGTGGATTTTATAACACCCTGGTGTAAGTTTAAATCCTGCATTAACAATCAGATATTCTTAGCCTAGTGAAAACAGCTCCTGATAGAACAAACAGTAAAGTTGTGTACCACATTTCCAAGCGCCGCGATTCATCAACAACCGTTCATAGCTCAGAGCTGTTGTGGCAATGCGCACCCTTTATTGCCCATGTGGTCGAGCACATTCCTACCTATGTCTTTGAAATGCAGCAACGAATAAAATGATCAAAATATGACAAGTTGAAGGTGACAGCCGTATTCCGAAATTGCTAATTGCTACAGAGAAGTTAAAAAATTTTCGTCGCTTTCTTCAAGTTGCAAAATACAAAAGCTGCAGTTGAATATGTTTGATTGGCAGAACTGTAAAGGATGTATCAGACTGAGTGTTGTAGTCGCAAGCAACAAAACGTTCGTGTTTCATACTTAAATAAGCTATTGCTATGAAATCCCGGTGCGGTCTGAATCAGTTGGTGCCTATTTCGTATACAACCCTAATTTATAGATTTAGTAACTCTGAACTAATGAATTCTATTCTTAATAGCTAGCTTCAGTGACGCAGATAATCTTTTCAAAGTCGTCTGATAAGAGACCTAGTCATCCTCTGATAAGAGGCCTAGTCATCCTCTGATAAGGGCTCTAGTCGTCCTCTGATAAGAAGTCTAGTCGTCCTCTGATAAGAGGCCTAGTCGTCCATCACCTTTAGAATAATGACCAACAGTTTTTCATATTGTGTGCCAAAATAATGCACCTGTATAAAGCCACATACGACAAAACATTTCACATTTATGTCAATCTATTTAGAAGAGCATTTGGTGAGGAAACGCTGAAGAGACTTACGAGGCCATTTCGGCGACCTAATTCAGTACGACGCCATTCCCCTCCCCTCTCCCAACTCATTATTCATTTCTGGTTTTTGGCCACATATGTACTGCATTTTGGCTAAATGTTTAATGTTTAAAGATGGCGATTTCACGTGGATAAAGAAAGGACAGATTACCATAACCAAATGACACGTTCAGAACGACGGTTTCACAGGTGGTAGAATTCAGCGAGAAGAATTTCTCTCCTCCTCAACTATCGATACCTCCTCCCACCCATCTTTCCAACAACAAGTTGTTACAACATTTGACGAATTATTCGTGCTCAAAAGTAATTTTATAAAAATGAAATTTAGGTTGAAATCGCATGTCGGATTTGCTGCATATATCACTGAAAAAAAAAAAAAACTTCTTTCATATCGTAACACTTGAAGACAAATATCAATGAAAATTTCAATAACCACCCCCCCCCCCCTCACAGTCTAACAAATTTTCTATCGATTAAATCATGAAAGAGATGTTGCTAAAATCTATAACGAAATTGAATGACAAAAAGGTACATGATGAACTCTTGACAATCAAAAATAATAAATGAACCATCACAAATATTACACAAAGAGACTGTAAAACAAACCAATAAAACAATACACACCTACTATTAGAGCAGAAGTGATGAAATGATAATCAATGCAGACTGTCACCATAAGAGCACCTCAGAGTGACATTCAATCGCCTAAGGGCTTAAGAGCACCGGTTTACATCGATGGTCTTCTGTTCAATGAGACTCAAATTAGAAAAGAATACACCACGAAACCCGACTTAATTGACTCTCATCACTGGTTTTTTGACTTCTTAAACTTAAATCTCGTTCTCCTCTCACTCTCGTTCTATTCCTAGAATATTTTCAAATTTGATCGTGCTTTTCATGTTGAAATTGACCGACAAAATAAGAATGCATGTTCTGAAGAAATTAGACAGTTGAAAAGAAAGTGAGGGAAGAATAAGGAATAAGAGGAATAAAGTAGAATACTGTAGATACGTCAAGAAATGACAAAAGTCGATACAATGCAATGAATATATATCTACACTTCGGCTTGCAAGCATGATAATTTTTGAACTGAAATTGATGCAAAAAAGAAATCTAAATTCCGCAACTTAAAAGAATAACTCTATAGGTGTGGGTCTTGATTTTTACAATACATTCAAAGCACCATTTACCATTTACCATTTACCTAATAAAATTCGAATTTTATTCAAATTTGATGTTTTTGATTTTCTCATTGAAAAAAATGACAATGTGATTAAAGTTGAAGGTTTATTGAACGCAAATTTTCTCGTATTTCTAATAAAAGAATGCCTTCCAACTATCGAATTTTGAATTTTTTCCTCACAGATACTCTACAAAGGCAATTAGGTGAAGATTGCCAATCTTTTGTATTTATTACGTTGAGTAGAAGAGTGAAAAGATTATTGCATTAAGCAGGTAATGAAACTCTTCTGAATTAAAGTTACAGAGTATTAAAATTTCAAAGATTCTATATCAATATCCTCTAATTATTAAAATTCAAGTTCACTATAGTAATCTGAAAAATTCAAATGCCGATAATTCGAATTTCAGTAGCCATCCACTCACTATGCGATAGAAAAGCATCGTAAACGAGAATCCCGATACGAAATTTCGCATCGAATGGCGCACTATAGAGATTCAATGGTGCTATTTGTATTGGAGATATCGCGAGCAGCCAGAGTGTTTTGGATAAACTCAATGCTTTTATTCATATCGTTACTCTCATTTCATCTTTTCACCATCGCCCATCGCTCTCCCCCTCCTCCACATTGAATCGACACCTTTTCGATCGATATTTTATTCATTCAGAAGGTTTACCCTCTAAAATAGACCAACTATTCAACTACAGGTAGGTGCAGATACACTTACTGTATAATTACTCATCGCTTCGTTATTTTAAACAAGAATCGAAACCTCAAAATGTGGATGGTAACCTATTAAGAAAAACGATAAAAATATGCTTGTTTTGCAACTTTTTTAGTGTTTTATACAAAAGGAAAAGCAATGATCGTTCATATATGACTGCTTAAGTAGAAAAAACTTGACAATAAAACGACGTGATCCCACCCATCGCCTGTCAAAAACAGCAGTTGTTGATTCCAACGTCTTGCTAGTACTAGAAGTTCAGCATCAATGGACACAATACTAAGCACTGAATATAAGCTTACACAAAGGACGATGTATGAGCAATGAATCGCAATCGGCGTTGGCTGGATGCTGAAGATGCTCTTCATGACTTGCTGAAATATCGGATGGGTGGGCGGCGCCATCCTCAACTCGATACCGCCTCCTCGTCATCGAAAACTCATCTAGACCCATAGCTAGATTTCTAAACAAACGGTAGCTTTTTACTCGAGACTGAAATTCTAGAAACCGAAACGTATCGAAGCACAACTTCAATTAACCACAAGAAATGAGAACTAAAGCAAGCACAAATATGAGACACTCCTCTGTGCGGCAATCGCTGGGAACGATTTAGCATTGTACAAGAAGGTATCAGAACTATTTCTAGACGTCTTCAAGGAACGGAAAGTTAGAGATACAACTTCCGGAGACTTTTAGAGGAGCATACGCAGTTGATATAGGCAAACAAATTGGATGAAACTCGATATTCCTGAAAAATTCGAGTTAGCTTTTGAAAGCTATTGGGATATGCGCTGCTTAAAAAAAAAATCGTTGAACAATCGTCGATAGACAATAAAAATTTAAATGTTGGTAACTGAATGGCTACTCTCCAATCCAGGATATGGAAGGTTTTTTTGTAAAGAAAATCAACCATAAATGAGCATCGGGCATATTTGTAGGCCTTCAGTCATTCCACCCTAGTGATACAATGATGATGAAAATTTTCGGAAAACATTTTGATCCCGACCATCTCTCCATCATCACCGTCCCCCCATGGAAACTCGGAAAATACAGCCGTTGTATATGTCATCCGATCAATCTCATAGAGCACTATAATATTAAAGAGTACCCTCTTTCCAACTATACGATTGGATTGATCGAACTTTTGTTCACTTGCATGCAAATCCGAATGCACTTTTTTAAAAATATTTCTCTTTTCCTCTGGCATTCATTACTGCTGTAAAACAAACAAGTTTTCCCGACTCGTTCGGCCCAGCTAGTCCTGAACAGTAATGCGGTGTTCAGGTGAAGTGCTTCCATTTTTTACTTGAAGTGCGTCCACGTTTCGGTCAGCATCTGGTCACTGTTCGTTGACTGGACAAACCAGATCGTTCAATAGCAAATATGAACAGTAAATATTGACACTTAGATGGATTGAACAACAAAAAAGTGCGAATGCTGGAGCAAAACGGACAGAGCAAACGCTGCTCGGTCGATCGTTTCAATTGGAAACTCTAAAAGCCGCTCTGAGCCAAATACTGGAAGAAAAAGCGATAAGAGTTGGTCTCACTTTTTGCAAAGAGGAGCATGGATCACATCAGCCGCTGTCCACTGTTGCTTCAACAAATCTGTCACTTTTTATATTTTTATATTAGAAATATGAGTAGAAGTGAAAGATGACCAATATGTTAACAAACGCTTGTTTGCTATTAACTGATAATGAAAAAAGCGAAATATTATCCCTTCAACATTAAATAAACATGAATTTACTTAGATTTCGGTTCACAATCCTTCTGAGATCCTCTATAGGAGTGTAACGATTTAACGATTGCAATAATGTAACGACTGTAATGATTGAATGATTGCAATTATTTTATGAATGCGATGACTTAATGAGTGCAATATTGCAATGATGTAAGGGTTGAAGTGATAGCAATATCTGCTGAAAGAGATGATCGAATATGGTAAATGATGCCATTTCTTAATATAAATTCAAATCAATGGGATAGTTGTACGTTTGTTGTATAAGCACATCTTTCTCAGTCACCACTCATTTGTGAGCAACACATCTTTTCTGCTGCAGAAGCAATCCATTTCAGTTCAGAACATTTTGTTTTTATATCAAAAATTTCAACTTTCAGAACAATGTTTGATGTATAAAATCAATGAAACAATAAAGAGAGAGAAAGAGAAAGAAAGAAAGAGGAAAGGGAGGTACGATTTAATTTTAGTAATGACCAGAAGATCATTGAAGAAGTTTATGCTAAGGCAATGGGCATTGCACTCATTAATACTCGCAGAAAGTTGTGTGGAATTTCACGTGAACAAATCCCATTGGAGTGATTAAGATTGATGCTAAAATAGTCTCTTCTAATACAACTCACCGAGTAAACAACTGAAAATAAACGATACAGCTGTGGATAAACACGATCACCAACACTATTATGACCGATCTCCACCGCAACGGATATCGACTCTTATTCCCTTCCATAATATTTTTGGCTTCTTCACCGCTAGCGAAAGCATCAGCTGGGGCCATCGGCGGCATAAGAATGCTTAAAAGATCAGACTGGAAGGGAAGAGGCAAAATGGGAATCTCCAGCTGAATGCCTTCGGAATCAGGTAACGTTTTTGCAATATTACGCTATAAAATGCGAAATGGAGAAGTTAAATCTACGACGATTTTAATATTTAAGAACAAACAGCAATATTTTCAGTCGATAATTATTGTTCGAGCTTGTTCAACTTCTACACTAAAGTTTTCAATTTCTCCGTCGCAATCTATTAGAAGCTGACAGCGGAGGATAACGTGGAACAATGGAAAAGGTCAAGCAGAAGATTGACTCTTTTCCAGGGTAAACTCAAAAAAAAAACCTCTGTATGATTCCCCTAAAAAATATCCGACTCTACATCCGTAACATAAGTCGGTTTCTCATCTATGATAACACAACAGAACGAGTAAAGTTGCCCTGCAAGTAAAATTTAACAATACTTTTTATAGTCTCTTCATAGAAGAGATGATGGTTTCTCTCATTTTCATAGTAGAATTTTATAAAGAAATTTTCAATGCAAGAAGAGAGCTAATCAGAAGCACTGAGCACAGTTAGAACATGTGAAAGAAGCGGTAAAAACAAAAAGAAAAAACGTATTTTAGGGCAGTGAAATCATGGGTACTAAACAAGGGTGAGAAGATTTACAGTGTCGAAGGCATTTACAATAGAATAAAAAACAAGACCTACAAAGAAAATATTTCAGCCATAGAAGCAGTTTCCAAAAATGTCTTTTTCCGAAATGACTGCAACTTTATATTAACAGCTTAGCAACAAGCGATAGAAATCAGAATCCTCCCAAATAACCACAATTTTGAGGATTCGCTTAACCCGCTAGCACTTTGCCTGGAAATGACATTTTGAAATTTGAGAAAAAAAGCATCAAAGAAGGTGAAACGACAGATCACGTTACCGATAATGGGGAAAAGGTGGCAGAAAAGGATGGAAGAGTGACACATCATTGATAATCAGCAATCGGTTACTGATAAGAACATCAAATTAATAGGGTGAGCCAAAAATTCTGATTCATATTTGCGCCCAATCAAGAAACTAAAGAAAGCAGATTTCAAGTTGGATTTGTCAATTGCTGCCGGCAAGGTGGATACACTCTCTCGCTTGTTTATTATCCGCTTTGAAGCAATTCTGCAGCTAATCGGAATTGCTGTCAAGTAGCTGCATCCCTGAAAGGGTCACCTGCAATACTCCCAATCTGTTAGTTACGACCGACAGCATAAAAAACTATCAACTTTGAGGATTTCAAGACAGGAAAGACCGCGAACGGTAGCTGCTCGGGAGGAATATGTAGTTACGGCGATCGATGGACCAAGTTTTCATCGGAAACCGAGCTTCGATAGTGGTAAGCTTACTTCGGCATTCAGTTCCCAAAATTGAGTCGCTTATAGACAAGGAATTTTACTCGCTTAATATCATTAGATAGAGGTATATGGCACATTTTTATTTCAAAGATATTTCAGTCATAAACGTGTTATGGCAGGCACAGTGACAGCAAAGTGAAAGTGTTTAACAAAGAACTATCATGAGATATTCGGAGAGTGTTGTGGATAATCGTTACAGAAGGCAAATATGGAAGCAATTTCATCATGACGAAATAAAAACGTCTAGAAACTTAGAGCCTATGCTCACATATGCTCCACACATATCATCATGAAGACTGTAATATCACAATAATACAGAAATGAAGAAGTAACAATCGAAAGGAACTTGAGGTTTAGTGATGGTGAGCAGTAAAGTTGAAGATGGATAAGAATGAGAATTGAGTCTAAATGAAAAAGGAAAAAGTAAATATAAGAACTGAAAGTGGTGTCAGCACAAACTATACAATAAGTTCTATCAAATACGTAATGACTTGAAGGTATTGCGATCCAGGAAATACTGCCAAAAAATAACTGTAGATATTCGTCAAATAAGGGTGCCCAAGGTGTTGTTCGCTAAGTGAAGTTAGTTCTGGCTGCTTTTAATGAAACATGCCGAACAATGTTAACTGATCCAGCTGTTCCTAGAAACCTACACATCGTTCACCGTTCTCTGTCTCAGGTGACCCGATCAATGTAAAGAGCGATCATATTTTTCATACTTTTGAACGTCTACAGCTCATCCCAGAGTGACGCATCAACGTAATAGACAGCGTGGGTGGCCACGCGCAGCATACATTATACCAGCTAAATTTCGTAGTTCCACTTGTAGTGGCTTTCGAATTGAATTACGATCTCTGCGAAGCAATTTCGGACCTCATCCAAGTTATGAACTCGGATATTCATTCGATGCCACGATACCTACAATGCTTGGTCATTGACGGCCCTTGAATTCTGCTATGTTGATTAGAACTCAATCTCTCTCCCAGAAATCAACTTTTTTTTGGAAAATCGATGACTTAAAATTTTTTGGTTGGATCCCAAAATATTCGACCGTTTTGCAAGACTTGATCGTTAGGTCGAACGGTTGACGGTTGAAAAATGGAAATCTTGTTTTAGAGGATGAAAATTTTATTAACTATTTCTTCACCGGTGCTGAATTTTGAAGCATTTTTAGTTTAACACGATACGAGATTTCGGTTGATCAGTTTGCATATATGTGAAAATATTCTTATGAACTGCATTATTGGCCTTCACGCTATCACTTGTTATATTGAGGGTAAGCCCACACAGCCGCTCCCTGTGGCGCAACGCTTAAGAGGGTTGCTTGTGATGGGTAAGGCCAGGTTTCGGTGCCGCCTAACGTCCCCATTTGTGCCGATGACGAGAACTCATGCACCACTCTGAAGAATAGTGTGGAAACATCAACCTCTTAACCATTTCCGAGGCTTTTACTACTAAACTGACTGCAGGATCGAGGTCTCATGACGACGATTAGTCCTCTTGTCACGACCGACGAAGTGGTCGATCGAAGCTTCTCCTGAATGGCCTGCAAATTTGGTTAACCTGTCCTGGTCATCTGCCTGCTATTGGTGAACCATCAACCAATGTGAAATATGAACGCCGACAATCCATTGATAAATGGGAAACTGGCCGGTGAAATCTTGCTGGATACCTTCCTTCTAACATCGCATTTCTTGGCGTTCCTTTGGATGGGCGCCCCAAGCTCGCTCTATATACGGACCCTTACGAAAGATGAAACATCTGACTAAATGAAAGTAATTTCTACCCCCTCCCCCTATACTTGTCCTCCATCAAGTCTACGCGGCCATCAAATTTCATAGGGGACTACCATCGATCGTCACCTGATTTACGGCTTATAAAAGAAGAGCACTCTTGCATATATAACATTCTTCATATGAAAACAAATTGGGAATCTCTCTGAATGAAAACTTGGGAATAGTAATTGATGATGGAACACTCGAATGGGTGATTATGATGTTGATCGATAAGGTGACAATAAGCAATGCTCTAGCAATGAACTCATTAACAGAATAGAAATTAAAATTTGAATAAATACAAACAAACGTTTATCAGCACATAAATTCAATATCACAGCTCAAACAAACATATGCAAAACCAGCATTCACATCGCTTTATAAGTAATTTCATAAAATAGACCACTCATCAGAGCAAACAGCAAAGTAATACCGCGCAATATAACAAATAGAAAAAGAGGCATTCAACTTGGCATTTAATCATGTCCGCATTCTTAACCATCGAATAAGGAGCATCTATGATCCTAAGCAGTTATCATAATTCAGTGTAGGGCGGGAAGGCAGAGGGGGGGGGCATAGAAGAACTGAAAATTCCACACCAGTTATTCAAACAGAGAGAGTGGGATGCAGCGTATTTCGGTAGAAGGCACTTGGACGTGGCATATTCCACAATTCTAACAAAAAGTCACATGTAGAATCTTTATTTAAAAAGATGGGGCAGGGGAGGGGAGGGTTGTTTTAGGAAAGAACACGCTCGAATGGAAAATGATTTTCAAAAAATGTAAAAACATATGAAAAATTCACGCAAGATACTCACACCATAAATTCTTCGCCTTCTCCTCTTCCTCTATCTATTCCTTTCTCCCCCTACCCCCCTCCTCGCGAAGCATTGATAACCGAGAAGAAATAAGGCACAACCATTTAGGACGAAAACAACGCCGAAAATATGGAAGACAACCAATTTTCTTTTCGACACACCTTATAAATTAATTTCTTTCACGATTCGTATTCCTGGAAGTTTTTTTCCACTTAAACTCAGAGTAATATCAAATAGATTCGCTTACAAACAAAATCCCAACTACAGCTGGGAATAGCCCTTCCACCGTCTCTCTTTTAGCAATTAGATGATCTCTCGTTCTCTCCTGACATCGAATCGTCCCTCTTCCCTTTTATCATCAAAACGATTAGTAGCCCCCCCCCCCCTTCCCATTGACCTTTTATTGTCTCCACATATCAGTGATGAAAAAGTACAATTGAAAACACCAAAATGACAATACTTTGATAGTTTTACAGGTTTAAAACATACCCCACGGCACTTTGCACAAAACATATGCTACACTTTTTAATAAATAGAAAACACAGACTGAATTTGACAGACAAAACCGAAGCTTTCATCCGCCTTCACAAGGAATATTTTGGTGGGGAAAACACCCTTCCCTATCACTGTTCAAAAATGAAGCGTTGGTGGGAGGAGATGGACCTTCGTTCCCCATATCAGCTCCTTCTCCCATATCTTCCTCACTTTGCCATGCCCAGTCCCCACAGTTTTTCTCATATTTTCTTTTCTATCTTTCGCCCAAATGAAAGCAGTATCCAATTAAAAATAAATTAAACATCGCCATGCAATGTGATAATAACTTGCTTAAAAATAACGAAAATAAGAAGCGTCTATTACATATTAGAAATATTTATGTAAGTAAAATGCAATTAAAAACATTGAGAAACGTTATATTAACGTTGTATAACGTTTTGCGTTATAGGAATATAAACCCTGCAATTTGAACAATTCAGAAGAAAAGAGAAAAATTATCGGCAAATTGCCACACTATACTAGCGCAAGATAACTTCAAATCGTCAAACTCTATTCCATCCTCCTTCAGCACCATTGCATTGTTCAACAAAAAAAAAGACAAATTTCCCCCCACCCATCAATGTAAAAACATTTTTCCACTGCAAAGTTCATCATCACCAGAATCATGCATATATCAATATAAGCCTCTTAGATCCTCTGCGTATGGTAAACACATGACCAGACGATATGTGATGGTGTTACTGACTTAGTGCATAAACGGGTATCATAAGGTCAATAAGGTACTCTTATGTCGCTTCGAGTGCCACTCGCTGCTTTGCATTTCGCACTTGCTCTCGTTCTGCAATACAAACGGCTTTAACAACAAAAACTACACTCACAGACATTGCCAGAAAATCTAATTTAAATGCACTAATAAAACCTGTACATATCGTCCAACAATTGTCCTACTGCACCGAATATGAATACCGTAATGTGGAATATTCCTTTTGAGACTTAACAAGAATACTGTAGATTTCGAATATTCCTTCTGAGGCTAACCAATAGTATTGTAGATTTCTAGGTTATGGTACGATGACTAATAAATATGGTGAAGCATATGCAAATGAGACACAGAGAGACAGACAGAAAGAGAGAGATGCGGTCAAGCAGAAAGCAAAGACCAGTGCCATCGCCCACACCTACCAGGGGATCCTCTGTCAAAATGCTTCGAGCATGAGCATGATTCATCACAGCTTCAGCCGTCATTATGTCACAACGGGAAGATCAATTAGAAACGAGAAGCACACGACTGTTCAAATCAGGGCTTCACGGCGCTAACGACGAATGACCACCTCACGCAAACCGGATGTGATCAGCATGGATGCTTAGGTAGAGACTGTTTGTCTAAAGGCAAAATCTGAAGACTGTTTGTCTAAAGGCAAAATCTGAAACTACGACCAGTTTCCCCTCCATCCCTCCCTTGTGCCCACCCTGACAATTCAGGTTTCCACATTGCAATCCAAGCAGCTATGTAACGCGAATAACACGTAATCGATGACCACACACATCACTCAACTTTAAAAATAAATCCAGTTGCTAAATAATGAAGAACTACCTTTATCCAGACATGCAATGTGCAAATGAATGAAAGGAGAGGGAATCAAACAAATAAATCAATAATATCATAGGATATACAATTTCTGTTTTATTTGTGAGGATAGTGAGGAGATGAAATCTACTTGCTTGTTCAGCCAGAGAGGGTTATAATATACACCAATGTCTCTTTCACCTTCCTACCCCCCCCCCCCCCTCCGCCCCAACGCGGAGAAAATCAAAAAAGTGCTCTTCCACTGAACGCAGCTTTGTAAGAAAGCTGTAAAAATGAATACCAATACAAAAGCCTACTTCAAAGAAAAAATTTTCTCCTAGCTTATCAATTTCCAAAAGTCTGTGCTCCTTATGCGCATAATTTTGAAATAATAAAAACTAATTAGTGCATACCGCATCAATCTGGGTGACTTCAACTGATAAACTCATCGTTTCAACATGCAATATGAAGTGCTTTAATGCATTCCGATTCATGTGAACGTACATTCTCCTATATTTAGTTTTCTATAGGGCGCATCACTCATTGAAAAGCATCCCTTCTGCAGTATTTCCGGGCAGTGCCGTTTAACTGAACGAATTTAATGCAAGTAATACGCTTTCAGCATAACTAATAAAATTCTGCGCGACGAACAACTTGCATCTACAAAAGTAACATTTCTATGGCATCGTGAAAGGGTAATGGAAGAGTGTCGGTAGATTTGTGGACGAATTGCATGTGTTTGAAGAAAGAAGTCTCTATCATAGAGGACAACGCTGTAGTTAGTCAGATACTGCCCAGCAATTTCCCTGTTGCAAATGCAACTCATCATAGCAACCTTCTTGACTATCATCATACAAATACTAATCGAATAGACCGTTATTATAATTAACTTATTTTCATACCACGTAATAAAAGAGAAAAGGAAGAAGCAGAGCAAATCCAATCAAACTGGTATGCAATGGAGGAATGGGAAGAATAATGAAATTCAGTCTAAGCCTGATATGATGACATGCCAATAAGGGCATCATTTAGGTATATAGATAGGGAAAAGAATTTTTTTTTTGAAAACATAACTCACCTTTTTTCTCCTTGAGTGGTTCCGGCAACGGTTCCGTCGGAACCTCTGGGAATTTGAGTGGTTCCTCGCTATCAATCAGAGCCTGAAGTTCCGATTCCACCTCTTCTAGATCTGTTTCGCTTAGTTTTCCACTAAGCATGTTAGATATTTCCTGAAAGCATAAGCGTTGAGGTACCTCTAGTCTTTCGTGCTGTACCTCTCGAGAAGACATCATCGTAGTGTAAATGTAAATCAACAATCCAGTTAACCCGAAAAAACGAATAACTGTGCTTATGGTGAGAATATTCTCCAGTTACGCGTAGAGGCCGCATCCACTCTCATAAGGGAAGAAACGGCAGACTCTCTGACAGAAATCCTCAAATACTTGAATATTTGAAACACGTTGGAAGTAATTAGAGGAGTTTTCTGAATAAAGGATACTACAAGTTCTAATGGCGAGAATGCTTAGTGCCAACAATTTGAAGATCAAGGACAAAAATCTCCACTGGCCGCTTCCTAGATCATTTCTTGTTAATTAATTCTGAGGTGTTTTCATTTTCCTGTGGGCTGAATTGCTTTACACAAACAAACCCTACAATTTTCTCCATTTGCCAATATCAACTAAGGACCCCCATATAAACTTGATGGTATCCATGATAAGATAACCAGGTGATCCCTAAGCACCTCCCCTCTCCTACCTCCTTCCTACAAACAATTCGAACCCTTATGGCGCATTCAGTGTCATCAAAACAAGTAGAGCAATTACTTCCTGATAATCTGCAGCTTCTTGTGTTTCCTCCATAATCTTCTCAACTTCTTCGATCGAGAACATCTGAAATAATAAAACAACTGTAGACAGAGAAAGAGAGAAACAGAGAAGCGGGAATACACAGCTGAAGAGAACAGTGATCAAAACTGCTTGAAATACGAAAATACTAGTCAATGATTTTTTCTTCAATATCGAAAGTGTATTTTCCCTAAAAAAGAACCCAATCGTCATAATAATAATTGAACAGCTGACTGCATTTCCACATGAAAACTTTCCACTAACGAGTTACGAAAAATCCCCAGCGATACGAATCAAATCAGTGCTTATTTTTTTAACAAGAAGTGTATGCAGTAGGAGTATAAAGCTCCCGACAGCTATGAACCACTATCGGTTCCTGCTTTTGTTTTCCGAACCCTCCCCTTCCTTTTCGTCATGTGTCGGCAGCAACGTAACGCAAATCTGCATTTCGATGGAGTTCGCCAAACCATTTCCAACCTTCATAAACAGAATGAATGAAACTACAATGAATCCATCAAAGCGAAGAAGAAAGCAACGAGAGCAGTGTGAATATTTCCCTCCATTCAATGAGTCGAATTATCGAGCAATACCTGGTTCATTTGTTTGAGTGCTTCATTGCCGCTTTTCAATCCTTCAACGACTCTCCTCTCGATTTCGGCAAATTCCAGATCATGCACCTATGATTGGTAACATAACTGATAAGCTATCACATTTTCCTTGGAAAGGACGAGTAAAATCACTATTCTGATGCAAACCAAATAGTAAAGACAGAGACCCCGACGAGCACAGCCGGGTGCCCCTAAATCTTGACAGCTAAATTCTGCTATTTGGCTGTAGGAATGTTTTACTCTTCGCGAACCTCTAATAGAATTAATCACTACGGCGCCCAAGTTCAATTCCAAATCGACCATTAGAGGTTAGTATACTACTTGAAGGGCACTTCAAACGATGTCAGGAATACCGGTTTCTTCAAAGGGGAAAGCAATCCCAAAAAGGCGAAAAATGAGGCGAGCAGCGAGAATGGGAATTTCGATCAGTCGCTCTTCGAATTCGGATAGGGAAACATCAGGGTTTTGAGTTGTCACTGCTTGCTGCTTTTCCTTCCTTTATAAAAACGATTTTATGTGATCGCCTTAAACAGTTCATACTAATCATCTTCCAATTACTAACTTGTTTCGGGATAATAATACGTGTTTATTTTTATGGGATCCTTCAAACCTTTATTCGGTCGTCGGTCGAATCAGAAAAAAAGTTGATATTTTGGACATTTTGTACAAGATCTGCAACGGCAATTAGATTGGCGAAAATATTAAACCATTGTTTATCACCGTTTATTTTTGTGGGTAAATTATGAAATCGGTTGATCAAGCCGAATCGAATGCAAAAACGCATATTGCACCAACTCTTCATTATCAAATCTTTCGGGTATACTTAACTAACCATTTAATAATAAAGAAACTGCAAGGAATGAAAACATTCTCATAAACAAATTATTTGAAGTCTTGATTGATTTAGCAATTATTGAGGCGTATAAATTCTGCACTTAAAGTATCCGTACAAAGAAATTATCAGTAGACTTTTGCAAATAAACAACTATTTGTTACCATTTAAGTAATTCCGTTGCACATAAATCACCATTCTTTATCGCTTCAACAATTTTGACGTTTATAAGTGAAACAGATTTGCGGCAAATATTATTTCAGTAATTATGGGATATATCGACGGAAATAAATATATAAATATCTCAAATATACTCACAGAGAATATCAATACAAAGAAATGTTCCCTTCATAAGGCATTAAACATACCATTCTATCGATTTGATCCAACTGCTTGAGTGTACGTTCAATAATCGTCTCTTGATATCGTTTCTTCTTTAGCAATAAAAGCGCTCGACTATAAAGTGCTCGAGTAATACATATAGTCACTAGTATATCAACGACTTTCGAAATGAAATAAAGTATTATTTAGTAGTAGGATGGAGGAGAGAGAAGTAAAGGAATATCGAAGAACTAGAGAGAAGGGTGGGAAGGCGACGAGAAAAGCTTTGCGATTCCAAGGAAATTCTATTAAATACAATGCAATATTTACTTTACTGAACGATGAAATTCTAAGGAGAAGCCGGAAATTCGAGAAAAATTTACTATTAATCCAATTCGGTTTAATGGAATCGTTACGATGGCCGAGTGCAATTTATTCATGAGAACGATAGAAGCTAATGATGGTTGATATGCTTAACCACAATTAGTATACTTCCTTTTCCTTTCCCTCTCCCATCACAGTTCCTAATAAAAAACGATACGATATCACAAAAATCAGGTTTAATCAACAGCAAGTAATCCCCACTCAAGATCAGTTCTCGCCCTCCCCCTCCCCTCTCAGTTTTCTAAGAGCACCGTGCACTCTAATGATTTCATCATCTCTTACAGAATGCCGCTTCTAAGGAGATCATGGATCAGTCACTTATGGCAAGCGGTTTTATACGAAATCTCAACGATGGAGCAACACCGCCGATTCTCACTCGATAGATTCGTTTCGATCAATGGTATCAATTAATGTCGACCGCCTGGCCAGCTTCCCTATTTTTCAACAAACGGAGGATATGTGAGAGTTCAGTGACCAGCCCCCTTTAAATCGATGGAATTTCACCTACTGTGAATCGAAATTTTTGCATCATTTATGTCAACATAGAGAGGGAAAATGAAATCTAAGGAAAGAAAACAACGTTTCTAAATTATACGACAGGAGTAGTGTGGAAACGGTGTCCACAGTTTCTTAATGACGAACTTATAATTTCATAAAAGTCAATAAAAGAATTAAAAATAAAATAAAAACAGACTCTTTCTTGCCATTTCTAATGAGTTGTTTCGCCATTTCCCTCTCACGATCCATTTGCTTCTCATTTCGCCTCACATATTGTTTTATTTTATCACGTTGAGTTTTCAATTGCTAAATAAAAATTCATAGAGATTGTTCAATTAAAAGTAATATTTGAAACAGATATTCGCATTTATAAAAAGCAGCCGTTACAATGAATCGAGACGAATTAGTTGAAACAATCAATCGTTAACCAATAATATCACTGCAATAATTTTCTTCCTATAAAAATATACCGCAGGTTTCTCCCAAAAATATCAGCAAATATTTTCACACCTCAATATATTGCATTAAAAATATATTTGACCTCAAAAACATACTTCTTGTATACCCCTAATACTAATTGTATTTAATTCTGAAAAAAAAATGAAGTTTAGAAGTTGTTATGTCGCATAAAATATCGCTCTAGTACATTTTATTCTATCGCTCAATGTATAAACGTTGTTTGGCTAATAACATCGGATACGTTCGATGCAAAACAACATAATTTTTGGTGATATGATATAACCGATGTTGTGCTATTAAAATTTCTATGTTATAGGAACAAATGCGGTAAACATATTGTTTTCACAAAGTGAACGCGTGAAAAACGATCGCGTGAACCTCTCAAATTTAAACAAAAGTATAGTTCACTTCCAATAAAGCCAAAGAATATGAAGATATTAAACGAATGCGAATGTCCCCGTTAATGCAACAACAAACTAACATCGATTATTCGCATTGTCTGAACTTTGCGCTAAGAAAAATGTCACCGCTAAGTCATTTAATATCAATCCCGCCCCTCACTACCGAAGCAGTTACCGGATTGAGTAGAAAATTACCATTCGGATTTAGGAACATTAGGAGGGGGAGATTATTCAATGCAATGAAATTCTACAACAAAATTTAGGTTTACCCTTTTTGTCCGCGTAACGATCGTTTCTGGTCAAATACTCACTTACTGCAAATATCCAAGCATAGCACGGTAAGTGTCGACTGAAGTGAGGATGAAATTCAGCGGAACTCTCTAGAAGAAATCACCTGTTTCAGTGTCTAAATGAACTAATCGAAGTTGAAAATCTCCGAGTTTCCTAAATTGAATCAATATTGCAGAGATGAATGCACTACAAAAACTAAGCCCTCTTTTGCATAGAAAATATAGAACAGCCGTGGACAAGAACTCACCAAAATCGCTTGATCTTGTTGGGAGATAGGAGGTGGTGATCGATGACGCTTTCCGAACAGGTTACCCATTACCACCTTAAAATACCTTATGTTTAGTGACGAATGAAAATAAACGCATAAAGGGGGGATTAGAAGCTATGAGTTCCTGTGCACCATCCTGAGAAACCGCGTTAAAAAGAAGAAAGAGACACTAATACTTGTCTCTATGTTCATCAGGCTTGCGCCGGAATCCCGGATTTGAAATCTCAGGAGCTTTTTAATTTCAGTTCCGGTTTCACCGGTTAGATAGCGTCAGGGCTAGGCCCAGTCCTGCTCTCGGGTGACAGAGGATCTAACTCATGACCACATGAAGATGAGGCAGACTTGGTACGGTATTCTATCCTTGGTACGGTATTCTATCCCGATTAAGCGAATGCCCGTTGCGTAACCGGGATCGGTTTTAACTCATACCTATAACCTTATGGGCCAAGCTCGCTGTCGATCCCAATCCCACCCAGTAGCCCGATCGGAAGCAAAACCGGGAGCCAGTATAACAGCGACGTGATCAGATATGTGTGATTCAGGAACTGCCTTGGGAACTTTTATTCTAGAACTGTTCAAAGAGTAACGGACCCGTTTCCGAAAAACTTGCGTGGTCTTAACGTTCCTCCCTCAAAGTTCAGGCCAATGCAAAACATCGTAGACATAAGAGCTGAGAAGTGCTGACTACAAGTGGTAATGCAAAAAAAAATTTATTTTATCTCAACAAAAATAAAACAGCCAAAAAGTAAACACAAAACGTCACGTCGAAATATGCAAATTTGTAAACGCGTTGGTTATTTCCTCATTTTGAATGAAACGACAAAATTGGCGAAGTGCCAGAACAAGCTGTCGCATAGATGCCTTGGCACATTGAATCACGAACATAACCACTCCACCCCCAAGCGATATTTTCTCTAATGTGGGTAGGGCAAGACAAAAGGACAACGAGTTTCGAGATGATTCAGATCAAAGAATCCGTAAAAACATTTTGACGAGTGTTTCGTGCCTTAATTGGATTTACACGATTGGACTGTCACAAGAAACGAAGTGCCATTTCCAGGAATCTGATGTTGCCGCCAAAACATCCTTCAGAAGGTTTGTACACTGACAACACTCCACCCAACCATCTGTTTGTCATCTACAGCGTCATTGATTGAGAATGTATCAAGCATATCCTTCAGTCACTGCAGACAATCCATTCCAGTTGCATTTCGAACCTGAACTTAATATACATCCTGTAAACATACGTCTTCGACAGGTGAATACTGGTTACTATGGAAATGAATTCTTGTTTATGAATATCTTCATCCGGTATGATCAGATTGAAACAAGTGAATGAATGAGATTATAGGAAAAACATCCTCAAATGATGACGTTGTAGAAGGCAAACATCTTCGAACATTGATCTCCTTTCGATTCGAGAGGAACATCCAAGTATACAGTGATAAAACATCCTGATCTTATCATTCATTTTGATGCATTTTAATTAGCACAGCTTCTTGCTTATTTCGATGATGTGGAATTGCAGTTATATTCGAGAGTAACAAGTAATTTGCATCGTATAAACATTAAACGACCATATTATCTCTTTTAGAAAGGTGGAGTGCCGTTGAAATTTCATATGACCTGCTTAATCAATGTGTTTTAATTGCATCACATATCGATATCGCTCCAATCATTCACTATCGATGTGTTATTTATTACTGTGACGGACGATTCAGGATGAGGTCGAACGTCGCATCTCCGATGAAAACATTCAGGAAGCAGCAATTGTAGGTGGGAATTGGGAGAGGATTGGGACGGAAAGAAGCTCCACATAAGGTATTAATAAGTGAACGTTGGCTACATCAGTGACATTAAAGAGACGGCCATAAGCACACAGTGACAGAATTCCTTCCAGTCTTCAATAAGGTTCCTATATTCTACTCCCTGTGAAAAAAAAAAAATGCTGATTTACACAAACAGTTTAATTCCTTCATGAAGGTGATTCGAAAATTAACCGTCACTTGAGGACTTCGAGTATTTTTTGAAACACCTGGTACTAAGGCACCATTGGAGATGGAATCACCTACATATCCTTCTCCGTCGTCTTTGTAACTATGCCGACCTGTAATAGTTGAGTTTATATAATACAGGTGTTTTGCTTTTCATGATGGTCAGTGCGCATTGTGTATCATTAGGAACAGATGGTCTCAACTCAATGCTTTAGACTACTTTTAGAACTGATAACTTCAATCGTTGATAGATTTGATTAGACATGGATTTATATATTAACCAACCGCTCTCATCAATTCGGTTGTCGAGTTCACTGACCGCATTAAAGATATTCAAAAAAGGGAGATGCTCTTTTTTGTAAATATAAAAAATTACAGGTGTTTTTCTGTTACAAGTGTTGTAAAAGCAGGTGTTTTTTGTATACGCACATACTGTCTCGCATGCATTCTATGTTTCTACAACTCTGAGAAAGAAAAAGGGGTGGAGAGGGGAAGGAGGCGGAATGTTAGCAACATTCTTTCCTCACAAACAACAAAGAAGATTGCCAAAGCAATACCGCAAACTCCTTCAATCCTTCCCTTTCTATCACCATAATTTGATGCCACTATTGCTCGTTTCCTTGTACATTGAGAATTCAGCATTTTAATATATGACCTAATTTCGTCTAAACCTGTACCTGTACTATCCTTAAATTTGAACCTTCATTTGTTAGAAGATGGTACGTGTAACTAGTAGTCTATTTCCGCTTACTTTCACGATGAGTGAAGAAAAGTATGGAGCTGCAATGATGTGCTAGAGCAGAAAACATCTTAAGCATCTGGATGAAATTGTCAAATCCAAACAGAACTTCAGCTTAACTGCTCAGTGTTGAAGGACAACACGTTATGCACCGGTCTGCAGAATTTTTCATCGGAATGGTCAACCCCCTTCTCTCAGTCCCACTCCCATATCTACTGAAGAAAGCTTCACGGCCTGAAATTGAAATGTCTGCATTATCTTATCGAACAGGTCACCTCCATCTCTCCTCCTCCCCCCACCCCCCCCCCCCCCATTTCCTCTCTGTGTTTCCTCAGGGGCTCACCCCGTTACGTAGCTATTATAAGGTTTTGATCTGCAGTTGGCAATCAACCAAAATTTGAATTTGAAACGATCGTTGTGAAACGCTTGCGCATCACAGAGGCGTGCGACGCGCTGGTGTCGTCCCCTGTGCTTGATGAGGTTGTGTCGTTTAGTGTGCGAAGGAGGGCGGTGCATTGCGGTGTAGGGTAGGGGTTGCGGTGTCGTTGCGGTTAGTAGTGGGTGGGCCAGTCGGGATGTTGGTGCTGATGTGCTTGTATTGCACTGTTTTTGTGCTCGATATTGATTCAACAAATCTGCGACCTTGTCTTCATGTTGGAAGGGAACAACGTTGATGATGCAGTAAGCATGGATAGTGGTTTCCCTGAAGGTTTGATACCAACCCTTATTGCATCTATTTCTGCACTTCTATTGTTCCCATTCCTCCACTCGTTTATTGCGCATAATTAAAGTTGGCGTTAGTCTCATAACGTCATATTTTCGATGATTATGAGTTTGTGTTGTAGAAGTCGGCTTTTGAAAGTACTACTACCTGTTTAATGTAGTGATTTTTTGTATTGTTGTAATGTAGCTGAGTGTTCGCTATTCTTGCGATACCTCAATAGCGTTATTTCCTACCTTTCCTTATCCCTTCAGAAGGACTTTTGGGTGGTAAACGGTCAGTCGACAATGCCGTGCTTCACTATCAACACGAATGTGCCATCGGACAAGGTTCCTCAGGACTTCCTCAAGAAGACTTCTGCACTTGTTGCGAAGTCCCTCAGCAAACCTGAGAGCGTAAGAACACTTTAGTCGTTTTTAGTGTGTTCGTCTAGAAGGACAAGGAAAGGTTCTCTGTGGGGAGGGGGGTGTGAGGTGTTATTCCGCTTTCAGCATTGCAGTCGGGGTCCTAAGAAGACATGAAAATTCCAGCAATAATTTCTCCAGAAAAAAATTGCTTTAAAACGGTAGCTGCACTTTTGAGCTGTGTGATACAAAATTAATGAAGTCAGTCGCGAACTAAAGTAAAAGCGCTTTTCCATGAGAGATAGCCAAGACTAGCTATGTGATTTTTGATGGTAATTCCTCTTTCCCTTCTCAATAGCTATCTCCGCCTGCTGTAGTTCCAAGTTTTGCAAAAGATTGATCTCATGCATTCTGTATGCGAACCACTTTACAAAAAATACTTGTTCGGAATGTGGTTGAAAGTAAATGTAGTGGCGAGCAATTTGTGCCGAAAACATGGAACATTGACAAACGAACCAAAGGAGAAGGATTTCTAGACTCCCGGAGCCAACAACTCTGTCAGGGCTGTCAGGCGTCAATGTGCGAAAGCAGTCGTATTTGAAAAATCAGAAATCGTAGCTCGCGATTAGGACGTAAAATTCACAAAACATTCCTAGTATCTCGATGCCAGAGGGCCCTTAACGATGAAGTTTAGGGTGTTTTAGGCGTTTCCACATTTCTTATATATGTGCGCATTTCAGTATGTGGCCGTACGCATGAACCCCGACCAGCAAATGACTTTTGGAGGAAGTGCAGATCCATGCGCCGTGTGCACACTGGAATCGATTGGTGCTGTAGGAGGCAGCCGCAACAACGCTCATGCCGAGAAGCTGTATAAACACCTCAACGAAACGCTTGGCATCCCCAAGAACAGGTGAGCCACTTACTGATGTATTCTTAGGCTTTGCTGCTGTATTTGAATTCTCTGCGTAAAGGGGCACGTATGAGGTAGGCTGTGTGTGTAATAGTGAGCTTATGATCCGGTCGTCAGATGTATATCATTATTGATAGCTTCTAATCACGCAGGATGTTAAGGATGGGGCCCTGTCCTCATACCTCTTTGCCCCATTTCCCTGCTACTGCCCTTCCAGTTACCCCCTCCGTCCCCTCTTCGCCTGCACTGGGTAGGTGGTTTCACTCGTCCCATATATGGTCATCATCTGTGAATGTTAACTTCGTTCATAAATGTCTTTTTTTTTCGGCATTACATGTGCACACCATAAGAAACATGTTTACAAATTTGCGCCCATCTTTCCATCCCATATAGCTCCAGTAATATGATTCGTCTTTAGCCACTAAATACGGTACTGTTTGCAGAATGTACATCAGCTTCGTCGACATTGATCCCACAACGATGGCGTATAATGGATCGACTTTCGCTTGAGAAGGGAGTTGACTGCTTCCTTTACGTTTATTCTCTTTACCCATCACATCCCGCTTCACGATCCCCTCGTTGATTTGATTTTGGTTTTTCATTAAACATCACTTCCGTTGATATTTTTTGTCTCCTCCATCGTTGCTTTTTATGTCTCTTCTTTTCATCTGGAGAATTGAGCATTGTTTACCTTCGGCAAATATGTCTAAGTATCGGAGAAGGAACAAGATGGTTTCGGTCGTTGATGTTCTAAGATCTTGCGGATGGGTCGCATCTGTGGACGGGTGTTGGGGATGTTGCGCTTAATTATTATCGATTAATTGTTCACTGTGGTGACTTTTTGCGTTGATTTCAAGTTTTATTATGAATGAAGCGGATGTTGTTCCCCCGGTTGCAGCAAGTGATGTTGTTTAAACCCAGCTGTAGTATTTGAATAAATGCGTTTTTTCTTCGTTTTTGAGTTTTTTGAATAGAGAGCGCTGTATACGCAGTAAGCTTGAGAATGTGGTAGATGTCGCCGCTGCAGGCAGCTATTTGCACGGATTAACCACTCAGCGAGGCGTTTATCTTCGTGAATATTGGTGCAGACGGGGTGCTGGATCCGGTCGAATGCCACGAGACTTTCGATTGCGCGGTCGTAGGCAGGAGATTCAAGCATCCATCGAGTTTGACGTTGTGTATGCTGAGTGGCGGTAGTGAAGTCAGTTGGAAGTTCTTGATGAAAGCGAAAGGTTTTCAAAGAGCAGCACAACTGTACAATCAAAGAAAGTATAGGGGATTGCGAGCGGAAGCAGTAATGGGTTGGGGAGGTTACACATCTTCGCTTCGTTTGTTGTAATAGAAGCTGTAAGCCCACCTCCTAGAGAATCATTTATACTTGCGCTTTATGTCCTTTTGCATAAAGAATAGATAAAGAAACTAGCGAACGAGCAGGGTGGTCTCCATGCATGCGCAGTTGTGACGCGGGGACGTTCAGTGGTTGGGCTGGGGTGGGATATGTTTGCTTTTTTCGGTTTGGCCATCTAGACCAGAGAATCCAGTAAGAAAGTGGGTCGAGCCAACTCCCGCACTGATGTAGAGGGAAGGGGCAAGGCACGCTCACAAACATTAGGTATAGTAGATGGAGGCGGTCATTCAACGAAGGCCGTGTGCGCATTTGTTGTATGATGGGTCACTATCTGACATGCGCCATTTTTGATAGGCGTCTTGCGTGAGCGGATTATTCCATCGACTTGTTTCTATTCTAATGGATTACCTCAGCGATCAATGATTAGAATTTGAAACTTAACCTACTGGATGGAAGGCTTACAAATTTCAGATTGCGTCCTTGCATTCGGTGAAATCTAGCAACGCGGCATATGGTCTGTTGATGCCGCAAGGGGCTGGCGGTAGGGGGGGGGGAGAGGAAAGAGCGGGGGAACCAAACGTGCCAAAGAAATTACTATTTCGGTCGTAAATAAGGTCCCACCTCTTACCTACCCGGTTCGGAGCACGTTCTCCTCAAATTAGCTGAGGTAGAGGTCTACTGCTGATTCTTTATTTTTTCCACTCTCACTTCCTTACCACACACAAACAAAGCGAAAGATAAAATAGCAAATCCCGCATTTAGAAAAACCACTCAAAAACAATGTTTTAGGCTCAGTGGGCATCTTATTACTTGAATTCGGCGATTCGAAATTACCATTTGGTAGAGGGAGAATTGCACAGCCTTCTGGGAATACGTATCTGCAATATCACTGACGGTTTACGAGTAATAAGACGCTCAAACGGGTGTTTAAATTCGAACCCATAATAGTGGCTACGGATGTTTCTTGATGAGAGGTGCTTTCAGAACAAGGAGGCTTTTCTTGAGGGTTTTCTGCGTCATTTGCCTTGTTTTGAAATGTGGTAATGTATATATGAAAGCAATGAGACGCGATTTTGAAGGATGGGAGAGAGGAATACTCATAGAGCGTTAGAGAGCAGTCAAGTACAACCGGGCGGAGGGAAAATCTCAAAGATCCGTTGGCTGAACCCGGAAAGCCGGCAAAAAATTTTCGTGAGCGGCACATACGAGCACGCTCCAAACAAGATCGCATTGTGGTCGATACGACCAGGTTGGTTTTAGCTTTTTATCAGTTGACATGGCCTAAATTCTAAGGCTCACAGTTTTTGCATTATTGGTGTAATTCCAAATGTAGAATGCTTCTTTCCGTTCCTGGAGGGAAGAATTTGTTTAGTTTGGTTAGATAAACTCGTCTATTTAGGCCAAAAGAGTAGAAGCGGAGGAAGAGGTAGCGATCGTAGCGTAGATCAATAACTATAATGAAATAAGCTGGCTTCATGATAGATGAACAACACTTTCTGCTGCATTGATAAAGTGCATTTCATCACGGTGAACAGAAGAAATAAAATGACATACATAAATCGAGTGAATAGTTTCCCGGTATCGATTGTTATGGTGTCTTAGCGGGATGAGTCATTGAAACGAATATGATTCTGGTTGATCCTTGATGCATTCCTTATATCGATTCGTTCATCTCATCGAATATTCCGAAAGAGGGGAATGACGTTTATTTAATTTAATGTTTAATGGATAATATAGTCTCATGTGTAAATAGAAACAAATTGCAAGTCGTGATACCAATGCTAACAGCGAACCGTCGTCTGTTCTATTGGCGCAATGATTGACAATCTTAAAAGTAGTTAAGCATTCAATTTAGGTTGTTTTTGCAATGTTTCTTATGTCAGTTGCTTGATTTTGCAGTTCCACTAGAAGGTGAACATTTCAAACTCGATTGTCAACTAGAGGTCGACGATGACGTTAATGATATGAAGTAAGTGATGACATTTTTTGCAGGTATTATTTGCATCCAGTTGAGCTCGGCCCATTAGGTTATAGGTATGAGTTAAGGCCAATCCTGGTTACGAAACGGGCTTCCACTTAATCGGAATCGAATACTGTACCAAATCTAGCTCAACTCCGTGTGGTCATGAGTTAGGCCCTCTGTCACTGGAGGGCAGGACTAGGCTTAACCTTGACATTACCTAATCGTATTGTTTGCATCCAGTTGACTGAGATGTTTGCTGTGCTTGGTTTGGGTTTATGGGAATGTCTGACTTGGTATAATAATAGTTTTTAATTTTCTGATATTTTTCAGTCTCTTATGAAGGTGAATTGGTTAGAAGCATGGTTCACTTCTTTGCATAAAGGGGTCATGCTCTTACAGGTGCCAATCTGTTTGAAATTTGCAGAAGTTGTGGTGGCAATTGTTTTGCTGTGGCGTTGAACAATGGTGATTTGTTGGTGATGGATGGTAGTGACGGTAAACTGCTTACACGTCACACATTCTACAACGTTCATCAACGATGTGCTGCCCATGCCATCAGCTCATTTGACAATCTCATTGTGTCGGGAGGTGGCGATGGCTCAATCGTTATTCAAGACATCAATTCCAGCTCACAACCGTTTCTTATCACTTCGGTTTGTTTTAATTGAAATTTTGATCGGGACACCTCTTGAAGTCTCTCTATGATCCACTTCCCGTCAGAGCAAAAGGAACATATGATTTGGCGCTGGAACGAGCAGTTGTTTACTACTGAGGGGAACGATGACTGAAAAAGATGAAGGTATTGTTGTGTTTAAATGAAGTGTTCCGCATTCATATGCTGAGTCATCTCGTGTCACCAACTTCTGACTTTCTCCCTTATTCACATTGAATTGGCACTTTCCATTTATTTTCGGCTGTTGAAGATTCTACATTTTGACAATGAATGATACAACAATATCGACATTATTCAAAGAACCACTTCTGTCATCTATCAGTCTTTAGTGATGAGCATGTTCTGTTTACAGCTCGCTGCATTTCAGCGACGACCGGAAACTTATTACTGCATCCTATTCAAGCACATCAATGTTGAGAAACCATACTTTGATGAAATATAAGCAGTGTGTGGATCGTAGCTTGACGGGTAGCTGTTGTTGAATAGCAGATAATGGGTCAGAGTTCCGGTCTTTATTGCCCTCTTCAGTGTCCATTTCTTCGTTCTGGTCGTTTTATATAATGATGAGCATGAGATATGGTATCAATTAAACTCGGCCTCAGTTTGCGCCTCGACCGTATCAGGAAGCTGTTATAACTCAAGTCCTTAGGGTCATCATTTCATTAAAGAGATGTCACAAGGTTTATTGCAGCAAATGTCAAGTGTGCGTTCACTCTCGATGCTGACTCAGAATGTGCTAGTATCGGCGCATCTGTGTGGTCGAATTTGCATGTGGGATACGCGTGAAAAGTCATCTAGTTGGCCATGGTTGAAGCCGGCATTAATCTATTACCCCACAAACACAGCAGTTATGACTGTTGCCGCACATCCTGCTGATTATCATCTGGTTTGTTTTTACGTACCGCTTTATTATTATTTCAAGGGAGAGGAAGTTGTAAAGGGCAGTATTTTATTGCTGAGATGAAGGGAGAAAGAGGATAGGAGAGCATGAATTATGGATTGGATATTGATGATCTGTGGAATCGATGTCTGGTATAAAAATATTGACTTGACACCTTTGGAAGAAAATTCTTTGTAGTGTTACTCGACTACAAAGAGTTCCAAAGGACGAACCCACTCTCACCAACAAATATCTAATTACTAAAGTTTTTTTCAAATCTGCGAAGTGGGGCAGTTGCTTGGCGTAGAGTTGCAACGTTAGTCATAAATTTTAGTGGGATCAAGTTCGAGGGAGAAGAATATTTATTTCTTGACGAGGTAACAATTTCAGATAAGTTTCGGTACAGAAAACGGTATAGTTGGATTCTTGGATGCACGAGTATCAGCCGAACGTGTTGCTCCAACCGCAATACCATTTTCAGTTGGATGCATCAATGAGGTTTGTATTTCTCATTGGCCAGTCAGTGAAAGTGCAGATGTACTTTCCAACAGTAGAAAGATTGCTAACCAGTTAACACTCTTTAATTTCGAACCTGCAAGCATTAGATTGTTAACTCGATTCATTACCACTTGAATTTGTTCAAGTTTATGGCTCAATTTTCCGTTATGTGCTTTTCGCTGAGAATTTGGAGTTCATTGCACTTCTTCATATAATTGTTAAAATAGGAATAAGAGTTATGGGCTTGTTCTCTTTTGTTTTCAAAAACTGCGGAAGGCTGGATGGATGAATCATTGCCATGCCGGGGGAAGGGAGATGTTGGCTCGGCTCTGCTGAGCATGTGTGAGTTGGCACTACTTTATTAAAACTGACCAGTTAGGTTCGAAAACTCTCGCAAGAGGGCATATTAAGCATATCCCTAACACGGAGAATTGTTCCGCTTTGCTGCATATGCATATTTCAGGTAACATTCCATCCAACTTATCCAGAGAATGTGTATTGTGTTTCGAGTAAGGGTACACTTCTTCACCTCGATGCAGCAAAACAAGGCTTCCTCCAGTAAGCTTCTCTTTTGTAAAACCACTAGTCTAAGCATGACTACGGAGCGAATTTTTGTCTTTTTCCCCACTTTGCTGCCACCGTTCCACCCCATCCAAGCGAAAATTTGAGGACAAAAGTTTTTTTTGCCTTCAAGATGCTCTGACTTCTTTTCAGAAGATAAGGCGATGATCCAAAAACATCATTTGATAGGAGCGGGAAATAGTGGTGGATTTTTTTGTCAGCCTTTAAAGGATCGATCAACATTTTGATAGCGCTCTCGAAATCAGCGCTAAAAAGGATCGAAAGTGATAGATGGCTCAGGAGAATGCTTAGTGAATGGCCCTTATCTCTGCTGCTGCAAAGGAAAAGAAGGTTCAGGGCAGTTCATTTAAACGGAATCCTGTGCAACGCAAAACATTTACGTAATTTTAATTGCCAATGAAAAACGGAGATGAGAAACCATTATGTAAACGAAAAACAGAAAAGAGCCAATTTTTCCGTAGTTCTTTGGCACTTTCTATGATTTAAACTTGCTGATTCCGGCTGTTTGCAAGAAGTTAGAAATTTCGATTACAAGAAGTTAGAAATTTCGACTATTTTCAAGAATTCAACAGATTTATCTGGAAGGAATTGTTGATGAGCGGTCTTATTCCATTTCTAATAAGTTTGCATTTAGACGTGTCACTGAGAGAGAGATGACTCGTTCGAATCTGTCGCTAAGACGGCCATCATCGCTCAGCGATGCGAAAGTAACAGTGCTTATGGAAGCGGCATTGTCGACGAACAGTATGGATGTGTGTGCGGATGGTGTTATCTTGGGCAGTGATTCGCATATGATTACATTCATCGAAAAAGATTTCTTTGTGTAGTATTGTTGTGTTCGAAGTGATCTCTCGAACGGCAAAGAAGGGATAGAAGGGGTCAAAAGTTCAAGGGAGGGAGGCGTCGAAACTGAGGCATGTTAGGTTGAACATCATTCCAGATATCTCAATTGAGACTGAATGCGGACGGTCGCTTTTTACGCAGTGGGAGTTGGTGTGTCGTGACGGTATTAACCCACACGATTATTCTAGGAATGTGTTCAATGGTAATGCAGGTCTTCGATGATATCTGGAACGTTGAGCTATAACTTGGGTTGTGAGTTGCCTTGTTGTCTTTGTTGCCGAATATTTTAAGAAAAGCTGGACAGTGTTCATTTGGCCACTTCTTCATTATTTTCATTATCAGGGAGTCGTGGAGAATATCGAGTTGCAGTCCTTATTTTGTTTCTTCCTCTATATTTAAGCAGATAAGAGGTAGAACTTTTGAAAAAAATGCTTGACTATCGCTTCAGAGGTAGCTCGATGGAATAACCTTCGAATTGAGGGTCTCGGGGCAGTGGTAGAGTATGATTGCATCTGAGATGAATTTCTCGCTATGAATACGCATTTTATTGGACCTTAGCTGAGAACTGGTTGAAGGAAAAGGTAAAAAACGGCATGAAATATGCAGTATGGATGAGTCGAGCAGCGGGGATCTATCGTTGAAAGAGTATAATACCTGTGTTGGAACGTCTCATAGAAGAGTTCCAATTGACTAATTGAATGGTTGTATTTTCAACGATGCGCGTCATGGCGGAGCCATGATGCACCTTTTTGAATGAAGCTGCTGAATCAGCGGGCTGCAGCCGCTGACGAATCCCCATTCATAGAAGGAAGAAAAAAGGGGATTCTCCATTAACGACGAAGCTACGCTGCTGAATCAACGGGCGGCAGCTGACGAATCCCCATTCATAGAAAGAAGACAAAGGGGATCCTCCATTCACAACGAGGCCCCATTCAAGAAACGGAGATGGCACGATCTTCAACTGATAGCAACTCCCCATTCATGGGGATCGCTATATAAGGCAGGAGCAGATAACTCGACATCGTTGACCAAACCCAACTACACGCCGGCCAGTTGCCGCTCCAACGGATCGTCGGGCAACGCGCTACGACTCGGCTTCTACGATCTCCATTCGCCACAACCTGGTGACTTGGAAAGTGATGTTGGTTTGTGGCGGAAAACTTGGGTAAATATGACTTGATTGAAGATTAGGCTCAGTATTCGAGGGAGGTGTGGGTTGGTGGTGCATGCTTTCAAGGTAAGGCGTGCCGTGTTTAGGTAAAAAGGACAGGTGGTGTCGAGTGTTTACGGAAGAAGGCAATATCTGTAAGTTGGCTCGTGGTAGAATTCAATGCGATCAGTAGCAGCAGGTGAAATCTAAATTCACTGCACGCTCTCACTTTATACTTCACTGTGCTTCGTTTAAAATACTTCCCATCTATACTTCCCTCTCTGGCTGCACATAACCGACGCAGAAAAAACTGTCCTGGTCATCTGCTCCACCCTTCCGAACCAATGTTTTGTTTTACTTAGTGGTTCATAGAACCAATGATGCCAGTGACGAGGTAGGCGCGTGTACTGCTTAGGTTCTGCGTGTTCGTTGTCCTAGACAAAGAACATCTCTTGCTACTGCAAAGAGATGGAAACGAACTTCCTTGGGTGGAACACCTTACAAAACCTCGCTGATCTCGAAAACTCTAATATATCCCAAGCACTGATGGTGAGGGGCTGGGAAGGGAAGCTTGGCGTTCCCCAACATGAAGTAGTGAGCTTAGTGGCAGGCACTATTCGGGATTCCTTCTCCTGCTTTCCAGTAGTACAAGCACCTGCACGAACATGTGAAAAACTCGTTTGGCTGCAATCCGGCTGTTGAGGCTTTCGGTCACCTTAAATGCCAATAGTCCACTCCAAAATTAAGGAATCAATATGCTGTAGGGATCACCTCACAGTGCGCATTACAGCCAAAAAATTCATTATATAGTTTCAGCGGATTTCAAATTGAAACCACGGACAAGCGGACAAACACATACACACGCGCAAGCAGGGCGCTGTCATGACGCGTTTCCGCATAGCGGTATGCGGGAATATGTGATGCTTTTTTCAGCTATAGGAAGAAAGAACTTCTAGCTCCGCACGTTTGTCTGTCCATTTTTCCAGTAGATTTAAGCGTAAAAACAAAAAAGAAATCAACCGAAATTTTACCGTTTTTTCGGCATGAAGAAGTGAACGGTTCGTATATGTATAAACGATTACAGAAAAATGATACATAATTAAAAGATGAATAATAATAAATAAAAATAAAAGTTGACAATCGGTTCTTGGAACAAAAGGCCAAACTGGACCACATATATATGTGCAAAATTGTCATTAAATAACGAAGGGAATAGCAAAATGCGATATAAAAAACCACAGCTGAAGCCAATTATCTCGAAACATACAACGTTTAGCAAGTCGTTGCAAAATCACATATCGCTGATAAATATTTCACAACACAATATACTCTCGGCTTTCCTGTACAACGATAGATCAATCGACAATTGATTAATCACTGCGAATACAATCGTTCAAGGGAAGATTAAAAACAAAAAATTCAAGGCCTTTGATTCTTCAGCTTCAGCTTAAAATAAAGCTTCACTAGAAGAAAACCCAAATGAGTCCCATAACAGCAACATTTCAAACAGATCTCATTCTGATATGCAAGAACAGCTGCAATCAGTCTGTGTGATCATGAGATAAAAGTACGTCATATGAGACACCTATGATGTTCGCTTTTCAGCTCAGCGCTTCCCATACGATCGCCACAGAAATTCGCCAAATGGCCATATAATTCGGATGGCGATGCAATTGTCGAAGCCATTAAATCAACTTTGGGACTTCAAACTACATTCCTCGAACTTTCTAGACTTCCACTTCATCTAAACGTATTGTTTCCGAGTTCAAAATTAAGGAAATGAAGGGAACGTCGAAACGGGAGGAAAACACCTCAGCCTATATGAACACACAATTAAAAACAACGATGTCTTGAAGAACAACAGTCATTTTCAAACAATGAAAACAATAACTGAAGAGAGCAAAGAGTGGAAGAACGATTATAAGAGCAACTCGTTCGCTTGTTTAGTGAAGCCGAAGTGCAAACAACATACTGCGATATTGCAGCAACTAGCAGCACAGAAGAAGAAATGAGGTGAGAAGTGTGAGAGTTCAAATAATATGGGAGAACTAGGTGGGGAAGTGAATGCACAAAGTCCCACAACTTTTTAAACGAACGTTCATATCTATAAGGCAGATGAAATCACGAGTGCTCTTCGGCATTTGCCCAGCCCATTTTCTCGAGTGAGTTGAAGAGAACTTACTTATCTTAGTTATTCACTTCGGCAATCCCCGACCTGCAAATCCAAACAGCAAGGCAAATAAATATAACGTGTGAAACTTCACATTTCATTCCCAACTTTTATCATACGTTTCAGTGAGATATCAGCTGCAGGAAACCGTTGCTTTGATAATAAACGATTAAAAATCGAACCCTCTTGGAATTGCATCACAGAAGCACTCAGCCACTACCAATCGACTATTAGACGTCATGGAATTTTGGATTAACAATAAAAGTTTACTACCTATACGAATGAACTCTAGGACGATTATGGGCTTGCTAAACGCTCCCAGAAGGCAAAAATATACCGTGTATGGTACCGCACTTTTCGAATAAAATTCCTCGAGGGTTATTTGCTTTCCACTACTTTTGTGTATTAATAAAAGAAGGAGAAAGAGGACTTATTTCCAACATTTTCATGAAAAACAAGAAGTGTTTTTGAGTATCACGACGGAAGACACGAGTGGTTTAATTCCCCGTAAAAATTTGAAGGAGAGTATTCAATATCAAGATGTGAAAGTGAAGTCTTTTGGACGGTTGTCAATAATGTTTGTTGGATACCACTCAAATTTATCGAAAATTTTCCCGGTTCCATCACAGCAGTGATGGCTATTCACATTAAGAAAGGGTGTTGAATGATAAAATCACCTAAAACACTGCTAAAAATTCATGTATCCAACGAATGAAGTGGATGTTTTTATACCTCTAAAATGCGGAATATTGAAAATATCATTTAAAAAAGCATGAAAGTGGTTTGGTCCGACTGCACTTAGAATCATAATTGCGTATTTTATATTTTAAACTAACCACACAACTATTCCTCGTGATAACTCCTTCACTATGCACCATAAAAAGCGAATCGATTTGATATGCTTAGCCTTTCATAGCGCATTTCTGAACTTTTGCAGTCATCGAATTGAGGAATAGAAAAAACGATCGAAGAAAAAATAATTCAGCGTTTTTCAAGCGTATTTTTGAAAAGGAATAAAGGATCAACCCTCCGTGAAGTGAAAAAATGACGTTGGAGCATCTAAAATATAAAAACAACCTCAATGAATATTGAAGCGCCAGAGGCAGTAGAAGACAACAACCACTGGAAATTGACACAACTTCAGATTGTTTAATTAAATCGAATTCATACAGCGCTCTCTTTCGCAGCCTTAACGCAAAGATGCTCGCCACTCCTGAACTCCTCTTCGCAAAGAACGAAAAGTACTGAGAAAAACTTATTAGAGATAGCAATTATCCATGACTATGTAAATTACTGATTATAATCCAGAGGAACGGAACTTCTTCGATGGTGCATGAGCATATCGATGAGCGTGCGAACATATGCAGTGAGGCAGCAAAAAAGTGTTGCCTGCATAATCGGATCGTTTAAATCATTCACATATAGAGGAAAATACAATCGTTGAAAATATCAAATATGCAAATTTTTGAGAGAAAAATAAACGCACAAATCGTTGAGGAATTCAGCAGCAAATGAATTGACGAGATAAACTTACGCTTCGACTGCAATTATAAAACATCAAGAAATATCATACGAAATGCCGAGGAAAACAACTGCAATTGCAAAAACCTCAAACCTAAAAGTTGAGCACAATACACACCCACAAATGATGATGGTCATCTGCTTGCAACAGATCAAAGACTCTCATACTACGTTCTAGCTTGCTGAAAATTTGTTATGCAGAAGGATTATTATTTCTGTAATGAATTAAAATTAGTGAGTTATCTGAGAAAATAACATAATAATTTTGTGGTGAAGTAGCAAAGTTCTAGTGACACCACCTAAATGAACTTCGATCGTCACGTCACTCGTGGAAGTTCTTCAAAAAATCCGTTAAAAGCGATCATCATCATCGTAATGTGGGCTTGCAAGGGAAAAAAAGCTGCACATTGAGAACCCGAACGAATAATATCCATCAACTATTCGATGCAACTCTCTCTTTTCTCCTAATAACATCAGAGAGACAGAAATGAATGCGTACCGTGAAATGACTGCAGATGCCGAAACGACAAGACGCTACTGTATGCTGCAACAACAAGTATTCTTATCACGTCGTCTCGATGCTGCCGGCATATCAGTGCGCATTTCCATATTCCTTCTTGCATTCTGCACTGAGCCAGATGCACCATTCGTATCGCCACCATTTTGCAAAATCGTTAACTCTGTTGCACCGCTACCACCTGGAATCGTTTCATTAGAAAGGTCTGAGCAAATGCCATCATCATTATGCCTCGCTAAACAACTAAACAAAGAACATTCTACCTAATCTGACGTGCTGCAAGGTAAATCAAAATTTCACGGTGAGTTGAATCAATCAAATTTAGCACCAAATTCAACAGGATGAGCAGAATCCATAAGCACTGATCAGAAAGGTAAGTTTTCTGTTCATAAGAAGGCAGCAATACAAGCCGTGAGGTAGACATTATGCTCCTAAGTGAACTGGCGTCTCTACTCGGTCTTTTCTAAGCTGTCATCCGCATTCGGTTTTGATATTATTTGCTGTAAAAATATTCCAAAACTGGTTAAATGCATGATATTCCAGCGTGTCGCAGGTTGGAGGATGATTCTTTTCACAGTCATCGGGAGAACCGAATTTGAAGTTCACGTAACGTTTTCGTTAGACCAAATAATCGAGCATTAGTCGCCGGATGTACATTCCATCAATTTTCTGGGGTCAGTCGAGACTTCATCTTGAACATACAAAAGTAGACAAATTTCAAAGCTGAACGCTTTCTTTAGAAGCAATTCCGAAAATCAGGGAGAATCAAATCCGGGGAAATTTTCCCCCCAATTTTTAAAGGCTGGTAAGGCACATGGAATAGTGCACTATGCATCGATGGACGGCAGAAAAGAAATAAGACTTGTAAAGTGTTACTGTAATAATACTGCAGCCATTCTGCATCTGCTGTTCACTATATACTACTGTAACCACAGCTTCAACACATCTACAAACACTTTGGTCACATAATTTTCGAAGATACAGAAACACGTTAATTCTGCAAAACGTTGAAAATTAGCTCCTTTTCCCCCTCCCACTAATATCTGCTTCACGAAACGGGCTGAAATTCATAAGTTTTACTCTCAAAAGCTGCGTTTTTTTTTTCACAAGCATGGCTACAACGAGCCTTAAATCGCAGCAGCAAGTCTCTTCTGGTAAATAGCAAAATCTTCAGCCACCTTCAATAAAAACTTCCCGTCTAGGGATTGTTTTCATGCTTGAAAGTAACCATGTTTGCTCGATTCTGTTGTTGACTGGCATCGCGATTATATGCGTCTTATTGCAGATGACTGTGAAATGAAGTAAGAAAATCAGAGCTCCCTGTTCTTTACGAGTGCATGAATCGAATTGCTTTTGGTATTATTTTATTAACCATATTTTACTGGTGACTGATGAATTGCCAGTTTCGGCATATTTCGAGTTTCTAATTCCGCATATGAATATTTCATGCGAACTCTGTTCAAAGATACTCGAAACAGAAAGTTCTCAACGATGAATGCGACATTTCTTGAACCATGAAATTACTTTTTTAGATAAAAATCTTCAGAAGACAACAGCAAAAGTCCCCTTATTATTGGAAAACGAATAACGACTGAAGTTAAAAATTGGCGATTTCAAGTAATTTAATCCTTCAAAAGAATTAGCTCAAATTTTTAGATTTGTTAATAAGTTATCATTTCATCCTTACTCTTTTTCTTTTTTTTCTGCGAACTGCGTGCCCGCCCACCCCTCTGCAACTGTCCACCCGGCTCATCATCGTCTTCGATGGCGCCGTTCTCTTTGTCCAACTTTCGCAACCATTCATCCGGTGACATTGGCTTCGTCTTTTGTGACGATTTTATCACCTCAAACGCAATTCTTTATTATTCTCATAAAGATGATCGGAACTAAATAGAAACGAAGCTAAAAATAAGTGAAAAATGGCTAGGCATGTTTTGTGATCTTTTCATCCATATTGAACCTTATCGTTTTACTGGTATCGGCAACAATATATAAATAATTGGCTCTTCTAAGTAGCAAATTGAAGATATTCGTAATCAGCGACAAAACAACATAAAGTAGAAGCGACTCTCTCATAATTCATCCTCGAAAATTATGCACATGTATTCGAATAGGAGGATTTCTTTACATGTTGACTTAAATAATTGCAGTATGCAAGTCGGAACATTTGAGACGGCTTAATATACGAACCTTTTTATTTGGACTATCTCGACGGTGATTAGCGAATTGTCCAGTACCGTGCACCACAGCGTCCGGTTGACTACCCGATGAAGGACCACATATCGATGGAGTTGCATCATCCTAAATAACGCCTTTCAGAAGAAAATAGAAGAAATCGATGACATAATACGCTCGAAACTTTGCAGTGCAACTGACCCCCTTTCCAACATTTTCTGATTTCGTAATGCGAAATCATGCAAAAAGACGAGAAGCATAAGCTGAATGTGGTTAGTTATGAGGCGATGCTTCCAATTCAGAATTATTGCCAGTTACCCAATCCCGCATCCAATTAGTAGTAGCATCCCTTAGGGAGTGCTATGAGCGCCGTTTCGTTTCTCATGTGCATTACTCTTTCCGATAGCATTTTTAGCAACGAACTCTTCGACGAGCACTTCAAAATTCATCGCCCACAGTATCATCGACAATTTGCAGAAGGAATTTCGTCAACTGCTCGGAATTGCGGTAGATAAATATTTTTCATAAAAAAGAGCGATGTTTAGCATGAAATTTAGACATGAATGTGACACGAGCCACGTCACACGACTAAGTTAAGCGAAGATCATTGGAGTGTGGTAGATTCACATCGTTGGAACATCTCTGACTGAACTTTCACTTGATTCTTTTTGTTACAGAATTACGTTCGAATTTTCCGACATTCCATTCTCAGAAATGCTTCACTCTGCCTCCCTCTGTGGTGTCATATCCTCAGCCCCAGTTAACCAAAAGTATTTCATTAGAAATGATTCTCTGCACCTTTCCAACTTCGTGTTCACTTCCTGCTAATGTCTCACTCCTCATATGATGTGTTTGAACCGTTTTGATGTCCACATTATTGCTGCTTCTCGCTAATCAACTCTGATGTGCCTGATGCCTCTTTGTTCGGGTGACTTGCTTTTTCCTTTTGTTCTTGTTTCCATTCTTCAATGTCTTCGTGTTCTTATTCACGTACTTCTTGAATGCTTTCCCATTTCAGTACGATGAAATGAATGACTAAACGCCTGGCTACCAAACATCGGGGACAACCAATTAAAGGAGCGGGAGGAGTCCGATGATGGTACAGCCTGTTCTCCGATTGAGCAAGACAGAGCTTTGAAGCCTGCTGAGATGGTAATTTTTGGATCTGAACTCAGACGTAAAATCTGCTGATGAGATTAAACTATGAAACGATCTTACAGGATTGCCAGAGACGTCCTCCTTGCTCCATGACCTTAGAAGATCGGTCTGCTCCTTCTGCGCCTCTAGCCTTGCCAACGTCATTCCGGATCTATCTCGCAAAGAAAGACGTCGAATGGCACCACGCGCCGAAAATGGATTGTCACTATTCGCTGTCGGCTGTTGGGGAGATTCGAATTTCTTTCGTCTGCAACAATAAATTCATATCTGCTTCTAAAATACACTTCGATGCACACGCTGCTTGAATAGAAGCACTAATATGTTTAACTAGATTGCCATGCTTATAGAAGGATACTATTTCCATCAAATATGGTACTTATGGGACATAATTTGCACCTCATTCAGTTGTCATCAGAAAAGCTGGAAGTCAATGAAAAAATAGCAGCATCCTAGGAATTTACAGGTGGAAAGCCTGAAGGAACAATTTATGTCTTGTGCAAACGAACAATACTTCTAAGAAGAGATGTTACTATTAAAAAACATTTAATAGTTGATTTCCTCACTGAACTTTCTCGAGAAAAGAATCCTAAAGAAATATATAAAAATAAACACGAACTTCCTTGACTGCCTTCGACTATCTCGAACACCAAAAGCAAGTCTCTTCTTTCGTGCCTCTTGTTGTTGAACGGTTACAATAACTGCCCGTGTTGTTGAGTCCTCACAGAGATCTGAACATATAATCACAATAACCACGCGATAAATGAATTCACTCTCCCCTCACCTCCTCTCTCCCTTCAACACCGAACAAAATAATCCTTTTTTATTCTTGTCAAAAATGGAAGAGCACAAGAAATTTACTCAGATTTGATTGATATCACTCTTTATTATTCCAGCTCTCTCTGGTTACAAACAAAGAACTGAAAATTAGATTCATTCAATCACATTTAGCTTCACTGTTAACCTCAGGCGCATTCTCAACGCATTTCAAAAGACTTTGTCCAATCTCATGCAATGATTGCTAACGTTCGCCTATGTTTACGTTAAACTGGCATAATGAGCTAGTATCCAGCTGATCCGGTTGTTCTTAGCTATTATGCTAGTCAAGATTCTCATTGCAAATTTGCCAAACCCTGGCGACCACAGATTTAATCGTCCGATCATTGAATGTATTTGTTCATTCCGTATGATTCTGGTCGTGTGAGTGATCGTTCACTTATTGGAGCAATACTTTGATGAAGCTTCCATTAGCGGAGAGAAAACACGGTCAACTACCTACACGATATAGGAAGCAAACATAACAAAGTCAATCATACCTAAGGGAGTTTCACCATTATTCGTTTTTGCATTAATGTCGCCACCATATTCGCATAGCAGTTCGATGAGGTCTGGCTGAGCCCAACAAGCAGCAGCATGTACTGGCATCCAGAGATCATTGTCGCGTACGCACGGAGATACTCCACATCGAAGAAGAAATGCTGCCACATCATAGTATCCATTCGCTGCCGCCACATGCAACTGAACAACCACCCATCAACAAACCCGCTAGATTTTTTACATTCGTATCAAATACGACCGAACAGGTGACACGTGAAATTTCAACAAGCATGGTTCACACCTCATTCTTAATCATTTGATGGTGAAGCTGACTGACAGGACACGGTATCACCAGCTCTATATACAAACGTTGGGTGAGAAAGTTGTTTCAAAATATTTGAAAAAAACGACAAAAGTTAGCGTATCAAGTGCAAACATGCTTGCTGTTGCGCAACCGGTATTTCTAGTGGTTATGTCTCTGCAGGGTAAGAATAAACATTTTTGTATGAGGGATCTAAGTTAAATCTGCGCTTGGCCATAGTGAGATCGAAATTCGATTTAACTCACACCTCGCATTTCATTAAATTCTTCATTTTCAAAATTTTATGATTTTAATGCAAATTTCATGTCATGGAGAGAATGATAGTGCTGTTGATGGGAGAAACAACAAGTTTCAAGTCCCTTTCCCCCTCCACTCCTTCATTTATGTCGCTAACTGTCTAGCAATCACTGCCCACAGAAACGACTCAATAAACCTTTATTGTGGCGGACATGTTCAAATGGGATTTAGATCTTGTGTCCACAACTATGTAAAATGAATGTTAGCAAGATCCCTTCGAGTAAACTCCAAAAAAAAATTTTTAACGAGACAATTCCACTTATTAAGAAGTTCCTATCTATAAATTAAAGAAGGGCACTACTGGTAGAATTCATTGTTCCCTCTAATCTCCATCCCTTCATCAATCATAAAAAGGTTTCTTACATATGTACTTCCATCTGGTTGCCTTGCATCAAGTGGTTCTCCCTCTTGTCGCAGCAATTTCATTTCATCCAACATTTGCTTTTCGGCTGCGCCTCGCTGTTCATCTTAATAGATCGACATTACTTAATTACATAACAAGAATACAACTAACACTAATGAAAGTTTAACTTCGATCACTTCACCGATATATGCAGAATGAAGAAAGTTTCTTTGCTTTTCAGCTTTTATTCACAAATGCAAAGGAATCACATCGATCCAAATCGTAATGAATGCCTGTGATATGTGACACCTGTGTTAAATATGCAAAATACTATGTGCTAATAATGTAAAATCTTTTTAGAAATATGTTGACAAATAGACAGCGACGAAACGAGATATTTTAGTAACGGCATCATTCTCAGTGGCGACCCTGCAAGAAGAGAATTGTGTACAAAATGTGTTCTCAGAGATGACAATAATGTGATGACTTTTTTGAATGCCGAACATCAGTGACTCCTGGAGAACTTCCATTAACGATGGAATCGTTGCAACGCTATCACAGTTCTTGGTGATGAAATATCTGCATGTGACGATCTCCTTCTTTTGTCTTGAACCGGATTTCTGAGGATGTTTGTGACCCACTACCTATTACTTTTAAATGAAATCTTGAAACTCCCTTGATTCCTCCCACTTAGTAAACTTCAACAGGCACTGCATCACCTCCAAAGCTGTCTTTAAATGGAATTCCGTCCATGGACTTAATACGGTTATCACTGTGCAAAGTGATGGAGGTTCGTGATCAGGTTTACAGTCGTTTCATTCGAAACGATTCATTCACCTTGAATCGATTTGGCCTTTTAAAAAGAAAGTTAACAGTTTCTCAACTACTCAACTGTTGCAACAACTAGGTTTTGAGGCTGAACAATCGAAATACACTGGTGTTTATGTCTTGATCGAGACAAGGCATTGGTTTTGACCCGTAGGCATTTTTATCTGAGTTTATGTCAGGCTTATGTAAGCTTTAGGGCAAGGTCCGGATTATTGGATTCATTGTTTTCTGGGTGGTCGAAACATTCGAAAAAAGTTGCTATCGTTAGTAGCGTTCTGCAAGATAGCGTACTGACCCTGTGTTTCTATGGTGGTGTATGTGAATGACGTTATATGGTTTGACTATGTGTAACCTTTTTCGTTGATGACATGAGGATCTACAGATCCACTAGGACCCTAGGGAGCTTTAGTGTGATTTCGACTGTCGTCTAATGGCCTAACGCTAGCCGATATGATTTAACAGCGGAAAAGCCGGTTGTATCGCATCGGTTTGAAGCATGGATGCCCGTTAGGAATCTTTGAGGTTTTTGCATCATCCGAGACCAATCTTTGCACTGGAACTTACTATGAATCGGTGATGTCTTGCGTGTTTAAGATGGCAAGCTGCATTCTGTGGGCACTTCGGTACCGCCACACTGAACATTATAAGAATGCCATCATTGCTTATTGTCCCTCATTTTTGAATATGACTGCCCAGTATGGTAGCCATTTTTGAAGACAGAAATAGCGATGTTGGAAAATGCGCAAACACGTTTCATGAGAATAATCTCTCCAAAATTTTTTCTGGAACCATACTACCCGAACTATGAAACTTGTCTGCGCGTTTTCCATCTAAAATCGCTTGAATACCGTTATCTTGAGTTAGACCTCATATTTTGTTCTAAAACTGTTGATAAGCTGATACTGCGCCTGATTCGATGTTCTCTTATTTCAGTCGATATAACTTACCACGAGCTCATAGTTTTCAATTGCTTCCGCGAATATCAACCTCAAACTCAATTTATAATTCCTTCCCTTAGAAGACTGAGATCGATGAGTGTGCATGGAAACTAACCGATATATGCCTGTGTGATACCCCTCGACGCCATTTCTGTTTCAATCACATCGAGCGTTGCCTCATCATCGCAAATATCATAAGGCATATTTCCATCTGCATTCACTGCCAATAAATTCGCACCACTGAAAATTTTGATGGTTGTTGAGAACTGAGGTGAATTTTTTAATGCAAATGAAAATGTTATCTCACTGACTGAATGGGACTTCAGCTAGAAGAATCTAAGGTAAAAAGATTGAAAAGAACCACTGAATATTCCAAATTCAAGATTAATACATCATCGTTCTCATCTATGTTCCACGTCCGATCGGAAATGTCAGCGACGTCTTTCGACGTTGCTCCCTAACCAACAACTTTTCTTCTTTTCACCACCACTTTAAATTATGACTGACCGAATATTTCAACGAACTCTGATAGCATGTAACGATTATAAAACTTCAACAACTGACTTGTCGATGAGCAGACGCACAATGTCGATATGTGCACAACAGGCCGCTGCATGCAACGGTGTCCACTGCTCCGTATCTTGGGCATTTACGTCCGCACCGTGCCTCAGCAATAACCGTAATATTTGCTCGTTATTATCGATCGCACACTTAAACTTAATACCGTATCACTACTAATATAACCCCCTGCTTTGATAACATATCACCTTTTCAAATTTATTAACGCCGTATGTGCTCGGTACTTGTTCGATTTACGTAGCACATAGCGCAGGTGGACAGATGTTCTAGTAAAAGATCATTTTGGAGAAACAGAACAACGGGCAAGGACTAGGAACAGATAGTGCGCAGAATTGCACACTTATAACTTCGTAGCATCCAGGTGAAGTAATTAGAAACCCGAAGCTGTATTCTTGATTTTATTGTAGAATTGTTGAAGAACAGAAAAAACAACGGACCTGGTGCAAAGGAGTCAACCCGTCTTCATTATGTGAATTGGGATTTGCACCCTCCAATAACAATCGTTCAACTGAAAATAAACTTTTAAATGATGCCAAATGAAACAACAACAATTGGTGGAATAATTTCAGATATATAACTGCCTCTTGATTAATGCAAATAGACTATTTCTTGTTACATAAATTGTATAAGTTTCTTAAACTAAAATAATACTTACTACAGAGAAATTGCAACGATAAGAGCACAGTGATGACTTTCTTAGGCTCCGACAATTTAACCGATGCCGTAAGAAGGTCGATCAAATCAGAACTTCAAAGAGTCAACCAGTGAATTGGTTGACATATGCAACAAATGGCATAAGAAAGTGACGTTCAAAAAGAAAGCGATGGCATCTGCTACCTTCGGTGGCATCTGCTCGACCAGTAGCCTCAAGAAGTGCCACCTCAGCACTGAACTTCAATCGGGGTCGACGAGGTGGTGGGGGAGCAAGTTGCTTTTCCCGTTCATCACACTTTTTCAGCTGCAGCCGTCGCCGTTCCCTGAAAATGTGGCTTGCTTAACAAAACTCCTCATCTGATCTATAATTAAGCTAAGTACTAAGTGATAATACAGCTTTAAAAACTCCCATCAACACCACACCTATCACAGCCGCTCCTCTTTAACAGAGGAGGATAAGAAGCGATTTGCTTTGCATTCCACAAGCCCTAAATCTTCTTTCCCTCCTCTCTACTGCAAGAAAAGCAATGTGTTAAAAAATCAGGAATACTAAAAAACAGCCATTTTTTGTTTGGAAACGCATTTTATTATGAAGTAAAAGGTGTGAAATTTGTTCGAAAACGCGTTATTGCGAATAACGGATAAATGGCGGTGCTCTCTGTATTGATGAATTGGCTGGAAAACATCAACACCTTCAAGTAACCTAATAAAAACATGAGCAAATCGTTGCCCACTTAAATTCTATCATGAAGTTCGATCGCTTTGTTCAGGTAAGTCTCAAATGGTCGGTCCAACGCTGAAAGGTTGTGTCAAAAAATCTTTTCGGCAAAGATCCTTGAAAGGCAATCTTTGCACATCACGACAGAAGAATAAACGGGAACAATTGCAAAAGCAGGATCTCAAGATTCCGATGGAACAGATGCTTTGTTAGTATAAGCAGTAATGGTAACGGTAGTAGTAAGCCTTCACTCGTTATCCCTCTGAGAGGTGCATGAATTTCAGATATGCATTCCTGCTCCCCCTCTCGTGTACGTCTGTATATGACAGATGCGCTGATTCTACTCACTGCACCAAGAGAAGCGAAAATGCAATGGATCCAAGGAGGCGCCCTTCTAAAGTTTTTATTAGACCAGGAATGCCTCATAACATGCTGGAGATAATAAGTAAGCTGCTGAGAACGTTTAATCGGATACCACAGGTGTCCTTAATTAATGTAAAATTATTATTTATTGACAGAACATTACACTCTTGACCAATGACTAAAATTAATTAACATTTAAAATCGGTGATTTGATAAAGATAGGAGACAAGCCTTATGGAAGTCCATGCATGCCTTGGCAGGCTATTAGAATGAAGAATGAGCTAAAGAAATAATCATTCACCATGAATCATGCCTGAAGGAATCAAGTTCCCGAAACCCTCTCACAGATCATAAGAAAGGTGTCATTCGATAACGATTAGAAATCTCCTCTTTTTCGTTACCCTCTGTGTAAACACATGACTATGTGTCAAATTTGCATTTGTCTTCATAAGCAAATCTTTTTATGCGAGAGATTATGTTGTGCCCTGCTAGTGCTTCCGAAATATATATTGTGAGGATGGTCCTACTCCTACGCAAAGAAGTCGGCATTTGGTGGATGATCCGACTCTCATGCATATAGGACGGCATGTTCATGTGAACCCCGATTTTTTTCTCCCAGTGTTTTTCATGACGTTCGGTTTAGAATGAAATTTAAAAAATAATACCAGCAAGGATCTAGCAAAAACAGTAACAAGTAATGAATGCTCCACTTCACTATTCAAATATGCAAAGTTGATTGAAACAGCTGAATGATTTCGTTGGGTAACTGAAGGATCAGCAGTTCAATTGAAGTCTTAATATTACAAATACGCAAATTTGATTAAAGTAGCAAAACGATGAGCGAATCCGCGGTTTGAAAGCTGTTTCAGTAAACGGATTGTTGGCCAGTAAAACACAGGTAGACACACACAATGCAGAAGCAAAGAACAGGAGGGTAGTTGCAGGAAGGGCCTTATATTGCAAACAAACAAGCATAATGGGGCATTCAAATGGGCAAATCAGCAAAAATGCATTGGCTACACTTTGCAACTGACGAATGGTGGAAAAGAAAAGGCGAAGCTTTCTCTACCTATGCAAAAAAACGTAAAATTGGTGAGTTTTGACAGAAAACAACCTTAAGTCCTCATCATGTCTCAACAATTTCGTCTTTCACTTTAAGCTTCTTCTGCGGCATAGAGCGCAATATAATCTTCATAAGTTCAGTAGAACTTGCAAACAACCTACACTTGTCGAATATGGGAAATAACCCTCCTAACTATTCTGATATGAAAAAATATTAAACACGTGGAGTGAAATTATTTTCGGCGTTTTCCAGTCTTCGAATTTTTTTGAAAACAGCATCACTTTCCTTACCGTTCACAAGGTCATACTATCTCTTTTCTTGCAATGATCCAGAGAAAAGTCCATTCTATTCATCCATTTATCTCTCCCTTTCTGCCCACCTCTCTTTTGAACTATATCCCGTCTAGACATTTAACAAATATTTGAAATTTACTAAAATCAAGTTTCCCTGATTCCCTAACAAAGCCCATCCAGCAAATAAGAGTGAAAAAAACAAACAAGAGAACCAGGTCTAGTAATTAACTACAATTAAAGCCTTCTACAATCTGCGGAAAGTGGTTCCAAACTACTAACAGGTACGATTAAATTTTTTACATCATGGGAAAGAAACAACACTCCATTCAAATTTCTATGACTTCCATTTACTTCCTCCAAATACTTCAAGTTCCCTATTGAAGGGCCTTTAGGCTACCGCTCATGAATTCTACTTATATGTGCATTTGCAAAGTGCACCATTGTATTGTAGTTTTTGTGCTTGCGTATGTCTGGATGTTGGGTAATTTCAATTTGGCGATCACTGAAGCTACACACAGTCAAGACTTTTCAGAAACCCATAACTGGATTTTATACGCATTACTTATCTCGCAACAATTATGCGTTATTATACAGAGTTATCAACAGCTTCAAGGTATAGCATGTATAAGAGCGAATAGATTGCATAACTCAATGAGGCTTTCCACGATGCTAAACAAAAGTATTTCTCTTTTCTCCCTCAGTATAGCCGTTTGATTCCTTCGTTCATGATTGAGCACTTCTCGTCAATGCGTTGTTGCAATTGAGCACATAATTCATTGCACACAGCGGTCAATGATTTCCAAATGCTCTCTCACTCTCCCCTATATTCATTCATAACAAATGAAGCTTCAGTAGTTTTTTGTATTAATGCTCGATCGATTGCATTCCCCAGAAAACAGAAATCAAACCATCGACCGGATATTACTTTTGATGAAAAATGTATGCTGATCGAATAGCTAAAACATACTAAGTTTCGCTAGAATACTTAGAGTTACGGGTACCGCTTAGGTGAAGAAGATATGTGAGTTGATGAATAGTGGAAGTGTGGAGAGAAGACGTGTGGCGGAATGCTTCCTTCACCTGCGGGCACGTAACTCTATCAGTTTTATGCAATTCGTTCTTGCTAGCGTGATGACATTCCCCCTCCCCATCTTCATTTCAAGCTTCAACTTAAGATGTGTACTATGACTCCGTTTTTTGATTCCCATTTCAACCGATCTTACAAAATTATACATTGCCCATTGATTCGAATGTCGCGTTAAAATGCAACTGTTATAGGCGAAAAATGACGAAGGCAAAATTTCACTGATGGACACCAATCAGCAGAATTAATCGACTTTCCGCTTTCATCATCCCGTCAATTCTCTTTTTTTCGTTCTCTACAACGCTCATATAATTTTTCGATATGAATATATTGTATACGAAATGCAAATGCATTTTTAAAAGAGTTTAGCACTAAATGCTCTAATGAATAAAGTTTGCAAGTCGGTTTCGAATCCGAATGCAAATAAATAGCAAGTGTAAAAAGTTGAAATATGCATTAAAAGTAACTTTTAAAACGGGTTTAACATTCGACGTTATTGCTTATGTCGATTTTTTGTTATGCGAACGCGATTTCGCCCTCATTATTTTAGTGTTGGCAGCTCTATCAACGCATATGCCGTAGTTTCCAACACTGCCTAACTCTAAATGAGGAGTATATCAGAAGATGAAATGATGATGCTTATTCGATAAAACAGAAGTATTGTGACTAAGAGGAGATGGAATTTACTAGAACGCAGTTGTTGTTAAAATATGAATAGGGCAGAAAAAGAGGATGTGAGAATTCCTTCTTGCAGAAATTTCAAAAAAATGAAGATAAATTGCTTTGAGAATATTTGGATGGTAGTAAGAAATGCAAACTGATTTGTTTTATTATGCTTCGAAATGCTCAAAAATGCAAAATTTTTCTGTCTCAACTCGTGAACAATGACTTATCCTATCTTCGAATCTCAAACCCAACTACTAGATCAAAAGTCCCGGTTAGAGGGACGGATAAAATCAACGCCGATCTCCAATCACCATTCCTCTGCATAATTCCGCATGAAAGCACATAATTATAAGCAAGTGAATAATTTAATTTCCGCTCGAAGTGTTTCGAAAAACAAAGTTCAAATTCTGTTAGTGAAGCATCAAATAACAACAGATATGCCACAAGCGAGTGAATTGGAAAAGCAGCTTAACACATTTAACACCGATTTCTTGCGTAGGTAACATAATGCTCATCTCATCGATCAATACTGCTATTTTCAACATATTTCATAAGCCTCTTGCACAGTTCCATATCACATACTTAATATTAGCGATTATCTCGTAAGAAACAACTCCACAACCTTGAAGTTCTCTCATTACTGCTCAGTTTTCAGATGCTCCTTTGACGGCCTAACAGTTACTAATATCCACAGGGCTGAAATAGGAACTTAACAGCTCGGAGTATTCGCCTATTTTTTTAAACTGTAATTTCATTTATATGCTCTCAGTCAGCAAGGATGGAGTTATATTGGCCAAATGCAATGCACTCATCTCTCATTTTTGGTTACAACTTAGCTCTTAAAAAGTGACGAAACCCCGTGGAGTGCGAAATTAATCCTGCAAATACAAGCCATCGGATGTCCACAATTTGCTATTCTTTTGAATCCCCGCATTGACCATCCATGGAACACTAAACGAAATATAAAAATATAAAGTGTTTTTCTACAGCCAAATCCTATAAATTGAAACGATAAACTTCCCAGCTCGCAAGCAAAACGCTCCCTTGAGTTGTAAAGATAAATCCATCATTGCAATTCAACAACACATTTTACTTATTGCTAAAAAGCTTCTGCGTCTAGACTCATTGTACAAATTGGAATGAACATTGAGCATGCGAAATTAAAAATTTGGGAAGCTATGAAAAAAATTTCCGAATGAATACTGGAGCCCATATACAAATCATATAGAACTCGAGAGGGATACAAATAAAATTTAAAATCTCAACGAATTTTTCTCAGCATTCAATGGGATGTCAATTAAAATAATTGAAGTACTGCCATAAGACTTAACAGCCCATTTTCTCGCTCAAGACATTTGTCCACTCTAGTACAGTTATATATATATATATATATATATATATATATATATATATATATATATATATATATATATATATATAGTTGTTCCGAAAAGTGTCGATAGTTGACAATGCAATGCACTTTTTATTGGTGGTTGTTTGATTGCGGGAAGCACACAACAAGCAACCGATGCTAAATGGCTTTTGAGATCGGCAAAAAATATTGCACTTCGTTTATGCAAAGTGAGTGGTCCCGAGCTAATTCAAACATTCCTATGATTGCTGTTGAGATTCAATCCAGAACGCAACTTCACTCCTCATCTCTCCAAAATAATAGAATAACAGAAATGGGAATGCATTCGAAAGGATTCGATTCGAATAGGCCAATAAACCTGTCCCTCTGTTGATATTGTGCGCAGTATTAGAAAAACCTCCGATCGACCGAAAACTGGAATGCAATTTGCTATGTTACATGGTCATAACCTAGCAAAACGAGATTGCACTGAACCATTTTTCCGATGTTAGTGACGTTTCTTGTTTAGGCATTTAAAAAATGTTCGGCATAACAAACAAACTTCCCTTTCGGAATCGAGAGAGATGTTTGATGTTGTTCAAAACTTTCAGAAATAATATAAAGGATATCTTGGATTTTTTATTACTTTGAAGCACAGAAAATAACAATTACAAATAATGACCACATATATAATTGAATCCTCCTTCCTGCCCTCTTTTAATTTTGCGCTCTTTAGTTGTCAGATGCAGATGACCGACCAATCGAGCATCCCTTTCCATTTGCTTCCAATTTAAAGAAATGGCATGCAAACGAGCACTTCATCAGACGTCGCATTTCCTCTTAGATATCTGAGTATAAAATCGGCCATTTTCTATTGGTTGGAATTATCTGAAACAATGCATATTCGCACTATTCTATGTCCTCGTTTGTGTAAAAAATGCAAGCAATGCATCCTGAAGAATTCAGAGTTGCTAGTATTGTTGAAAAAACAGCGTATTTCCTTGATAAGCATAACATGACCTGCCATATAAATGATCCAAAAGGCTTTCCGCACCAGCATTCTATAGCACTGGTCATTCTCATCCCTTTTGAAATTAGTTCGAAAATTGCCCCCCCCCCCCCTCTTCTAATGAAAGCATTTCAGAAGCGTGTCTTGCTGCATTGGGTTATTTCTCACTATTTACACTAGCTGTGAGTGAGCAGCCGTTTAACGTTTACTTATACTTATTAGAGAAACTGGTTGACGATTTGCGTGGGTAAGTGTATGAACTCATCATAAGATAACAGCTAACACAACTTTCGGCTTCTTGCAACCCTTTACAGAAACTTGTTCGGATGTGCGGATTTTCGGATAGGGGGTGTTCGGGGATCCGAAACGCAAACGGAGAAGATTCTAGGATAGATATACCTACTCCACTCTCCGCACGACATCAAGTGACATCGGGATGTGCTTTTCCATATACCTGTAAGGTGAAAAGTTTGCAATGATGAGGACCGAGCTCCCTTGCTTTCATGCCTTATCTGTCTCGGAAAGTGAGGAGAAGAAGAGAAGGGGGCTGAAAGTGCGGTCAGCTTAACCGAAACGCCAGAAATAGGGTCCTAGCAAAGAGTGGCACTCGTCCCCACCAAAATGCACAAAGTAGAATAAAAGACGGTGATCAATACGGGAACTGTTTAGCCTAGTAAAACAGATAGCATCAACTTCACAAATGAGTTTTCTCAGCAGTAATAATCAGGAAGACATGAATACGACCACTCGAATATTCAACTAGGGGAATCGTTTCCCTTTTTTTACGGAAGACAATATGAGTTCCCTAAACGGCAGACAACTTGGCGCAAATCGGACATGGACATGCAGCGTATGAAAGTTTCCTTCCAAAAAGCATCAACTTTTAAAAAGGTGGCCCAAAAAAGATTATGGCATCAGATGTGAAAATCAGTGGGTTACTAGAGAATGGACCTCAGAACATTTGCTGGTACACCCGAACCAAATATGACTATCCTCAATCCATCCCTTTTTTAAATTTGAGAAATTTCTCGAGTAGAGAACGTCCTCAAATAACGCCACACTCATCACGGCAACCGACAAACGATCTCGCGAAGACCCTTTACAACACTTAATTCAATGTGGAAGTGAATCCAACGATGGGCACGTCGCCTATTTATTAAATAAAATTCTAAAGTCGCATTCAGTAGAATAAACGTATGGATGCAACAACTATGCGCTCTTATTGAACAAATAGAAATTCCAGCATAAAAAACAATGCGATAATTTAGTACCAAAGTTTTTAGCACGTCATCGTTCCACAGTTCTTTAAATTCCCTGTTTTTCTTCCTTCGTGTTCTTCTCGTATGAAAGTCCAAAAACAATAAAAACTGCAACGATTTCTCATGGGAACTTATAAAAAAAATATTTGAAAGGTATATTTTGAATTCGGCATTATCTTTCAGAGAAGACAGGAACCAGCCAGAATAATAGGCAAGAATTGTGACGCTGAATACTGCGAAGGGATGGAACTTCAAAAATTTATGGACTGAAAGGTATTATCCACTTTTCTCTCTCCTCCCCCTCCCAAATGTTTGCAAAAATTTGCCAAGTAAGAAATCATCAACGAGACGCACATCGTGCTTCGATGTTACCCGAACAATTCGATCACTTCATTGAGCACATTATGCGGCACTATCATCGTTGAGTGGAAATCCCACCTATGACCCAACTCTGAGCACAATCGACTTTACTATATACACTCATCGATAATACACACCCGTTCATGCGTTTTGGCTGCGAATATACAGACGGCTGAACAAACATCACCCCAACAGAGTCAGTGACAAGAGAAAAACGACTCGCTTTCTAATAGTAAGACAGACATTTAGTTTAACTTTCTCTCGTTCTCATCTCTGTTTTTAATATGAATTTGAGATGACAACTTGAGACGACATTATGTTCTGATCGAACCACCTTCTATTGTAAGCAGTTGATGTAACACTCAATATGCTTGTTATTTACCTGTATGTTGGCACTTTTTAGGCGTTCTATGATGCGATAAGAAAAGAACATCAGACTCATATTCTTTTAGAGAAAAAACTTCATAATAAAACTGCGAGAAGCTGTTCAAACGGGTCTGCAGCAACTTTATGAACCGCTTTTGTTTAAAGCACTTGAGACATATCACTTCACTAAGGAATAATTTATGCAAATACACCAAAAATAAAATGATGTATTTTAAAAAGAACGTCACCGGAATATTTCGAGAGACCGTCCACCGCCCTTGTAATTTAATCGCCGTCCCCAACGACGGTGATTAGCCCTCACGTAAGCAGCACCAATCGTTAAATGAGGATAAACGACTTTCTACTAAATATTCTTCCATAAATAAAGTATGCAAAATTAATGCAAAAATATGATATCAGTGGAACTACATAAAAAACTGTGGGCAAACAGATGCATAGGTTCTCCCTTGGTATTTTAGCAAACATGCAAATTTGTCTATTCGCTAATTGCTTAGTTGGACGATCGCTGGATGAAGCTTTATTTATGAGACATGCAAATTAAACTGATAAAGCCATCAGAAGGAAATAGACTTGCTGAATGTTAGTTGAATAAAACAACTAGCCAGTGGCTATTATGAAGACATGCTGAACGCAATTATTCTGCAGCAAAATAAGCAACAAATCAGCAGAAATTCACCAAAAACATCTGGCTGGCTCATTCGCTTAAAGCTGAAGCTTAAATCAACTTGCGCTATGAACCTGGTTGATAATTGGTTATCACAAAAATTTGAACCCTATTCGAGCTCCGCAGTATCCAACAAATACGAGTTACAATAACTGGAAAGTCTTCAGGGTTTCACAATAACCTATTATCCCAGTTGAAAGAAAAGAAAGAAAAGACTAAATGCTGCTTGAAAACTCACCATCGTATTACAACGACCGTCATGCAACGTCTTCGAAAGAAAAAATCACGAATTAAAGCAAATAAATAGCATTCGTTAAAAAAATCTCAATAAATTGTATTTGAAAAAAAAAAAAAAAATGCAGTTTTAGCAACCTTTCCCAAGTTTTCGGCAGATATAGAAAAATCGCAATTCGGAAAAATTTTAAGTTGAAATAGTTCTCGTAATCAAATTATGAAATTAATGGCGCTAAAAACTCGCATTTCTTTATTGCTACATTTATTCACAAAACACTTACATGCTGCATGACATTCTGCTCTTCTTTATATAGAAGAAGCCTTTTGCTATCTTATATTCCCACTCGATAAACGAACTGTTTAGTTGCCTTCCTCCTTAGCTCTTCATATTTGCATATTACATCAAAAAAATAATTCTACATAAATTCATAAAATAATGACTACATGTCTGCTTGTTCCCAATGGCCAATGGTTTGTGCAATGACTTAGCACTCAATCGCTCAAACTGTTCATAATTGACCTGTATGCCCATCCTCAGCAAAAAAAAGTGGTTGGTTTAACTATCGGTTATTGATTTGCTAATAAACAAATCTGCGAAATCAGTATAATGTCAGCTTGATCGTTACTTATTTTCGACGGATTTTTCCAACAGCTCTTTCATAAACAAATGAGTTAAACAATATCGTCATCTTTCAACGCTTCCAAATATTAAAATTATGCATAGTACCCTTCGAAGCTTGCTGAATAAAAAATCTAAAATGCATAAGGAATTTGAGAATTCAAAAAAAGGTGCACATCCCCACTGCGATGTGCTAAGTTGCATCAATCCATAATAACATTTCCAGCTGCTTGTTCTCTTCACTCTTTCTGCTTCTCCTATGCTAATGAACATTCGATAGCGTCACTGCACCCTCCTTTTCGTTATTCTTTTCCATTACGATGCTCTCCAACTCATCATTTATGAAAGATAAAGCTAAGAAACAGCAACAACTTCCTGCACATCGCTAGTAAACGGTGATGCATCAGTAACCGTCCTTTTATAACCGTTTATCGGTCTGTTTGTTCAGGTATGTGCATAGTTTGTTACCACATTAATGATGTTGTCTGTGTGTCTGTGACGATCAACCAATGAATTTGAGAATTTGTGCCATATGCATTTTAAGGTAAAAATAAACCTATTTTTCACGGGTCCGCAAAGTTCAACTACAAACATTCTGCTAGGTTGAATGTCACCAACCATCCCCATGCCAGAACGGATCTGAACTTACGAACATCACTTCCTGATCAAGAACAGTTCAACTGTGTTTTAAAGACCCTGTCAGTTATGGAAAATTTAGCTGTTCCTTAATGAGACTGCTATGCACAGATTCTAAATTACAAGGAAATTGCATGACCGATATTCTCAGTGCAGCAATATGCACAACACGATCATGAATTCTAAGAGATTTAAACTGCTTTATAAATGCTACGCGATAAAAATTCGGTGGATATCAATGCCTTGTGCAAGCGTTCCGTCTAAGTGAGGAAGATGGTAATTTAATATATACTGCTGCTAGCACTCTCCCTTATTACAAGCTCAGATGCATATCTACGGATCACAAATAAAGACTTGCTTCAATTAATGAAACGACTCATTAAGGAAATCAATCAATCAAACGCTTATCCATCTAGCTTCTAAGCGGGAAGAAATAGCCTCATTGAAGGATTTTCATGAAATATTTCGACAGCGGGTTCGCATATGGCTAGTATAAAGAGGGTGTTTAAGAAACGCTTCATTGGCCAGCAAGCCGAAAAACTTGTCTTTAGCGAACGATGAAATGAAAGTTATTCAATCAAGCTCTTCCCCTCTCCAACTACAGCCTCAGCCTCTTTTCTTCGTCGTTTCACATTGCCGTTTGCAGCCGACTTCGAAACGTTCACCGCAACCTTCATAACGCTGGCTTGAGAACAACCGGAAGCGCTCTATGCAACACAATGCGATGATCTGCTAAACGATTCTATCGTTCTGTCTCTTCATACTAGCAAAAAAAGAGCATTATAACGTGACTGCGCACTTAATCAACACTGCTTTTGCTCATGTGCAAAAGAACTACATCAACTGAGTCATTTTTCCACAACTATAGCTTACCTCTTCAAAAGGATGGGGATGTGGATTTAAAGCAAGCAGGAAAACCAAACTGCTATCGGCAATGGACCAATCCCATTCTAGCCCCGATCCTCGTTTCGATGCAAACAGATAGCGTTAGGACACGAAAGCATATCACTCGAAATTTCCTAGTGAAAAACAGTTACTGTTGTTGGTGCTGTAATGAACCATCACTTCAACGGTGGAGTTTATTCATAAAATAAATATCGAGAGAGTGGAATCTTGCCTCTACGGGCAAAAACCTTCGTTCCCTTAAATATTTTTTACAACTGTTAAAAAAGTTAGAGATGACTGACAACGACTGCAAAACGATGTGAAGCTGATCCTCGTTATTTTCTCATCTTCGCCTGTTCCCCTCCCTCTCGCTTTTATGGTCCTCACGCCCTCATGCCCACAAGAAGAAAGATCAAAAAGTGTCGCACTATTAATTTTATATAGAGAGCATTCAACTTGATATCATAAGTAGCGAAAAATTATTACGAAGAAGTATTCTGCACAAAGCATAGCAGCGGAAGCTGGAGAGAAAGAAGATTGCACGAAGACGCAACATCGCTTCAATTTGTGTCAGTTTAATGCTTGTGATCAAGCTCACAGTCAGTTCAGGTTTTGCAGCTGGTCAGCAACTGGACGCTGCTGTTGGGGAACAAGAGGGGGGGGGGCAAGTAAGAGGGCTATGGGAAGGAGTCGCTGATCCGATCCTTTTTCTCTCATAAAAGTAGTGTTCAGGCGCACCAACAGGAAGGTCTGTGAGAGCAATAACGCCATGAAATCAGCCAACTTGACAACGCGCACCAATGACGTCAATTATCTCATATCCTCCTCAACTTGATCTCCTGGTCTAGATCACTACCACTGGTATGCTCTCCCGATGTCCTCACCTTCCCCCTACTTACAAATAGTTCCCCTTCAGCCTCCCTTTCTCTTCACTCAATAGTCCTTCCGTAGCTACGTGGCCCCTTGCATGTCTGCTAGCTGCATTTCTTCCCAAATTTTAAAGTGCTCTTTCATCACTCAAAGTGCATCCAGCTTATTGAATCCCCAACTAGAAAAACATGTGGATGTGCCGCTGATCGAATGATATCAATGTTCGTCGCAGTGTTTAATGGAAATGCAGTCTGCCTCTCCGCTAAGTGTAAAAAATATACATCCGCACTCCACCATATCCTATGAACTTTGGCGGGGCGGATTCCTGAATTCCAAATGGCTATAGCTTTCGAACGACTGAAAACGGAAAGAAGAGTGCGATACCCAAAGAAGGGGATGAAACCCTCGCAGAAGGCCAAAGAATTCTAAAAATTCACTTATTCTTTCGTCCAATCACACCAGTGGAAGATGCAGAAAAGAAGTGGACTGAAGGATAATCTCTACAAAGGCAAAAATTAAAATTCTGAAAGAAGATCAATATAAAACCAGCGGTGAATATGAGATAATCATCCACAAAGATCATTTCTGAATGTTATTTTCAGTTAGGTAAAATGAGTGAAAAAATCCTCCAAGAAGTTGGTATCAGTCTGATAAAGACTTCTCTGCGAAGGTAAGCACATTAACTGCCATAACACCTCCAAGCGCTTGAAAGCGCAAACTATTCCGTTCCTTCCATCGACAAAATCAGTGAGACATGTCATACCAAATTGACTAATAAATTGGGCGAATTTTCGAGGAAATGAAAAAAAGGTGAACAGGTGGGGTGAAAAATAACTGTGAATGCATTCCTCATTCCCTAAAACGGCAAGCGAAATATGTTTGAGGGTATCAAGCGGTAAATTTCAGCGGGAAATGTATATAGGAGGATTGGGTACTGATAAGAACGCAACGCTTCAATCAAACTTTCATGAGAGCGCATCTGGCACTACTAACCACTGCAGAAGTGGCAGTTCATTAGCAAAAGCGGATTGCTAAAACACCATTGAAAATGTCCTTTAACAAAAGACAAACACCCAAGCTTTTTAATGTAATTCTGCTATCAGTCAGCAACAAAGAAAGCCAAAGAAATCATACGCTTATATGGTTCACAACTGCTTTTTAAAATGTGTGGGCTGAATTCGAGGGACTGCGCTTTACATGAAACAAAGTAACACGGCAAGTGCTTTGCTAAGCTCAATGAACTAGAAATTGAGCTTGTCAACAACGAAATGAAATGACTGCTGACAGCATGTGACAGTCGCTGCCTCATTCAAACAAAACCACTGATAGGAAACATTTCGAACATAAAGCCTCTTCTATAAATATATATCCATTCAATTCTCAACTCCATCCAGTTGTCTTTGAGGCGAAGAGCAGTGAAACGAGGGAAGATAGCAATGAGATGAGAGTAGTGGAGGAAGAGGAGGATTGCAAGGGGCGAAGAACAACAGATTACTCTAGATAGATGCCATTTTATTAATAAATGAAGCATGTCTCAAATAAACGACGAAAAAACAATTCGTTGTTGTTAGGTTTAAGCTTCGTGTGCTATGATCATGGCTCAAAGAGCCGAAACGTCAGCATTTCCATCTGTACTCGACGCATTACATGGTCATAACCAAAAAACTTATACTGCTAATTCTGAAAGAATTGTGCAAGTTGAAGATGCGATTAATAATGTTTAATCATAGTTCTATCAGCGATTTTCCCTTTCACTTTGTGACGATAGAAATCAAGATGCACTTACATAAGTGGAATTTAATCATTCGAAATCTTCTAAGGTGACAAAAAACATCGCTCTCATTGTGAATATTTTTGCATCGAAACCAGTATTGTTGGTCATATTTGCGAAAACCGTTTAAAAAACAATCAACACATCAAACTAGACGAATAGACGCAACTGGCTTATTGCACATTACGAAGCGTTATAGATGCAAATATTTGAATATCGTGAACATTACAGTAGATGAAAGGTGTATTAGATGATGAATGTTCCGAAAAAGGCGACAAAAACGGTATATATATATATATATATATATATATATATATATATATATATATATATATATATATATATATATATATATATATATATATATATATATATATATGTAACTTACTTCCCAACTCGTAACTCTTACCGTTTCTTCCGTTCACTTCTCATCTTATTTTTCTGAACCTCTTTGCAGATCTACTAAAATTCGAGTAAATTTCGCATATAACTCTTTTGCTTCGTTGCAAATAAACTTGGGACAGATATTCATTTGATCAAATACGAAATGGAACGCACTAAAATTTTATCGACATGAAAAAAATTTCGTTGTTATGTATCTTCCTCCTTCTTTTGAGTGGCCAAATGCTAAACTAAACCCAAGAGCGTTTAGCTCCCAGTGCCTTTCTCTTGAGTCTGAAAATCGCCCTACGCAAAAAGCTAATTTATTAATCAAGTGCTATAATGTGAGGATGCATCATGAAATGTGCCTCAAGTCAGTTGGCTGGCACGTATATTAGCGCAATGAGGCAAGCAACGAATGAATTGACGTGAAGGAATGTGTGCCACGTCACGTATCTGTCAACAATCATCAAACATTTCGCCGCATCGAATGTGAAACGCCCAATGAACGAATCCTTGCATACTAAAACGCTTTAGCATTAAGCTGTGATTGCACAAACATCTTACTTTGACACGGTTCTTCCTTTATCGTGTCAACATTATGAATGAAAAGGAAGGAAATAAGGGACAGCGAGAGAGAAGGAAAGAACAGGCAAAGTAGAAAAAGAAAAAGCGGATTCAGAAATATCGAAAAGAAAAGGCACAGGAAAAATGTAGAGGACTTCAGTAAGCTTTTAATGAGGTTTAAGGGAAACAATAAAATGTATGTTTATAGTCTGTAGTTTCATCAACTGCCTTCTACCACCACAACTATTTTAAATAAACATCTTCTGCAACGACTATGTTCGGTAAATGAGTTCAGCCAAGTGTGAAAAAAGAGACAAAGGGAGAGATGAGTTTCTCACTGCCTAACTTTAAGAGATACAAAAATTATCGCATTGAGTGAGTGCAAGATATAAAACTAAAGATATAAAAATTCCATAAAAGGCAATTCAGCATCAATCAAATTGAGTGAATGCAAACTTTTTGTGAAAGAAAAGCTGAACATTATTGCGCTATCATGCTCTCCATTATTTTTTAACTGCTCTATCACATGGTCCGATTCAAATGGAAAACACACAATCATACAACGAACATCGCGAACTGTCACTAATCTATCACTTCCTCTTAAGCTTAACGGCTATTTTTCAACTCATTTAGAAGAATAAGAGATCTGAATTAAATCTACCTGAGTGATCAATGAAGCCCTTCTCAGGCGGAGAATTTTTATTCATTGCTTGCCGTTTTCGATGCAATATTATCACAATAAAAGAAATCTAGATCAAGAAAGAAGCACAGAATGCTCGTTCTCTCTTCGCTTGTGGATTGATGCTACAGAAAATTCGCTTTGCCATAAGGTTTTATAACAAACGAATGAAGAAATCAGCTTTTATGAAGGGAAATTTGCGAACGTCGATCAGTTATGCGTAGAAGCACGAATAAATCGATGAATTGGAGTCACTCTGAAAGCGTTCCACTTAGAGCAATAACACAGAGCAAAACTCTCCTAAAGACATGTGTATAGACCGATAACCATTCCTGTCTGATATAAGCAGCCAAAAATCATTTCCTTGATATGCGGAGTCTTTCTTACAACACAAAGTGAGGAAATCAATGATGACCCTGTAAGTTTATATAATTTCAAAAACTTAAGAAAGGTGTGTTCTAGATTAGTATTGATTCTACGAAAGGAGAGCACATATGTTTCGCGATTATGAACAGAAAATTTATTTCTACGATAGAGAATGAGCACTGATAAATTTCAAGCGATAGAAGGAAATGAGTTTTAAGTTTTCAGGCCTATAAAGAAATTATTTGTTCGAAAGAAGAAGGATCCTATGCTTTCACAGTGGAATATGAGAGGGGAAAATGATGGACGTAATTTTCACTAGTAAAAAGTATAAAGAATATTCAGTTCAAAATTAAGCAAGTTAGCAGAAAGATTTTTCCTCATTGCCTTCATCATGTAATCTGTTTTCATTTTAAGCAACTTGCCAAAAACAATATTTCAAGCACCATGCTCCTCGACCTTCCCCTCCTCTCTTCTCTTTTGCCGTCTTGACCTCACTCAATTTCTCCAGTCCCTACGCTTTTTCGATCTTTACATGTAGCACTGGTTAAATAGTTAGATGGTTTGAAAACAAACCTCAAATTTGAGTTCGATCTCTCGATCGACTGCAAAACCTAAAAAGCGCTAAGCTATTATTTTATTAACGTGTGTGCTTTGACGGATGCCATAATTTTGAGTTTGCATTCAACAATATCTGATTGGGAAAACTAACATCTTTTTCTGCACCTCTAAACGTTGTTTTTCGTAGCTAAACAGTTACAATAGTATTCAATCATCGCCAACAATCATCCACATTCACTTCATAATAAACAAGCATTTCAGTGATAAGCGCCAGGCTTTAGGTGCGTAAGACACGTTTCTATTATCTGCCATGTAGCATATGATAAAAACAAACAAATGCGCTAAAATAACACATTTTCCTCGTAAATCTCAATATTTGTTATGAGTAAAGTCGGTGTTTTGAAAAGTGCATTTGCTGTTGCAACGATTTTTTCCGCTCTTTAAAACAACTAATGAGCGCTGAATAAAAGCATGCTTGTTAATACTGCCAAGCCATTACTATATAACTACTAATTAGTCAATCTAATAAAGATTTCAGTCTGAATGGAATTTATTCAACTACAGAAGAAACCCAGTTAATGGAACTCATTTCTGCACCATTCACAATGCACTCTTCATTAACGGAATAAGCAGATTACAAAGCAACAATGGTGACTACTGTTTATAGGCCTCATAGAATCACCGCACCAATATGCTGCCGAAAGGTTTCATTTTGCTGCAATGCAGTTTTATTTTATATGAAGGAAGATGTTGCAAAGATGCATTCTTGCATATAACGGCTATGTGTGAAAGAGTATATTGGATTAGACAAGAGCAACGGAAAAGAATAACCATTCAATAAAATATGAGATGAGATATGTAATCAGGTGAAAGGTTCGATAGACAAGAAATCAATGAAATCTAGCAAAAGAGGATAAAAATTTCATACTGTTTAAGGAAAACTTTATTCGAAGAATTATCAGTCGATCACCTAGCGCTCCCCAATTTCAGCTCTATAAGTTAGATAAATAATATTTGCGCGATTTTTGCATTACTAATTTCTTAATCGCATTGGTTGGTCAGCTATTAATAAAAATAAATAATAAGTGAAGAAGCGTTCCATAACGGCTGTCATAATGTTGCAATTTCGCTGAAGGCAACTGTTGCCGTGAATAGCAAACAAATAATAAAACCTTTACAAAAATGCATTTATATTTCGAATGATGTCATCACCCTCACAAATCTATTTCATAAACTCATGCAAATTCTTACTTGCAAAGCACATTGCTGCAATGTCGTGTTCATGCCTATTTATGTGTTTATGTGTGCATGTCTCTCTGTCTCAACGGTAGTTCCGATCCAAGGACAACTTGGAGTAACAAAGCTATGAAGCTAGAGTCTATGCCATTTTTTACATTAATCCACCAACGTTGAAAATAGTTACAAATATGCTAACGTGCCAAAAAACTTGTGCACATTTTAAATCGATGTAGTCTGTGCTTGTGCAAATGCCTCTCAAAAAAAAAAAAAAAAAATGTATTACTAAGCCGTTACCGCTTCATCGTTATGGGCAACATATTCCGTGTGGCAAATAGTAACAATATGCTAATAATGATGCACCATCTTTTCACGTTTAACACTTAGTGAGGGCTACAACAAACGAAATTGAAGTTAGAAAGTAAAAAACGAGAACGAATCTATTATTTATAAGCTTTAAAGTTTATAAATAATTTATTATTTATAAAACTATTATTTATAAATGCAATAGACTCAAAACTTTCATTTCGTTAAGCAAAACTTTTTTGAACTTCAACAATAATATATAGGCAGTTGCGGTATTATGAGTAAGGAGGATTGATAATAACAGTAGTAATAATAATAAATACTAACTAGTCATAACAACAATCGCAATACAAATAACAATAAGAATAACAGTAAAATAACAATAATAAATGATAACGATGGCAATATTAATAGTAGGAAAATAATTTGAGAATCAATCTCCACGAAATTAAGACCCATCGCTCATTTATGAACAGACGATTTCTTATTGAGTGCGAGGTAGAAATCAAATAGTCATGAATATAAAATTGTAAACAGAACAATAAATGAGGATAACAGACAACCATCGATTGAGATCAACTAAAAATCCACAAAAAATTAAACAATTTGAACATGTAGACAGTGCTTGAGCATATAAGCTGGCCGAAAAACATATTAAGAACATCAAACAAAGGTGGGAGACAGAGGTGAAATTCCTGAAAACAAAGGTGTGCAAAATAATTAAAGGTAAAGTTAAATGATGCACTCACCTTGCTAGCGCAATGCGCTCGGCTGGTGTCATCTTTTCGATTTCACTTAACTCAGCGATTAACTCCGAATGATCCATCTTGTAGTGCTCTAGAACTGCTTAATAAAATGTTTTACAGCTGAATATAACACTCAAAATCACAAGTGTTTCTTCTTTTGGCACAACTTGACTACAGAAGTAACAGCAGAACCCAATAACTACAACGAATATGGATTTTTAAATAGAAAATACTCGACGACGATGTGACAGCCGACTACAACATCAGCACACATGGAAAAGAGGAGTGCAACAACACTGCGATCAGCACTGAGTGAACAATTGCGTCGATAGATCGGTGGATGGATCAAGCAATGAATGAAAGCAGAGCTTTTTTCGGAGCGCAAATCGCGCACCAGTCGATCACAGGTGAAGTTTTCAGGCAGAGCAGATTGTCTCCTCTTAAGAGTTGAGGATTACACTAGTGGATTTATGAGGGTGATACCTCGAGAATCGGCACCCTCTCCAAATATCCTGGATTTATCGACGTGAATTAGGGGTTGGTGGATGGGATCCAGTATTAATGCAGAGGGGGAGAAAGCTAAAGGGCTAAGCTTGATGATAACACACCTGCGTGGTATATGTTTGCTGTCGTGCTGCAGTGCCGTACAAACGTCGTATGACAGCAAAGGTGCGCGGCATCAATCAATTAAAAACAATATGCGCTGCAGCGACGAGCGCGCAACCACACAAAGGTGTGGCAATTGTGAATCGCAAATCGCTGAAGCAATCATTTTGGCACACAGCCATCGTACAGTAAATTACGGTAACTAACGTTGCAAGACTTAACTGCGAATAAATGAGAAGAATATGAATAGTTGCAGCACAAAATCAACCCCATATAAAACTGCAGAACTTCCACCCAACGGAAAAAAATCAATTTCAAATATGAAACGAAGCATATTTTCACTAAGCTCGTCTATACTAGTGTAAGCTGATTGTGCATTACAGAGCTTCTAAACCCCTCCAGAATGCATTAATTGGAATCAGCCGAAAAATGAGGAAAAATGCAGGACAAAGATGTTAGCAGAGATGTTGTAAAAGCTGATTGAACTTTATGCAATTTGAAAACATTCACACCATTCATTACATCAGCATGAGAAAAAGCGGAAAAATATGGCAATAAATTCATCACGATATGTGCATTTTGGAACACTTTTCGCCTTAAATAATGTTGCAAATTATCAATAAATAATAAAGCTTACGCAATATGTAATCACACTACAGTCAATCGCTTTGTATATTTATAATTGTAAAGCGCATTTTGACGATGTTTGTGAGTGTATACACATGTCTGCGCCTATCTGTCTGTCGGGCTGTTTCATTTTAGGAATTATCAAAGAAGCTATAGCTAGCAGGGAGTTTGAATAGATGTTATTTGCACAACCCGGTCTATTCTGCATGCATGGCGTGCTGTCTTCCACCTTGTTTGATGCTTGCAGCTTCTATGAAGCAGCTACAATTTTTTTGAGACCGAGTGTGTTAACCCGATCAGGAAAGAGCTTTTCTCTCCCATATCAACAAGCGATGCGATGTTAGCCACACCATAAACGTTGTTCGAGGATTGTGTCCCAAATTAGCTTTAAAAAGTCTCGCCAAATTTTTTATTATCATGTAAATTGCGAAATTGTCTTAGTGAATTAAATTGTAAAATCATGCAAGGCCAGCTTCCAACCAACGATTTTTTGTGAACAAGTCATAAACAAAAGGAAACAGAAGGTCTGTTTGCATCTTACTGATAACGACGACAATGTCCTTGAAAGCTGCTCTATCTGCAGATTTCGGAGTTATATTTGTAAACACACCTGTTGCAGTGCTGATGTACTTAAAATTAGTAGTAACACCGGGATAGTGTACAATGGCGTGCAGAAACCTGAATTATATGTCTTTAACTCTCATCGAACAATTTCAGAACATTGCTAAATTAATTTGTGGAGACTCATTACAGATTGAGATTGCATATGAGGACAACATAGCTAATTTTATGGACTTAAACTTACGCATTACTTCTAATGGTGTAATTTCAAGTGTCTATGATAAAACGGATCAATTTAGTTTCTCAGTAAATAAATACACTCAGTTGGACACAGACATTTCACTGTCTACACACAAACCTAATAAGCTCTCAAATTTTTAGGCTTAGTAAACTGTGCTCATTTAAGGCCGATTTCATTAATAAATATGAAGGAGTGCCTAAAAACAAGGTCTTAGTGTTATTCTAGTGGAAAAATATTTATATAGAGCTTTAATTAGCAAACTAGAATTAGTATATAAGTTCGTCTATCCTAACAGACAGAGTATCAAAAGTTTGATCAGCGAAATCTTTTTTAGTTTTGACATTTATTAACCATTCCTATTGCATGTTTCCTTTTTGTTTGAATAACCCTAAAAGTCAGTTGTATAAAGGAGCCATTTCTACAGGTTTAGCATTAAATAAGTATTGCTCTATTTATGCCACCACTTCATAGTACGATCGCTTTGACCATGTATACCAAGATTATTGATTATCGCTCTTCAATACTGTATTTATCAACGGAGCATTAATTCGCATAACTATACATCATAATGTTGAATTATCATATAGCTTCTGTATTTCATCCTCCATCAATGGATTTTGTTTTAGTTGCAACCTAACTTCAGTTTCTCTATTCTGTTCTAGTATTTTATATTAGTGAGCCTCAAATGTTATTCATATTGCTTCGATAGGTCTAGTATTAAACACAGATTAAATAAATATTGCTCTGCGTGTTACCACTGTAAGGTCAAGGCCGTTAACATTTAAAGTTAGCTTTATCGATTATCAGTTGTCGTCACATATGTTTATGGTTCACTTATGTCGAATATATGCTTCAATATATATTAACTTTTAATCTGGCGCACAATCTACACCTAACTTTATAGATAAATTGTAAACGTACCTTAGTTTTCATACGGGCCGTTCTATTATACCATTCCTAAGCTTTCATTTTCCTTTATTATTTCCGACTATGGTATAGGTTAGTGTTATCATGTACAACTTTTATATTTACTACAATTTTTCTTAATTTACTTTTTCCATTTATTCAGATAAGAGTTCCTTTTTTCCATTCCTTTCTACTTTCTCTCCTCCTACATAGCTTCTTATACTAAGAGGGTTATGCTTTTCGTTCTGTTGATGGCCCGCGCATAACTCAGGTGCACAAGTCGAAGGATAAGGGCCGAAACGTGGTCACCTTTTGTTCTATTTGCATCTTACTTTTTGCGTTCTTAACAACTACCTAGTCTCTTAACAGTCGCCTATTGCGTCTCTGCTCACACCCGCGTGATGTTTGCTTTTGTCTTGAAAAAATTGTTCTTTCTTTTCATAATTTCGTTTTCCCGGTACACCATATTCATCTTCGTCTACACTAACGTTGTGCACATAAAGAACCTTGCGTCAGTATTATTTCAGTATAATACTTTTGCTGTTTTTGATCTATAGATCATATTTCCTTTATGAAACCTTAAAAATTGCATATTTCATGCTGAGGATTGCCTTACCTTGAATTTGCTTTCATATCACACCCTGTCGATTTGTGATGTTATGCTCGATGTTATAGAAGTTTCCGGCACTCACTTAAGGTTAGCTGTTATACTTGCTCCATTGCTGTTCATGGTGCATAGCCCCAGTTTGAAGACTGGAGTCCGCCTCATGGAAACTTGTTAATGTACTTAAAAATAGCACTTTTATGCTGTATTTCTGTTCATGGGAACATGAGTTGTTAGATTTTACTCTACAAAGTGATTTGGTTTCAGTTCTGATTGCTGTTATAAAATGTAGCTGATTGTGTTTATTCATGAATGTTAAATGCTTACTATCAACGCAGTGAGCTCATCTTTGCACATGATTAAAGGTAATGGTCTTGATAAGGTAAGTAGTAAGAGATTATTGCAGTAGTAGATAGGCAGCCGGCTGGATTGTCAGCGTAGTGTAAGGGGGATGAAAGCACAGAGTGCTACTAAGCTCATATTTCAGTCACTCAAAACAATGAAGAGTGAGTTCCCATATGCTTATTTTGCAAGATCATTGTTCTTGCAAATTTGAGTTATCACAGCTCGGTTTATTTTCTAAGAATTTCGTCAAATTTATGGCAACTAGAATATGTTTAACGACAATTTATTAAGCGAAGCTTGCAGTTTCACATACATCATGTTATCTATGATAACTAATTGATCGTACTCAGTTACAGTTTATTGCATTGAGAAGAGTTTTATTCTATATGGTCGAAATCTATGAATTATTCTTGGGTCTTCCAAGTCAACTGCTTTAGTTCATTTACTTCCCAGCTAGTTTTAATATAATAAAAATCAACGGGATAAAACTACTTCCTGAAGGGTATGGAACTGACCTATGTAAATTTGACTTTTGAAATCGAAATTAGAAAGTAGCATCAGATACCAACAGAAAAGTAGCGTCTACTAAATACTATGATTCCAATGAACGCTATGGAGGATTGATTGTTTCATCGCTTAGTCTTGATGACTTTTACGCATGTCGTTTGTTCTTTCTATCATTTCTATCGTCACTTAATCATTACTGTCATTACTGCGATTCATTTCTCCACTGAGCTTCATTCTTGCGCTCTTTATGTGTTTATATACTCCTTGATTCTGTTTTATTTTTGCACAATGACCTAACTGACCTCACTATTACGAAGATGTAATAACGACATAAATAAAACCTATGTAATCATGGTTGGTGTTCCTATATGTTTGCTTGTGTGAATGTCATGTCTGTCCATTTGAACTGAATTAGCATTCAACCGAATGCGTTTTCTTGATTGTTGCACTATGCATAGTTATATACTTAGTGAGATTTTATTCAAATATTGCTGACTCAATCGCTTTGTCATCAAGAAAATTTGCATATTTTTTTTTAGCTGTCAATCGAGTAGGCATTAATTTAATTGGCCCCTGTTTTTGGTGGATTCTGTGTGATGTTTCTTAAAATTTTCGCTCATTCGTATTCTCATCTGAAATTTTTATTCACTTCTTTTTAAAATTCGTCTCTTTTATTGATTTATTTTCTAATTTTGATTCAGTCGGTGAAAGAGTATTTTTTATCGATCAAAATGTTTCTGAATGGTGAATACAGCACAGCTTTAGCTATCTTCAAATAGTGCCGATCACAAAACTTTGTTCACTATAGACAAGCACAGCATGCTCATTCGGTTTCCAGTTTCACACTGACATATTCCATGACTACAGGTAACGCCAACTTCTTTCTGGCTGCTACTATCATATGCTCATCACACCTGTTATGTTACTTTCACAGTGACTGAAGTAATGGCAAAGGGCCGCAGCATTCAAACGGTTAGATCACTTGCACCGAAATGCGCTCAATTACCATCGAGCAATGGTTATCACAAAATTCTGAGTCACTATAAGGTTTGCTCTACAGAGTACATAAATGAGAGACAAAATGGCAGGAGGGGAAGATGGAGGAGGGAGGAATTGGCGTGATGGATTTCAAATATGGTAGATGGTCGCCTAACTGAAACGTCAGAATTTTAGACGACGAGAAGCCTTAATGCAAGACATGCTAACACGGCCCGTCCTCTTCCAAAGAAGTCGTCAGGGGATCCGGAATCTCGTTTGAGGTCTCTGAAAAAATTTTGAGGCTACGAGTGCCAGCACTTATATCGGTCATCCAGAAAGTTCCTTCCTGTGTCCTTGAAAATCGGAGCTCTCGCCATAGGCTGGACCATTGCAATCCAGTAATATTTGCAACCCAGTTGATGCAATTGGTGACTCCTTTGTTATTCCCCTCTAAAATTCCTGCAACTGTTTTCTAAGCGCGATTCCTTTCTGCACCTTGAACGACTCCATGAAAAAAAGAATACTTCTCCAGCCTAGTTTTTTGCCACTCGCCGCCTTTTTTTCCTTGGACACGAATTTACTGGAAATTTTAGCTGTTATTGACCCCTGTTGTAACCGGTGCGTACGTCCCTATCAGAAGTTGAATCCCAAACTAAAAATCCTGGATCGATGCCACTGAAATCTTCCATTAATGAGCGATGATATTATTTAAATGTTGGATAAAGGCCTGGCTTTTCAATTTTAGGCTGCTTTTGTTTTGATAAACTTTACAAACGTCTTACAGCAATAAGCACTGAATGATCAGTTATGGATCTATGAGAAAGCCTCGTCGACAAAAGTCTTTTGAGCACATTCCTCCTGCAGTGCCTTATGCTATTCAAATACAAGCTGTCTTCATATCTGACGCCCGCTACAATTCGCTGCGTATGTAATTTTTTTCTACAGGGGATGCTCCCCGACCGATCTATTCATGCATTACTGACAGCTTTAAGTTGGAGAAGATCTGAACGTTATAGAACAATACGCTTAAGCTAACCATAGCCAATACCTCTTTTTGTTCATACGATTTTGTCGCTTCCAATTTGCTGAGGACTATGAATTGTTTTTTATAAAAGTTGTTTCGCTTTTTTTGCTGTTTTTCGTTGTTGAGTTGAGTTTTGTTGATTAGTTTTGTTATAACTCACTTGGCACAGAAATTTGCGGCAAATAGGCTTCGGTTTTGAAACGTTCTTCGGTTCACAGCTTTTTCCAAGTTTCTAATTACGATGCTCCGTGGAAATATAAGCTAAACTTCACGGAACATAAATCTCTATGAAACATTTCAATCAGTTGGTCTACTTCGGCTTTTTTCAACAAGATGGCCAAGAAAATTAAAGGAAGAAAACTATAGAAGGGTTGTAGTGTTGAGGCAACGAGATATACCTGAATGAAGCTATTCCGAAGTAAATTTCTTCTTTCACACTACCCTTAATGCATAAAACAAAACATCAAATGCATAAACTTATCGAAAAACAATAACGAATGAGGAAATGAAGGTATTGTTTATAAATATGAGAAGTGTGTATGGTGGATCACCTTGATGGAAGTGGTGAAGAAAGGGTGAAAAATTAATGAGAAGAAAGGAGCATCGACCATTAATGAGGAACTCCATTATTGTAAAAGTGAAAAAAAAAATTTATTTGCAATTTCCCTTATAAACTGAACGAAATTTTTTAATTCCATTTCAAAAAAGCGCAGAATCGAAGAACTTCTTTTGGCCTCATCGTTGAGGCAGAACAAAACCTAGTTATGCTAGGACACGACTTGAAGGTTCGTGCAACGACTGATTTTAAAACTTCACCATGATTTGTATAAAAAGCGCTAAGCTGTATTTTTTACTTTCCCCGCCCACCTAACAACCGAAATTTACTCTCATCCTCACTTGTGCTCTCCGACAGGCCATCCGCTGGTATACCGACAGAGACAGATTGTCAAGAGGATACCATTTTGTGTTCGACGATGCGACATCCATTAATTCAATCAGTCACTAAACAGGAAATAAATCACAGGCATTTATTAATTCATTATTCCACTGCTCTTGGAGGTACTTATAGATAACGACGAAAAAGGTTCTTGTTTACATATCAATGCAAGCAGCTGAACTCGTTAGCGAAATAACGTCAAATATGTGTATAAACCGGTTTATAACCCGGTTTTTTAAGGCAATTGTTGAAATATGTAAAACACAAATAGTTTGCCCGCAATCGCCATCTCTTCTTAATCGTATCGTTTTACTCTGAATTAAACAGTTTATTTAGGAAATGGGCCTTATGGGCAGGTAGCTATTTGTTTATACAAAAGCATGGAACTTCATGGTAGTTAAGTTGGAAGGCCAAATGAAGGTGAGGGAGGAGGGAGAAGAAGACTGAAGAGGGGTGAATGCTGGAAGAAATTTCAATACGCACTAGAATTGCTGTGCATGTGCGGAAGTATGAGGACGGTAAAAAGCGACGTATTTAGCTGGTCGGTGTGTATGTGTGTAGGTGTGTCGATAAATAAGAAGTCACGTTGCGGTGGGGGTTGGTTGTCTTTCCGATCGAAGAACTGCGGTGTGTGAGAGACACAATAGAAAAACAGGCATGCCGTTTCGCATTCCATCCGCTACTAGCAAAACACTGCACTCATCATTGGGTGTGCCCAAATTTGCGCCACTCTCCGCCGCACCCCCCGCTGCTATGCTCTGTGTTCAATTTGAATTACGATTATTTATTGTAATTGCAAAGAATCGTTTAATTGTAGCCATGATAAGCTTTAATCATGAACAAGATATAGTGTTCTTGTTCGCACAACTGCTGCATACCACCCACTATAACTGTGAAGTTGTTTCAAGCATACAGTCCTGGATTTCATAATTTTTATACGTAATTTAGCTATGATGACTATGTTCGTTTCGATGAAGTCACCCTTGACGAGCATTGTGCACCGAGATACCAATCCAAAATTAACATGTACCAATTCCATGCTTTTTGACCACAATGTTGTTGTTGAGGTTGTGAGAGTGGTTTCAAGTTGTATGAAGATAATGAGGGGAACATTCAAAGCTTCACGTTACCTGTACAAGCTATATTTCATTGACTTCTGTGTGCCTCCTAATTATTTGTGATTAGGCGGACATTAGTTCATTGGTAATTGAGAATGTAAATAAAACATTAGTCAGTCGCGGGCATAGAGAATTTTCCTCAGTGTTTCGTCTTATATCTTACTTATTATTTTATTAGGCATTCCTAAACGCCATAGAATTCCCCAAATTTTTTTAACGAACGGAACCAGTAAGCGACTGTTTCGATTCATGGGCCCACCTATAAGCTTTCTTAAGAGGGGAAGTGCAAATTATGAGTTGCAGAATCTAGAAATCTCTTTCCTTACTTTTCTTGACTATCCACAGGAGCGCTCATTACTCATGTCACATGAAACTTAAATACTACAGGAAGAAACTTTGTTTCGTGCCGATTGCAAACGTTATCTGCAAGCACAGCTCGAGGCTTTCTCCTTTCTACGTAAATGCCCTAAGTGGGTCAGCTGCACCCGATGTTTCTGTTTGACGTAAATTGTTGTCTTAGTCATATGGGTTCTGCGGTGCACGTATACAAAGAGAGTTTTATTTTTTTCCTTTATTTCTTCATTCCAATTCTTCATCAAGCATATTTAAAGATGTTCACATACAATTAAATTTTTTGATTGCTAGCTTGATTTTTAACTCACCACTAGCGCTCACTAACTAGCGGTTTTATTTTGACAACACTTACTTTTTATGTAATTCTTTTCTATTTTTTGTGCGCATTTGCCAGTTGCTTACAAACGCGCATTTATGGCGATATATGCATTTGTTTATAAGTAAATGAAGTTAAAGATGCAAAATTTGGTGCATTCAACGGTAACCAATTCAAGACTTCCGCAATTTTTTGTGCATCAGTCCCTCTATCCTAAAAAGTTATAAGCACTTGAAGGCGGGAAAAAATTTACATTTTTTTTACACTGCTTGGTTTTTTCTTTAATGCTGGTCAGATTGCAACATAAACCGATCTTTTATAAAAGATTATTGCGAACGGTCGGCTTAATTGACATGTTACTATGTCTTAAGAGATTTTAACGAAGGTTATAAATGTTGGCCGAATGGAAAACACACTTTATTCAAGATAATCAGCATCTCTGCTGAATCGATATATATTTGCAGTGGAAACATATGATGTAGCTTGCGTTCCATGGAACTAAGATGCAAATCATCGATTGCGGTTAACATCCAGGAGATCTCATTTGCGAAGTGAAATTTCTTCCAAATGAAAATGCAGGGATCATTTATAAAGTATAAACATATTACATGTTACTGTGTCTTAAGAGATTTTATCGAATGGTTGTTATCTTTATTTAAAAAGTTATGACAAAATCAAAAGGAATAATCCGAATATTGAACGAAAGTCATATTTCTGAGATAAAGAGAAAAATTCCAAGGAATTTGCTTTCCATTCTCTTTGAACTAGATTCATATTTGGATAAAAGCACATCCTATATTCAGTGTAAAATTTCTTTTCAATCTTTGAAAATGATATATTGAGTGCAATTTCTCAGCAAGAGATGTAAGTGTGCTAGAAATTACAGCCAAAGTGCACCTAGATTCAGTTACGTGATAGAGCTCAGTGTATTTTGCCAACTGTTGTTGGCATTCTGCTTTCACGGACGTGTTTTGATAATCTATAGCGAGTGCATAGATTTTCTGCTTTCTGCATTGGCTCCTTACTAGTGACAATAAAACGAGGAAATAGTCTAATTAAGAATACAAATGAAGCGATACATTCCTTTTTGGTATAAAACGAATGAAATATTTCCTGAATTCTTTTGGGATAATTTAATCGTAACAGCTTTTGCACCACCATATCAAAAATCTATAGAATGTCTAATATTATTATTCTACAACGTACAACATGATTCTATAGAATATTATTCGTAAGTGTTCCGCATCGAATAACAGTTGTTTTGTATCGAAGGCGCAGTCTGTTAAGCTGGCAGAAGCACTGCACTAGCGGCATTCAGAGTAGGAAGCTGCGGTGTTTAATTTCACTTCCTTGCTTTGATTATCGGTGCTACCATTTTTACATCGATATTGGGTGATTATTCATCCAGAAAAATACCTCATGTTTTCAGAGTTTTTGATAAGCATGTAGTCACTGTGAAAGATTTTTCTTCGCTGCCAGAATAAGCAGTGTAAAATTATACATTTTTGAATTAAAATTAACAAGAAAAGCTGAAATCACTTACCATTTTGTCCACAACTTTGCCTGATAGATTGGAAATTCGTAGGTGTGTAAAGAAGGGGAAGAAGGGAACTCAATTAAACACGGCAACAGCAGAAAGGCTTCATAGGAAGATCGAATTTCGCAGCTCAATTTGCAAGGTAAAAAACAATTACAATTCAGTAGGCGTAAGCAAGGATGTTTTCAATTAGTTGTCATATTTCGGATAATTTTTCCCACATGAAAAATGCTGCGTCGTCTTTTTTTTTAAAGAATCTTTTCTTATTGGACATTCATGTCACAAGTGTGCACTAGTGTTGACAATCGTAAACTATGAAATTGAAAAGCGATTTTGAATTATACAATAGGAATCAATCTGTGTTAGCAATAAAGCACACCCATTTGATCGTTTTATTGATCGTTCTTCTATTTGCCTTCGAGCCGTCGTGTTTCCATATGCCTCACACATTGCTGCCACATAGAACGAATATGCACCTCACCGATGCGTCTATTTTACAGTCCATTGTAACCTTCGATGGTGACGTAAAGTGTAGAGGATCTCGCCACTTCAAGGACCTATATTTTTTTCGATTTTTATTTCTTCGACATATCCATGAAATCTTCTCATGAAAAATTAATTACGAATAAATATTTGCTCAATGAATAGATATATTTGTGGGATATCTCTTTCTCACAATGTAAAATTCCGATGCATTTTAGTGAAAATATTCATACAAGGCACTTTTATAATTATTTCGAAGAAAAATAAATGTGACATAGTTGTTTTATTTCTTTTTGCATAATAAAATTTGTGTGGAATATGCCGAACAGTGCATTTGTTAGCATCTTCATCGATTAATTTCTTGTATTTGCTGCACTAAAATGAAATGATTAGTCGACAAGGAAGTTACAATATAGCACTGGAGTATTCAGTTGAACGTAGCGTTCAGAAATATTTGCATATGAAGAATGGACAGAGAGCAAATTTGCTTTACCAACATTGTAATGAACGCCGAGAAGACAGCATTGAATTGAATGGCAAGGCTGTGAGCAACGATGAGCAACGAGTTAGAGAACCAAAGAAACATTGTGCAATAAAACACAGCCTACTGGGAAAAGAAATGTTTTTCCTCGTCTTCTTGTAGCGTTGTTGTGAATTTTTTCTTTTCGCTGCTTTTTCGTGAGGAAATTTCAATCAAAATTTATCCCGAAAATATCAGTTCGAGTTTTTAATCTCTTCTTGTTTCTTTATTCACTGTCAGACTATAGTACACGATTTTTGGCTTACAAATAAAATAATTTTGTTTGTTTTCTACTTTCTTCGTATTGTAAAGGCACAGTTAAATTGCAGTAGTCGGACAAAACTCTGAAAATTTTCCAGTGCCTTCGAAAAGTTATATATAGCTTTATTCTTTGAATGTGAATGCTCTAATGAGGAAAAAATCTCTTCATGAGCTCACTTCGTTTACAGAAGGAACTGAAACAAAATGTCAATCAGTCCCAAATATCAGCTTAACCAGAAGTTTTAAGTGGAAGAGGGGTACTTTTCTATTGCCATCGCCTATGCTGCGATAGCAATAAAGAGTTAATCGGGGATACATTTGAAATTCTGAGAGTAGTAGCAATAGTTTCAACAAAAACATAGATTATTCTGATGAAGGTAAAACTACACTAATGAAATCATTTTCGTGTATTTCCCCAGCGAAAATATTTTCTATAAATCGATATTGAAATCGATTTTTTAAATACATTTGTTCCTAGAAGGGAGGATAGTAGGCCGAAAAAAACCTTGTGTAAAATCTTCTCAAAATTTGGTTACTTAAATTTCAAGGGACGTCTGATGGAAGTTTTTTTAGACAAAGAATTGTTCCACTCGTAAGCTGTACTGAGCTCACCGATACGAATAGCTAACAGATGCTAATGTCCATTTAGCGTTTAAGTTCCGCTCCAATTTTCACACACTCTCGCTAATGCATTTCATGTCTGTTGGATACGTGCAAGAATAACGTGACTCAGAGAACTTTTCTGTGATTCAATGCGCTAAAAATCATTGCGAACATTGCCCACTGTTTTCGCATCATACGTTCGCTTGCAGTCTCTTCGCTTAGAAGACCTCTACCAACCTGATATCGTTTTCAGTAGGCGTCAACACACTCTTGCTTGTCATTATTTATGACGAATGCATTCTTACTTTTACAATTCCACCTCCCCCCTCACTCCTTCCCCACACTTCATTCCCCGTCGCCTCATGTGCTTTCCTCATTCCATCTCCTCACTCCTTCCCTCATCTGCCAACCTAGGAAATGACATTTCCGAAGTATTGACGTATCTCCGATCCTCTAATGTCGTCTAAAGATGTTCCACCGTGCAGTTATTTGTTGAAAGCATTTCAGAGGTCGTTTTCCGAAAATTTTTCATCGATCAAGATCACTTCAACGCGGAGATGTGTTTTGCTTTTGTTCGATGTTATTTTTCATGGTTGCACGGTATTGTAGTTTGTCATCTCACTTCCCTCGACGGCATTACCGTCCTTTGATCATCACTTCTTCAAGAATTAGAGAGTATTGCTAAGTGAGATATTGTCATCTAAGGAAACGAATACCCGCCTCGATCAAATCAATGAGCAACTATTTTACCAAATGACTGCACGGTGCTGTTGAATCAATACCGTGGGTTACTTCAAAAATTTTTTCTACACAAAATTGGAATTATAAAGATTCCGCATATTTCAATGCAGTTAAATGCTCCCATATTTTGTCACTGTCTATTTGCCGTTTGTGTGTGTAAGTGAGGCTCATACTGGCTACTGTAAACACTTGCGTTATAGCAACGCATGCGTGGATAAGGTAAGCATATTGTCCTCCCAAATTATCTGTACTGATTTTGAACAGCCGAACTAGAAATGGCTAGCAAAACTCTTGAACTCTTTTGCCATTTGCATCCTTTCTTGTTCATCGAAATTGCCAACATTTCCCAAAAGTCTTTGAAAAAGTCATTTCTGAACTTATGATATTTCTTATATTTGGTTTCTAGAGTAATCCTGGGACTTTTGTGCATGTTCAATATCCTCTGAAATCAGGCTATGCAAGCTGCATATAAAACATGTTCCGTAGCGTCTTTTAAGTCCAACTTTTAAAGTCCACTGATATAGCAATTCGATTACCCCATCATAAGTCTTGCTTGCCTTATTTTTTTGTCCAATATACATCTTCCGCCGTAGTCGTGGTATTTTCGTCGCTGCAGCATCTCATCAACCAACGCCGTTCAAACCTCAGAGGAACAGATGATCCCTTCAGCTGCGTTTTCTCAAGTTATTTTTAGATTAGAACTCGGAGATAATGCTCGCTACAAGCGATCTCTTACAGTCTGTAAGTTTGTGCCAAGCGCTTTTCCTTTCGTTTTCGTTTTTGTGGCGTATTCAAACGGTATCGACATTTGCAAGTAGAAGTAAATGTGAATCGTCATCTAAAATTCCTTTTTATATTTGCTGCCAGCCGTATTCTTCAATCATATTTATTAATCTCATAATCAGTATTTTGTACTTTTCTGTTCATTCGAAAATTGACTTCTAATTGGATATGGCGAAATTTAATGGCAGATTACATTGCATATAAAGTTTAAAAATGCGCAAATTAATTGAAACCAAGGAGAAGTAAAAATCAGTCTTCATGCCGATTTTTCATTCTTGAATAATAATTTGAAAAATGTGTTATAAGAGTTCAAAATTTTCTTAAAAAATACACGCAAGATGGATGCCCTATTTAATGGAAATTTTTGTGAATCAATCCTTCTTTTGCGTAATTTTTTATTTTCGCCACATGATGGCGCAATAATTGTTTCAAATTTAGTGCATAATAAAAGAAAGTTTGATGGGAGAAAAGAATGATTCTGAGGTGAGGGAAATGCAAAAAATTTCAATGCATTGAGAGTGAAACGTATCACTCGAAATGGAGGTGTCAGCAGTCTAAAGCGTCTCGTGCATACAGCGTTTTGTTGATGTTTGCTGCCCGCTTTGGTTTGCTCCTGCTGCGTTGCAATGCCCTCACTTTTTCCCGAATTTTTCAAAACATAAGTTAGCCTACATTCCTATGCTTACACTGTGCTATAAACTCGTGCAGAGATGAAATATTTCGTATGGCAACCTGAGTAAGGCCTATTTAATTCAGTTTATTTCGGTTCGTTGAGTTCACTTCAGTTCAGTTCAGTCTATCCATAACGTGAGGAGAGAGCAAGCGTGATGCATAGATGGGAGAGAAAGCTTCTAATTTTCGTGAAATATATTTCGGCTCAGTCATCCCTCGCTATGTCGCGTCAAGAAGGATTGGGCATAGGGATGTTTGCGTGTTGTAGGATTCTGTGTGATTTCTTCATGAATGGGAAACTTGGCGAAAACATATGACGTGGCGGATCATCTGCTTCGTTCCTAATTTTCTTATAAGTTGTTTTAAAGAGAAATAAAAAACCAGCCTGAAATGCCCACATCGATTCTTCTTCCGCATTCCACTTCTCACCATCTTTTAGATCTAATGTGTCCCATCATTTCCCCTCCTTCCTTCGAGGTGCTATCCTAATGCAGAGTTTTATTTTAGCCATAAACCAGTCTTACCGTTAGGCAATCATCTAGTATTTTCTACGGCACTTCGGCAGCAAAAAAGTTCGCAGAATTTTTTCATCGTTCAACATCACTCACGATGATTTAATAACCTCGACGATAATTGTTTGGACAAGATCGCACTTCCATCAATATGTGAGTTAAAAAAAAACTGAAAAATTAAGGTTTGATGGAACGGCCCTAGGAAAACATGGATTTCTTTATGCAGCTATGCGCTCTGAGTGCCGCTGGCTTTTCTTAATAGTTATTACCAGCGCAGTATATGCGTTTCTTGCACAAATCGCAGATATTTCCTCAGCTGCAGTACACTTCATATTCATTGATGCGAACTTTAATCCTATATACTGCAAAAATCTTTTTATGTCTCATGAATAACCATCCTCATCGGTATAGTAGACACGAAGTCGCGAGCGCTCATCTTCTTGGCGCCAACCTGAAACAATCACAACGCTAAACGTGGAACATAAAAGCACGTTTTATAGCTTTGTTAATATCTATTTGATTTCTTTTATACCTTCTTATACTTGATTATTCGATGAGTTGAAGAATTATTCTTTGTTTAAAGTCATACCGACTTGCTTCATAACCTTGAAGAGGAGCTATATGGATTATCAATTTGTTTCTCCACAAGGAGTTTAGCCAGAACTGTGGATTCTAGTAAATAATAACTACGCTGTTTCTGTCTCTAGTGTTCCCTGGGCATTAATTGCCCACTGAATCTACGTTCAATAAATCGAGTTATTCTTTATTACATTCATACTTTATACACTTCATTCAGTGATCGCTAATCTAGTCATTTCGCCACTTATGTATTATATAAATTGCAAATCGTGTGGATGCTCATTTATTTACCCATTATTTCTAATACATTTCCATTGCTGTATGAGTTTATAAGTTACTTTCAGCCGTAAAACAGTGAATTTTCCGTTTATAACTCTCCCCTTTTTGTTAAGACCTTCGGCCTACTATTCTCACTGGCATCCGTTTATTTAAATATAAGGACAAACTATATAATTTCTCTTGGAAATGACATAAGGTATATCTGAATTATGTGGCATTCATTGGCGATTTCTGGGCAGTTGAGATTTATGTAGATTATCAAACTAGATTAAGTGGATTATTGTACTTCTACGTCGATTGGACGTTCTTGCAATTAAGTTCTCACCCATTGTGTTTTTCCACATTTCCACCCAATCACTCTTTTAGCCATGTATATGTTTGAAGTGAAATGTTGCCCTCCCCGTAGTAGGTACAGCAAGGTCAATCTGGAGTTAACGCCATAGTCTCAAAAGCGGTTCGCTTGGGTTCGTTTGTTTTCTAATCATATCGCCGTCTTCTCACTTCCCATTGAGCTTTCAAAAGTGGAATATTCAGTCATCTATATGCACGTATGCTGCTTGTTTTAAAAAAATGTTTGGTCTGATTTTTTCTAATGGCGTTATTCTTTGTACTCTGAAAATTTAATCAGCTGAGAATATTTGAGTAGTGAAAATATCGACTAAAGTTGATATAAGCATTTCAAATGCAGAATCCTATACCGCAGTATCGTTCTGGAATTTTCTGTTTATAACGACAGAGGGACTCGCCAGTGGAGTAATACTGCTTATGCTATATGCATACAGTATTCCGCCCTTTTTTCTTCTTTTGTTACAACATTGGTGTGGGAAAATGAACTGCCAAAACATTTTACTTATTGGTTTTTGTAGTTTCATTTTGAGAAGCATTCCTCATCATATCACATTGTATTAGGTTCACAACTTTGAGCATCTCTTGAAGTTGATATCCGAACATAATCTTCATCTCTTGAAGTTGATATCCGAACATAATCTTCATTTCTTGAAGTTGATATCCGAACATAATCTTCATCTCTTGAAGTTGATATCCGAACATAATCTTCATCTCTTGAAGTTGATATCCGAACATAATCTTCATCTCTTGAAGTTGATATCCGAACATAATCTTCATTTCTTGAAGTTGATATCCGAACATAATCTTCATCTCTTGAAGTTGATATCCGAACATAATCTTCATCTCTTGAAGTTGATATCCGAACATAATCTTCATCTCTTGAAGTTGATATCCGAACATAATCTTCATTTCTTGAAGTTGATATCCGAACATAATCTTCATCTCTTGAAGTTGATATCCGAACATAATCTTCATCTCTTGAAGTTGATATCCGAACATAATCTTCATCTCTTGAAGTTGATATCCGAACATAATCTTCATCTCTTGAAGTTGATATCCGAACATAATCTTCATCTCTTGAAGTTGATATCCGAACATAATCTTCATCTCTTGAAGTTGATATCGGAACGTAATCTTCCACGCCAAAATTTGAGATGAAATTTTGAAAAAAATGCTCTGGTAGAGAATTAAGCAATATTTCTGGCCAATTTAATGGCGTTGCCTGATTCCGCTTTCGATGAAAAAATAATCTGATTTGAATGATTCTCGAAATTCGTACTGTTTTCTTTGCGTCATGGAATTGCCATATGGAAGGGTCACTATAGGTCGGTTGAACTAACTACTTCCATCGCTCGGAGAGGCTCTTATTATTAGTTCTTTAAATGAATGCGTTCTTCCTCATATATGCAAAAACGCATTTTCTCGACAACATTGCTATATATATATATATATATATATATATATATATATATATATATATATATATATATATATATATATATATATATATATATATATATACTCCTACTCCCTCTAGGCTTTCCGATGATATGTTAAAGAAAAGTCAGTCTGATGAAGCGCAAAATCAGGTGTAAAAAGGAGAAGGGAGAGCTTCTATAGAGAATTTGCGTAATAAAACCCACGATAGTGAAAGCACGAGCTTTTAACGAGATAGAAATTCATGCCAAAACTGGAGTGCCGAAACAATGGGAAAAGGAGGAGCACTTCCACTAAAATTTGGGATGCATTCCAGATGCCAACAGTACGACAAGAGACCTATACGACTGCAGAACCAGATGGCACACTGGTAACCACCACAACGAAGACGCAAACGCGGTATGTTCGTGAACGAGAGTTGGGATTTGGCCGTGGTACCATCAATGAGGCGTACTGCTGTAGGCCAGCTGGTATTCTTCGAATACTCGAAATTGTAAGCTTTACAAGCACATCACCTCCGATTCCCTCTCGTTTCGCATAAAATCGATGTGAACACAGGACTCCGTACCCATTTTGTAGGAAATTTGTTTTTTACATGGACTGTCAGGAAGATTATCCCTCATTTTGAATTTAACATGATTGCCCTTTAAAGAAGCCTCATCAACGAAAAGATGTGTTTTTACCGTACCTGCAACGAGTTTTGTAGGCTCAGCAAATAAGTATGTTACAACAAGACACTTATTTGTTATGCCCAGCACTAACGTTTTCCAGCCTTACTGGATCGAACCAGCCGTTACAATAGGCGCATATCAGTTGAAAGGTCATGGACGATGACTTAGTCTTCAGCCTTAAAAAAGTTCAAGCAGAACTTCTTTCGAATGCGAGACTCAGAAGAATACCTCCATCAGTAGAGGTCACTGCATCATTCTTTGCCCACAAAACTTCATAAATAAACCTTAGAAGTGATATTCAAGAGTAGACTGTTCTTATTCGCAACTCTGGAGCGCATTTGTGCCTGGAGCCATGTTGAATCGAGATGGGCATTTCCAGGTGCCGAGTTTAGTTGCGCTTGCATTATTTGTCCCATTATTCTGTTGTCATGTTGGATGTCTTAGAACTTAGACAACAAAGTTCTTTCTCGGATCGAAGAATGTTATTTAAACTGTTATCTAAACCAAGCATTTACAGATATTCGGCCTTATCATTATATCGCTAATCTCATCAGTATATGGTCCAGGTCCCTTTAAAGGCATTCTATTTGGACAGACTTTCCTACTCATCTTTGCTGGAGTCGCGTTGTGCTTTTCATTTATTTTCCTCATTGTTTTCTTCTTCAACCTACACGAAAATCACCTCGACTTTTGGCCATGGCGAATAAGCGTAAGTTTTCATCCGACATTACGTGCTCTACGTTCGACGTATGAAATAATTTGATAGTTGGGGCGAAACAAGTGGAAAAATTCTGGAATTAGGAATGGGCAAGTTTAAAAGCCCAAAATCACTTGTTACTGACGGATTAGCTATTCTTATGATCTTCTCAACTCCTCAGAAAAATGGGTGGAGTAATCTTTCCTTCTCTTCTATTCCATAAATATGGATTAGCGTAGAAGAATTTCGTGGAAAAACTCTAAACTATGGCCCAGTATCTCTTAAAGACTGTGCCACTCCAAAATGGTGAAGTGGAAGACGACAGCAAGTGTGGAAGCGAGCTATAATGTTTGATAATTTCTAGACTTTCAGTGATCATATTACATATCATATGTGATGTAACAATTCAACCGCTGCCATAAATTCCTTCTAATTGTTTTCTAATCTACTTCTCATCAACAAAAGACAGTGTGGCGCGAGCAAAATGAACTATCACCTAAAGAAAAAAGTTTAACAAATACTGCTATAGTTCATCGACCGTAGGTGTTTCTCACGTGGGATCTTATCATCCTTTATTTTCAAACTTAATAAATGCAATACAATCGTCTTATTATGGTTTGAGAGCTTTTTGTGTTATGTTCGTAGCAAAGACTATTTTGATCATTTTAATGAGATCAGCAAAAGGTAGGATGCAGCGGCCAACCGTGAGCTGAAATTGTGTCGTGGCAAACGGTCTTCTGTCGGCCCATTACTCTTCGCATTATCTTCGGATGTGCTAGGTGATACTACTATAATGAAAGTTAATAAGAGTGAAATAAGAAAATCGAGTAGGTGACTTCATTTATAGAAGTCTTCTTTGACCGATTGCAATGCTACAGAAGAAAGTAGCGGTATCAGCCTTGTTTCTTCGATGGATTTAGTATCATTTTTGAGTGTCATTATCATTACTACTTATTGGCATATTTGTAATGCTTATTAAGACATTAGAACTGTGTTCGTTTTATTTCCGCTGGTCGCAATTAAGGCTTGGAAGACTGATACTTTTTTTTTATAGCATTGTATACCAATGACCCCAGAGAACTCATATTTGCACATATTCAAAACCTACCTCAGTCCTACACTGGGGTCCTAAAAATATTTAGCACAATTCCGGCCTATCCACCGTCGCTTCCGAATCCTTCGTTATTAACAATTTATACATTTCATTCAGTGCCTTCGCAATAAGAAGAAATTAATAAATATCACTAGGATACTAAATGAGTGGAAAAGGTTGACAGAAAGGTTGAGTGACGGGGATCTTTGCATTCCTGTCATCTAAATAACCATTTACATAAGCTCCCAGCAAATAATAAACGAGCCATCTATATACTAATTGACTTGTCTACTCGCAGGAACTTCCCACAAAGGATTTGTTTTTCAACTCGTTCGGAACCGAAAAAAGCCTTCAAGTTTTATCCAACATTTGATGTTTAATGTTGACCAGTCAATGTAGCTATGTTAATCAGTGGTTTACATTATGTCTAAAAAATTTCAAAACTTTGACTTTAATAGTTGTCAGGTTCAAATTACTAGATAAGCAGACACATACGTACACATATATACACATGACGTTGTCGCGATGCGTTTTTTGAAAAGCGGATTTGTAGAAATGCGTAAAAACTCGAAAGTGCAATAGGGGCAGGTTTCCTCTGTCCTCGCTGTTCCAAAAAAGCACCTACACTGACCACTGGTGCTGAAAATAGTGTAAGCTGGTGAGGAAAGCAGCTTCATCATTTCTGTTCCCTCTCCCACCCTTCCTATCGGTCGACATAATCGATCGATCTGGGTTTCGTTGAGTCTAAGAAGTTGTCAATTTTTCACAGACGCAATCAAATGGAAATCACAATGAGATTGTCAACTCTGTGAACTGAATATGCTTATTTCAATAAACAAATACTTGTTGCCGAGAACCTTAGAATACTGCTCTTTCAAATTCATTTCGTCATTAGGTGGCAAAAATTTGAACATCTCCTCCCTCCTCCTTCCTCCACTCTGCTCACATTTATCTCATTTCTCGGTTTAGCGAAAATGTCATAGCCTATGGAGCTAAATTCAGAGTTTTTCAATATGCTGGAAGTGGGTGTTTGCAGGATTTCATGTTTTCCATTTGTGCCTCTGTGGTATATATAGTAATGGGCTTTGTGGAGGCATATTATGCGACTGGTGCATGGGCGAATAATTGCAACGACATTGGTAGCGATGGTTTTATACACAATGGTTGTCGGACCATTTACGAATGGGCATTTGCATCGGTTCGATTTTAGCGTCGTTGAAATTTATTTGAAGTGATGGTGTGAATGCACATGGTGTTCAGCATAGTACAATTTGGTAAACAGCACGTCGCACATAGTTACTTTATTTCGTAAATATATATTTATAGGTGTACTGGTAGGATGTCGCTACCTTAACGTGTGATTCCACCTCTCTTATTGTTTTCCATTCCATAATATCCTGCTGACTACCAGGTCCTCGAGGCGTATGGCAAATGTGGAGAGTGTACAGTACAGGTACATTTCAGAGCACCGAAATGTGGCGCGATATGTCCATATCATTAGGGAATCCACAGCACAGCAGTCAACGACAAAAAATATGTTACAGTGCAAGTATGCATAACAACATGTCACATTATGTTTTCAGAATATAGAAGTGTACCATATAAGAAACCTCAATCGTTGCTCCTCAAGAAGATGTGCTGACTATGAAGGTGTTTTTTAGCGAAGATTGCCTAGTCTTCATAGGCATTTCAGTCACTCGATTCTAAAGCCTTCCTTGCAAAAAACAGCAGCGCGAATCTCATCCCACTTTCGTTGAAATGTGATATACAACCCGGTAGCCCAAATCCCCTGGGATGCTCTTTACATTTTGATCGGTAGTTTGTCAACCGGCTTTTTCAACAACTAACTTCGATATTTAAGGCAACTTAATTCCTCTTAATTCTAGCTGTCGGCCTTTACGGATACGATTTAACGTTTCGTTTTTTGATTTTCAGCTGCCGAAGTTCAATCTTTCGATTTCCATCTGCAAAATGACCCCTTGAGACTGTTAATATTCTGACTGGAGCTGCGTCTGATTCTCTGAAGTGAGTAGCTTGAATGTCACATGGGGAACAACCGATGGCAGTAGATCTGCGGTATGTGACCAACAAGGGTGGAATGAGGCGCCTAAGGGATCATATTTCATATTTAAAGGTTGAAGAGTTGAAATGATTTAATTTAAGCTCAAAAAACCGAAATGTTTTCGCAGTCCCATATTATACGATTGCTAGAGATAAAACAAACGAACAATAAAAATAATCTTCAACGCTCAAGAATTCGGCAGTCTTAAATACTATTGAGTTTCAAAATTATATGATAATCAGTAATGTATATTTCAGTTTTTCTGCTTTATCAACGGTATTTTATACGCAGTGAGTGCGTTATTGGCACATCGTCATCAAAGTATCAATTGACGCATGTTATGCTCTATCTCATCCACTCATTTGTGCCTTTACAGATTCAAACTACGCTTATGTAAACGTATGTTTACTGCCATCGATTTTAATCAACCAAAACCTTTCTATTTTGTACATCCACTCAATAAATATTCGCGTTTTTTCCTCCTTAGAAGAATGAGGTTTTTGAAAACATTGAGTCAGTTGCACTGCAGTGGTCACTTTGTTTCAAGAAACCGTAAAAATCTTTTACTGTCTTATTGATGATTTGTTTTTTGGGTTGACAAAATCAATCTCCAAACAATGAGGTATTAAATACAGAACAGTCATTGGCCTTTAGAAATAAACGTGAACTGGTCTAATGCGTTTGTTGAAGTTGCCCATAGATTAACGTTGATCAGTTTTGAGCAGGGCGATTTCTTTCTGATCTTTTCTTTTTACTTAGCAAGAGTTTTGCATGTATTCTTGTATGTTTGTGTTATATGTTCTGCATAATAAAAACTTCTCGAATTTATGAAATTTGAGTGAGACATAATTAAAATTTGTTTCTGCTACGCCGAGTGTTTATGTGGGATATGTAAGAAATCCCGAAGTTTATGAAAGGGATAAGTGGAAGGGTGTAAAAAAGAGGTCACCACAATATGCACTTTTTGCATCCGTTCATCTGAGCAGTCACCTTCGTTAATTACTAATGAATGTGCAGTGCGATACCTTATGTTTTAACTGATCCAAGCACGTGGCACAAATCTATGAAAGGTCATTTTTTGCGGCCTGACCGATGAATACTGAAAAAGAGGCTGGTGAAAAGGCCTAAATGACGCCTCCTAAACCTGATCGATCACTGTGAAAGTTTCATGAGACCACCCACCTTGTGTTGTCCTCAAACTGAAACCACTTGGCAGACTGACGCGCACATGTACGCATATATGACCTACGAGCGGACATAATATTGTCACATATTCTTTCCCAGTCTAAATTTGGAAAAGCGCATAAAAGTCACACTTCTTAATCGGCAGTCATTTTTGATGCCGTTCATTATCAGCATTTGTCGTTTTCACAGAACAAGAAGCAGATTAACGAAGCTGCACTGAATACCATAATTTCATACAAAAGAAAGAAATGATGGTTCGTCAGAGTGACACACATTGTTTTATGTTGAAAGTATTTTGCTGTATGATATTCGGCGCGAAACTTCGGTATATAATGAAATGGATGTACCAGCTACTATTAACACTGGAATATTGGGTGTCTTAAACGAGAGTATCTAACATGAGAGCAGATGTGATTGATTTTTTAAGTCACTAGGTGAGATGGGTGTCCTCGGATTGAGAAATACGAATCAAACGTCCCGGTAAGCTTTGGCTGGGTTCGAGAAGTAGACTGCAGTGGTTTGGGATCTACTTATAACAGATGGTACACAAGCTATCGGAGAATGCAAAGTAACAGCATGTGGCGATGTGATGTATATTGCAAACCATCTCGATTTTCGCAAAATTTCATTTATTTCGTTTATTTTCAGATTCCTCCCCACCTGTCACTCCCTCAAGTTCCCTAATTACACTCCAGAAGAGTCACACCTTGCTAAATTCGCTTTTATTCTTTCGATGTTGCCTTACTTCTACTTCAAACGCTCAGTGGAGCCGTCATTTTGCCACCGCACTTTAACATTCCCTCTCTCTACAGAGGGCTTCCAGTTTTTTTTTTTTTTTTTTTTTTTGGAAAGGCTGCTTTCTCACTGGTTTCTTCTCTTCGATGTATTTCACCCGTTATCAGCGAAAAGCACTCTCTTTGAAAACGAACAATGATAAGACTTATTTATCAGAAAAATTCTGAGCAAGATACGCGACATTGTCCTTCTCATCTTTCTACATGCTCCCTGGATACACTCATAGAAAAATTGATCGTTTTGGGAGCTAAAATTGTAATTTTTTTTTTTTTTTTTGAATTCAACTTTTTCGAGCAGCAAACAAGGGTTTCTTGGAAAAAACACTACTATGGACAAATTTTAAGAGAACAGTTTCTAAGCAGTGTTGGAAAATGGTGAGATCCTATTTCGGATCATCATCATAGTTTAAGCTTAAACTTAGGCCAACAGCAGTCCTACACGAATCTGAAGTCATGCTCTATAATGACTTTTTAAATGTCCGTTTTCGGGAAAACTTGTTTTGACGATGCCTATGTTAAATACAGTCAAACGTTCAGTTCAGTACTATCGATAAAATTACTTTCAATTTAGAAAAGATTATTGAGTTGAGATCACTGATGACCAATTCATGACTAACGTCTTTTTTTTCAAGTGGATCTCTCCACTCCCCTCGAACCAAGAGGAAGCAGAAATGATTGATGCTTTGCCAGCGATTCTGATCATTTCTGGAGTACAGCCTATATGATTCCTCAACAGTGGCACCTCCAGCCGTTGCATCCCTAATAGATCTGCAGACTATATAATAAAGGAAGAAGTAGAAAAGCATATTTGATCACCTGGCGGGATGTGTGCTTTTGCAATTCCACTCATCAGAACAACCAGAGTTACAAAGTGTCATAAGTAATAAAAAGTGAACAACAAGCCATTAATATTTCTGTCGAACGGATCGCTCTTACAAGCATTCAGCGAGTAACACTTAGAGGATCTCTACAAGCGGTTAGTTCATTAAAGTACAGCAGCATTGTCCTGTATGGTTCATTACCTTTAAGCACTCGACGGTGGCGCTCGATCGTATGAACGGAAATGAAAGAAGGCAAAGTGATATTAGATTTTTTGGTACCTTTCTTGCTTATTTGATGAACAAGAAAGATGCGTCATTCTTAGAGCATTCGCACGCATCAAGTGGTGGCAGAACTGCGGTGGTGCTGGCGGAAATGTCCGATGGAGGTTTCTTGCATCTGAAATTCGAAAAAATTTCTAAAGCTGTACTGCATGGCACAATCGTTAACACCGTTCGATTTAAAGACTTCTAGCTTGACCATGGTTGCTCATTTTTGCATAAATTTATGAAATTAGGGCAATTTTACTAAAGTATCGCATTTTCAATTGGAAACATCGCTCGAGGTGTTCTCTAGTTATGAACCGCACGTAAAGGTATGCGGTTACCTCCGATCAGGCAAAGAGTCAACCTGAAATATCTTTATGCTTTCCTTTTCATGACATGAGTGGAACATTTGAAGCCACCAAGTGTTTGAACTGTGAATTGGTTTGGCTTATTTGAAATTTATTTAGGCTTACATTGCTATTAGCACTATCACGATTTCCATTAGCACTGTCACGATACTGCAGATTGCTGACATATGTTCTTGCAGCTGTTTGTTAGGCTTGAAAAAGTACTGTGATTATGTATCAATCCAGTAAATACTCGACAACGTCAGAGGCTGCGTGGTTTGCTTTGACACCTCACTTAGCTGTTAGGGTTTCAAATGCTGCCTTGCCTTTCGGTAGTGCGGGTTGATTATGTATATGTTACTCGACGATGGCAACGTCGGAACATGTGGTGCACGGAGGGACTGCGAGGGAGTTGGTTAATGGTGTAAGATGAAGGGATAAGTTGGCTATTCGGTGAACACCCTCAACGGATTCAAAGAAAATTTGCAAATTTGGCTCCTCACAAATCCGTGTTTGAAACCAATCTTCATTGTTCCTGTATATTGGGAAAAAAACATGGTTACATTGTATGTACGTCCGCGTGTGCAAAGTGTAAACGAGTGATCTATGTTAGTGAGCAATCTATTGTGATCAAACGAGTTTCGTGACTGCAGTAATAGTGGTGATCTGTACTTGTGTAATAGGCTGTATGCTCACGTTTGTTTGATCTTGATGTGGTATCTCCCCCGTTTGAATTGTGACCTCCCCATGCCTTCAGGGCCGTAGCCGAGGATATAAATAGGCTGCCGTCTTGCTTGCTAATTAGTTGTTGTCACAAATGGCGATCAGGATTGGTGAAACACTGGAGAGCTGCGGAGTGTTCGTCGGTGGCAGTATATTTGCGTGACGGACGCGGTGTATTCTTGCTGTCGTAATTGGCGATCAAAATTGAAGACAGCGGTGTGTTCGTTGGTGGCCTCATTCGACACGCAGTAATTCTCGGATCTGTGCGGAATCGTCGGACCTAGTGTGGTGTAAGTCCGAAACACTGCGTAAGTCGTTATTCGGGTGCACATAAGAGGGTGAGCTCGTGTGAGACACTAAAGGGGTGAGGAGATCATTATCGTGCTGCGTGTAGTGGCTCCTTGTTACAGTAGTGTGCGTGAAGCTGATATGAGCAACAGAGAGTCAACAGCTATGGTGCGCGCACCAATAACTGCACACAGAACATTTGATCCCAAAGAAGATCCATGGGACACATGGATCCTTCACTTGAGAAGTCACTTATAAATGAACTTTGTGACCCAGGATAGCCTCAAACGAATTTGCCTAATCGCGTCTTTGGCACCAGCAGCGTTTGTGGAATACAGAAGACTGTGTCTACCAGTGACACCCTGTGACTTTAAATATGAGGAGTACGTGTCAAAAGAGTTGTTTGGAAGTCGAATTATTTTGACCCGTGAGCGTCCAAAATTCTTTCAAATAAAACAATTAGATGGTCAGTCGTCAAAGGAATTTGCGAACATGCTAAGGAATGCAGCAGCACGATGCAATTTTGATTCCTTCAATAGAGAAGCGGCCCTGATTGTGGAGTTTGTAAACGGTATTCGCAACGAACGCGTAAAGAAAAAGCTCCTCATTAGAGACAGTATTGACCTAAACGAGGCAACGACCTATTTGAAATTGAGGAGGAGGTTCAGAACATTGTTGAGGAAGAGATCCAGAACACTACTGAAGGAGAGGTAGTTGTTCGTGAAGTGCATGAAGTTGAGGCACAGAAGAGCGGAGAGCTAAAAGGGCCGTGCCACTGTTGTGGCAAGTTCGGTCATTTCGCTAAAGAATGAAGGTTTCAAAAGGCGGGATGTTTCTTTCATATGTGACAAGAGGGGTCACATAGCCAGAGTGCGCCGAAAAGGATGTGAAGGAAAATCTAGCGAAATGAACAAGAAGGGCAGGCAGAGTGGGGGCAAGCTACACTCTGCGCGCGGACAGTATTTATGCAGTAAAGGAGGTCTCCTACATACAGCGTCGCTCTTAAGGTGAATGGAGAACCTACTCAGATGGAGTTGGTTGGATATGGGGCCGTAGTCACCATGGTGAAGGCAGAGTTCTGGGGGAGCATCGGTTGCCCAAAACTGCGCAACCGTGACTTTACGAAGCTACACGGGGTAGATTGTCCGCCTAAAGGGGGAGACAATTGTTGCAGTTGAGTGCAGCAGGGGCAAAAAGAAATTGTTACTGGGCGTGGCCGAGAATAGCACAACCAACGTTCTTGGCAGACATTGGATCCGTGCTTTTGGAGGAATTGAATGCGTTCAGTTCGCTAAACTGTTCAGTAAGTTCAGTGAAGTCGAACAAGAAGTTGGAAAACTTGCGCGCTAATTATTCCAACGTGCGCAAGAATAACTGGGGGCAAGGTAAAAAGGTCCTGGCTCATGTGAAACTCAAGAAGGAGACCAACGACGAGCTGATGGTAAACCACTTGATAGCCAAATCCCAGTCACAGCTCCCAATTACAACTGAGCTGATTGCGAAGTACACAACAGGGATAGTACCCCGAAGCAGACCAGAGAGCTCGTGTTAGCTGGTTGGCCAAAAAGATGCCGAAACAAAAGATGCAAAGCGTTTTTCAACAAGCGAAAAGAGTTGAGCACTTCATATGGCTGCTTGGTTTGGGGCGTGAGAACAGTTATTCCTAAGAGCTTGCAAAGAATTATGCTTGCTAAACTGCACAAAACTCATCCAGGTTGTGACAGGATGTTTTCGAGGGCCCGAAAATGTTGCTGGTGGCCAGGAACGAATAGGGATATTGAGAAGACTGTTCACGAAGATGAGGGTTGTCCTATGGCACGAAAGAAGCCAGCTAAGGTTGCAGTCAGGCCGTGGGAAATAGCTCATGCGTCATGGAAAAGAAAGTTTAGGATTGGCGACTACGTAATTGTCCCTGACTATGTGAGCAAGGGTCAGCCGTGGAGAAGAGGAAGGATAGTTGGGAGACGAGGTGACGTCATATGGTTCTTGAAGGTTGGGAAAGTGTCGTGGAGACGTCATACCAACCAAATACGTTGTCAAGGCGCTGATTTTAATTACAGAAATTCGAGGAAGGTCGCGGTCTCTGTTGCGAGTGATGATGGCACGCCACTCGAGGACGGCACAAGTGCAGACGCTCCAAAACGCGACGCAGTGGACAACCTCAACGATGGTTTGTCGGTCACTGGCAGCTGTGGTACTGGTGACCGCTCACACCATGACGCGTACGATCGTGCATCAAAGAGGCACAGTAGCACTGATTCAACGATGGTGACTGAAGCAGTGGACAAGGACAAGCGGTGTTGCGATCAAGAAGTTCTTCAACAACTCGTCCGAGTCGTGTGGGCCGACGCCCAGATCGACTCAGTTATTGAGGAACTCGCGGGAGGTGTTAACGAGTGATCTATGTTAGTGAGTGATCTACTATGAACGAATGAGTTTCGTGACTGCGTGATAGTGGTGATCTGCGCTTGTGTAATAGGCTGTACGCTCACGCTTGTTTGATCTTGACGTGGTATCTCCCCCGTGTGAATTATGACTTCCCCATGCCTTCAGGGCCGTAGCCGACGATGTAAATAGGCTGCCGTCTTGCTTGCTAATTAGTTGTTGTGTCTTCGCTACTTCGGGTTGAGTAACGTCGTAAATGAGTTGTTTTTCTTCCCTCGTTGCCACGCTTCCAGCGCCCCACACGGTCGCACAAAGCCTCGCTCATCTGTGCAATTTTTCTTGATTTTGCAATGCCCTCACATCATTCCGCTTTTCCTATGTTGGACGTAATTCGATGACTCTATGTCGACATTCAAACTACAAGTAATAATAATATTTATTCATTAGGAGACATGAAATCTGGCGATCAAAGGCACGACTTACAGCATTCTGTTAACCATTTGGTGCACGAATGTGTTATGTGGGCTGCCTCAATGTTAGTCATAGGCCTCAGATAGCTGAGCGTCGATCTCATTATTAAAAAACCCTTTTGATACATAGCAGTAGAAATCCGATTATGACAGTGGGAATTTTCGTCGGGAATGTGTAAAAAAAGGTGACTGAAAACGTATTCTACCATGGAGAATAAGAAAAATTGCAGCACAAATTCACATGCTTAGCAAAGGCGTCATATTCAGCAAGCGAATGCCAAGCAAAATAGCCCACGAAAACACCAAAGGAGAAGAAAATTATACAACAGGATGAACAAAAATAAGAGTGAACAAAATGATTCCTCGCCGATCCTATCTTTGGTTCATAAGGTTGCAAGAGCATATGAAACAACATAACGAAAAAAAAACTGACTAGAAGAAAAAATGACAGCGGGTTCGGGTGACGCATATCCCTGCCCTGGCCGCGACCACGACCGAAATCGGGTTTGACCCATGATCATATGGATATGGTTTAAAACCGATTCCCGCTTTGGGACCGATTCAACCCGACTGGAGGTGGGCTTAGCCCATCTTCTGTGTCATCGGTTCAAATCGGTCCCAATCTTCGTCGAGACCAGGACTGGGCGCGGATTTGGCCCATAACGACGAAGTCATGGAATAAGCCCGGTCTTCACTCCAAAGGACCAATCGTCCAGCAGGAACCGGGTTTAACCCAGACCTTACGACAATGCGGCGATAAGGAGTCTACGCTCAAGGCAGCTTTGTAGCTGTCCTGAAAGAAGATCGTTTTCTTACTGCAGGATTCAGTCAAACTCAAATTAAATGCGTGCGCCAAAGTTCTGCAGCATGATCGAGTAATAAATTTTTCAACGATAATGTTGCTCAATGGGAATGAAATCAGCTGAAACACGAACAACAAATGACATGAATTTTTATAGATATATATCCCCAATCAGAAATTTACAGAAACACTGAAGAATTACAATTACAAAAAAAGCAATGAGTATTCAATCTAGCCACCAGGACATCAGAAAATTTGCATGAAACATTGGTCTTTGCATGTCTTTTCTGGCCTTTTCGGATTGACAGTGGAAGTTTTTCTTTGACTTGTTACTGAAGCAGCTGAGCTCAAAGTATCAATAAGCGACGAAATAAAAGCTTGTCATAGTAGTAGTTGTTAGGCGGAATTTCTCAGATTTCATCAGTAATTCATTAGGATGCTCCGAGATCCACATGAATTCGCTGTATGCCACAATGAACGATGCACTAACGAATGAATGAACACAAGAAACGAGCAATCAACCCGAAATGCTTGCTGAGCTTTGTTGATGAAACCAAACGGCTCATTTCTCAACTGATAATAACTATATCGTCAGTGCTTATCAAATGAAATAATGAGTATGGGCATCAGGTATAATGGCAACCAAACTACGTGAAAAGACATCAGCTTTTTTGTGAAAAGTGAACGGTCATTTATATCTCTTATCTCATCCCCAGCGATGGTTTATTCATATCCGAAATGAAAAATGTTTTAATATCTAAATGTGAATATTTTCTGCAGTTGCATTAATATCAGCGATGTTATTATGGTTTGATTGGACAATGCAAATGATTTAATCTTTCAAAGGCGTCCTTAAAATGCCTCAAATCTTTAAGCAGTTTCTAAATGATCAGGCATGCATTTAGACTACAGATACCATACTTCTCCTGAAAAAAAAAATCATCTCGAATGGAAAGAGATTCGGAACAACTAATTACAAAAAACAGCACCCTTTCTGAAGGGATCATTTTCCTTTCTAAACTTTAAATCTGAAAGGCTTGCCTTTAGCTGAAAAATATGATAGTTCAATAATGTAGCACGAATACTGAATGCTTTGTGTTTTAATGGCGAATCCAAACCTCCAAGTTCGGACACCTCATAACCAGTAACATCTTATGTCGGGTCTCAAAAAATCCCATTCATGTGAGTTGTGAGTATAATGGCCGACAGATCACTGACGCTGCAGCCGTTGCGTTCGAGCGAATCAATAACCATTACGTGAGCCGATTGGTTATTTGTTGACTGCTGGCCGATGCTGCTAACGTTGATTCGGTCTCGAAGCGACATTCTGATTTCAGGCGCACAAACTCACGAGCAATTTCATCGGTCTGTCGCTGACTGAGTATCCTGCAAAAAAGTTAATCAGGAATGGCCGATCGGCGATCAGATCACAACAGCTGCAACTAGCTAGAAGACCGACAAAATGCGACAAAATGGTTTTACAGGTTTCCTATTGCCCTTTTCTTAAATGTCAGACATCGGAAAATGCTCACAAACCTCGAACAGAATAACTCTGAAAGGATCAGAATGCACCTAAGACGTCCTTGTGAGTTTTAACACCTACCTGAGAAGAATGAGGCCAGTTTCATCAATATGGAAGCGCCTTCCGAGTTGCACCCAACATGCACACGATCCTTGCTCAACAACGTTAGCCAGCTGTAGCACTCCAACACCGACAATTCTGTCTTCACGAGCAAAACAGTAATCTTTCACTTGGAACATCAGCTCGTAGTGCTCTGGCTCGCCCTCGTTGCCAAGGAAGCTGAAAACTTGGATGCAAATATCTTACGTGCCTAGTGGTGAAAACAATTCTTAGTAATCGCACATTTTCAACACTTTTAGCTACAGATTCAAATCAACATTTCTATCTCCCTTAAATCTGCATATGTTTTAGATGCAAAGTCACAAATGCTAGGCAAATTTACTATAGCTGAGTTCGAGGAATTGTGCAAAATTACATCAAATGCTGCTAAGGTGCTATCTTCTTGAGATAAGAACGAAGAAGTGACAGCATGGAGAAAAAAGCGTGAAAGTGCAAAAGGTTTTCAAACTGAGAAACTTATCAACTAAACAATTCGTATTTTTCCCCTGTCATTCGAAAAACGGTCTTCTTTTAGCGACGAATGCTATGGACAAGAATGGTAAGAAAGAAATTAAACGACGGAACCCATCACATGCCGTCCTTTAGATTTCAAATAATGTGTCTTAACCAACTGGAGTCAAATGATACCAATAAGAAAAGTGAAAAGTAATGTCGAGCAAAGTGCCTAGATAAGTTTATGAAATGAAATTTCCAATGCAGCATTTTTACATTAGATGTACTTAAGCGTGTACAATAAAATATTGCTTCAGTCAGTATTCTAATAATTTGTTGGTAAGAAAATGACTGCACCATTTTTTAAGGAGTACAAAATAGAAATCCAGCCATTAGAATCACTTCTCAAAGCAATCTGTATCCTCCGAAACTTTGATATTTACATCTGAATGTGGCATGACCGTGAAAAACGGTGGAAACTTGAAGTTTTCCCAAATTCAGTACACAAATTTGGAAATGACAGCTGCGCCCTCTAGAAAGCAATGAAAAATTGAACATTTCTGTCCTTTTTATTCACTGCATCGAAAGGAAGCAGAAGATGAACAATGCATGCTGCTGACGCCAGATAGTATTTCGAACGATCAAGACGAATAAAGAAGCATAAGTGGGTGCACTTACAAATGGAATGTCTCATTGAACTTTGGCGCCCAGTTGCCCGCTTTCGACTTCGTGGCCATTTTCCTCTTCTTATCGGCCAGATGTGGACCAACGAGATGCACTTCGACAAACGGTTTGAATACACTCGCTGTTTGCCACCTCAGATCATTCGCTGCCAAAACTGCAAATCATAAATTTCAAGCTTGCTATGCTTCACAAAGAGAAATAAAGTATAGTTTTCACGAATCTTTTGGATCGCTCCCAAATTAGCCACACGCACATTTGTACACACATCGTTGTATAATTCATCTATAATGTACATATTTACGGTCACACCTAATTCATTTGAATACCGTTACTTTTTTCTCAAATGGTCTCCTTAGTAGTGCTTAAGTGATAATTTTACGAAGCAAACTTGCAAAAAGAAAGTCTTCGTTCACAGATGGGAACTATATGTAAAACAAGGTGATAGCTAACTTTTAACGGTGACTTTTTGTTCTCCTGTGCCCGGGTGGCTGAACAAGTCCACCTGAACGCTCACCTCTCCAACCGGTTGTTCCTGCGACGGTAAATCTGAAATATTCAATTTTCGGTTTTCGAAATCAATTTCAGAAACTCCAAAGGAGAACTTGCAATATTTTATTTTTCTGATGAAAAATCCCTGTATTCCACTTCAGATTCTTAGCGACTAAGGAGGCATGCCTAATTCGATCACCGTTTTGAGCACTCTCCTACACAAACCTAACATTGAAATCCTTCTTTTTTAACATTCCAAATTCGAGCACTCTATTTTTTTCAACCTTCTAACATTAACGCTTTCAACGAGTGAAATCCTTCTTTTTTAGTGTATCTCAATTAGAGCAGCAATGTTTCTCCTAAGGTGCGCTATGAAAATGTTTGGAAACACAGAAAAATGGAACACGCCACGAAACGGCGCCGACATGAGGTTTTCCATTCCGCTCATCAGATCATTCTATGCTTATATGATGCCACTCAGATCGTATAAGGTGACAATCAGCTCAGGCCAAAATAAATGGAAATTTTTTGGGGTCTTTAATTTTGCTCACATCAATTCGTAGCACCACCTCGTTTGACTTCAATGCTGAAAATATATGACAGACGAACAAACGTATACGCACACACCGAAAACATTACCGTAAAGTGCTTTCAGATGTGCAAAAGCGCATAAAGGAAGGATAATATAATATAATATAATATAATATTTTGAATCATAGTCTACCTCAGCACAAAAGGACTTTTTTAAGTCAGTTTTAGTGAAGAAATGAAGTGGATTAGACGTTCGTTCATATGACAACAGGATGGATATGCCCTCGATGGATATGGCCGACTGGTTCACAGTTTCCATTCAGCCGTTTTCTACCATAAAAGTTACGTTAACGACTTTCAATCTTCAAACAACGAATAAGGGCTGCGTTCTTTTGTATCGGACAGAAAAACGCTTCTTCATATTTAGTAATAAAGTGCGACTTAGAAACGAATGTGATCGAAAGTATTTCTTGAAAAATTATATATAAATAAATAAATATTTGATAAAAAATCATTAAGAATCGTCTTTAAATTGAAATAATATGAGAGAAAGCGATGAGACAAACCTTGCTGCTTTTGACTGGTGATAAACGTTTTAATGAGTTGCTCGGTGGTTTGTGTATAAAGTGAGAGTGCATATTTCAGTGATTGCAATTCGGGCGATTTCTCAAAGAATGATTTCTTTAAGCCTTGTCCACCCGCATGGAAACATTCTTTGATTGCATCGAGAGCTGCATCCAATACAGTGCATTGCTTCGGCGTTAATGAACGCTCACATTCACGAGCCATATCCTTAAAAATTTCTTATGATATTTATTGAATTTCTTGAATGAAGATGACAAGCATTCAAGATGCTTCCTCAAAAGAAAAAAAAAAGGAGTTATTATGCGTATTTTTCAACAAACCTATAAATTTAACAGTTTATATGAGCAATGTTTTTCTCCGTTGCGTACATTCATCATCTGTAACATTTTGGAGCTGGGTTTTTTGCTTCGTTTGCCTTATCGTCGATCGTTGTGGCGAATGATTATGCTTAATGCTCATTTTTATTGTTTATCGAACGCCAGAGATTAATGGGAAAGCAGCGATCGAAAAGTATGAAAACACTGTTACGTTTGGAATTATTTTCGATCTAAAACGTGAAAACATAATGAGGAAGGGATTAAGAGAAGTGAGCATGAAATTTACCATCATTTCCTTAACGGAACTCATGCTTTTAACATCTTTCAAATGAGTTGACATCAATTTGGTGACGTCACCGATTTTCGCATTCGGCAGCTGCTTGAGGAGCTGAAAAGAAAGAAACTCATTAAATTGCTGCATTGAAAGACAAAGATGTCAGAAGTTTTTGTGGAATGAATTGCAGAATGGATGCCAATTCCCAACAGCCATTTAACAGAAATAGGGTAATTAACTGAGAATAACAACTGCATAACATCAAGCTAGAGAGCGGAATCTAACAATAAATATATTGAAAAACCATCATTGCATATAACTTCGCACCTTTCTGAAAAGCACGCCTCTCGAAATCTAGGAAAATGTAAGTACTTGATAGAAATAAATCGATCTTAAAAGAAATAAAATTGTACTTTCATTCCTTTTCGTCAATCTACTCCCTCTCTCTTCTTTCACCTAACGCTATAAAGGCTTTATCGAAGCTGAGAATTTGTGACTGCTCCGCCACGTAGGTAGCGTATGTGGAAATCTGTGTACCACACAAGCGATTTAAACGTAAACGAAGGGAGAGAAATAATGAGTAGATTCCAGTTTGTAGCTTCTGAATCCTACTACCGTCACCCAGATGTGCTCTTACATTCAGAGATATTTGTTTCTGTGATATTTCATGAATTTATAAACTGAATTAAAAGAGAGAATGGAATGAGGTGAACCGCTTTATTATCAAGTGGTGGTAGAACGACGATCTTCTCCATGCTTGTTATAGTAATCTTCCACAGTTCCTGCAATATTTACAACTTTTCATGAAACAAAGCAATATAAGGCCATCTTTTTTCAGAAATATGAGTTAAATTAAAAACTTACAAGTATTAACTTCACTCGATATGAATGAGCAGATTGATAACAGATTCATACTACGAAAAACATCTGATGTGATAAGCAAAGTTAGAAAACAATGATAAATGTGGAAACAACCAAAATCTACAAGATTTAAATAAGTAGAAAAACGCTACAGTGGCGTTAACATGATATGTGTTTTTGCAATCCTCTCAGTAGACCAATATCATATAGTGCCAACAAGCAACAAAGTATATGCAAAAATTCAAAAATGTTGGCAACATTGTGTTCACGTTTCAAGTGGGTCGGCCACTGTGCAACGACTACTCATCCCATTATATGTCAATATATCTCCCCACTCAACCGGTTGCTAAATGCATGCAATTTTTTCAACTTTTTAAGCGTTCAGGTCATAATATAAAGTTCTCTTGAAGCCGATCACTCAACTTGACCAGTAGCTGGAAGCGATCAGCTCCTGCGTAGATTACGCTCATCACATTTCGTAACTTTAGCTTCAGTGATTCGCAAGCTTTTACTTCATTTATTTGAATGTCTCAAAGTGAGAAAACATACAAAAAGCAGATCACCAGAAACAACAAAAGGAGCGAAACGTTCGCAAAGCTATTTGAACTGATACTTGGGCGACAAACGGACAGACACCCATACATATGCACAGACGTGAAATTGTCATAACACATTCTGCAAATGTAAATTTGCAAAAGTACATAGTTTTCTGGCAGGTTAAAAATATGCCACCTTCAGGAGATATTTCAGGACAGTTTTCTCGCATTCTGAGGCATATTGTTGAAGTTTATCCTCGAGAAGTTCCATAAGAGGCTCCAAAACGGCATCAACTTCCTGAAATGGCACCGTCAATACAAGAAAATTACAAGCGTGGAAAGAACCGAGGCGACTGCACCCTAAAATACTGCGTAAAAAATCCCGCAAACAATTCTAAACACAGCAAAAATTTTCACATTTCACCGTCGTGCCGACAACTCCTTCCCCTCCAGCACTCAAGTTATATTAACTGCTCACTATGAAGGCTCTATACAACATGATATGCGTACAGCAAAAAACCCCAAACTCCGCGATGTTCCTCGTGTGTCAAGGATGTTTCCCATCCACAGGAGTGGCCAATCGTGATTCTAAGGCGAAGGAGAACTCTTTTGCTCTCCTGCAGGTGCAAAGTGACTCCTTTCCCATGAATCGATGACATTAACCTGTTTCCTCTTGCAGCCAACTCCTCCTCCCTGCCCCCCAGAAGCTACTAATCTCACGTGCGAGCAGTTTTATGGGAAACGCTTCTCATGGGATAATCTTTTTCTGGTTTTATGAAAAAAGGGATGCACTGCAGAAGAAAATGAAAAGCCACAAAGAAATCTGACAAGAAGATCACATTAAAGAATTGAACACTCTTACGACACTACTAATTTAAAAAATTTTGGCCAAGGACCAAATCGCAAAAACTATTATATCAAATGCTAGTTGTAGTGAATGGGGCTTCTCAAAGTGAGAACAGAAAGAAATCTGAACTCCTGGAGGCAGCAGAACTCCTTAATTACAAATTTTACTCAGTGACAATTTTATTTTTTTCATTAATTCGTTTTCGGTGCCCTATTTATTCTACTTTTTAGTTCCTTTTTTTGATTCTATCGCTTTCAATCTGTTAACCAGATGTTGCAAAAATAAACAACAACTAAACAATTTATCATATAAAATGAAAATAAGTGAGTGCTTTCATATGCTTGACTCTTAGAAGGAAGTGCATTCATTCAAATAAGAGTTTTCAGATGATGTACAGCACATTTCTTTCATCTGCTCTATTGTCCCTCTCTATACTGAACCTCATTCATTACGTTAAAGCATCCTTCCGCTCGGCTGCAAAGCAAACTGCACTAAAACTGAGTGTTTTTGCACATACGGCTTTCCCTACGCTGCACTGTCTCCACGTATGTATACGTTGAAGATCACAGATACGAATCCATAGATAAAAGTGAAGTTCTACATTATAAAATAAAAAAAAGTTGGTTTTGATGAAGCATACCCCAACTAGCTGACTCTTCTGCAGCTGAGGTCCCTTGATCTTGCACAGGATTGATCCTAGAGTGTTCATTTGTTCGTGTATTTTGGGCACTAGACTTTCGGCGAATTGTCCAGCAAGCTTGTCGAGTACTGTGTTTAGTTTCTTCTGAAGATTGGTAAGCACGGTGTTTGCCGCTGGATCAAGACTCGTACCGCCCATATTCTCGTAAATCTTCTCCAATTGAACCCTAAATGCAGAATTTGAATTACATGCATTCTTGAGTTTTTCTAATGGATATTAACAAAGTGTGGCTACACTGTGAAAACCACGACGTTGAACATAAAAACCTTTGCAAGTTACTGTATTTTGCATGAAACGTGTAATACATATTTCAAGTGACAATTAGCAATCAAAATTCATTCGAGTCCTCTCTACATTCCAATTTCTAGATTTCGTTGCCGAAGTCTAAAAACTTTGAATGAAATTGCGTAGCTGTACTACGCGACCTTTTGCTCACTATTCGCAAAATTATAGCCAGCTCATTCAGAGCAGCAGAATGTTATCCAGACTATCCGCATTTCTTGTTCATCTGTCTATCAATTGAGTGTTCAACCGCTGATGAATTAATATAAAGGAAGTATATGAATCTAAACGACATTTAAAACATTCATTCACTCTATGACGCTTTTCCACATAAACATTTGCACGAAGCTGTCAGGTGAGCTTATTCTACAGCTTTCTTGAAGAGCAGGTTAGATAGGGATATGAGCAGAAGAACTTTCAATTAAAAAAAAAAAATCAGTTATCGAGGCATAGGGAAATAAAGATAACTAAGCGACTAGCGACACTGAATTTATAATCTTTTGCAATCCATACCCGAACAATCGAATGGTAACCAACCTTTTTCTCTTGTGCGAGTAACGAAAGATTGCTCTTGTGCGAACAACGGCATAAAATTCTCAACCATATACCTTTTTCCCGTTACCGGAGCTCCCTTCTTTCTAAGTCTCGGATGTCAATTCCAGAAAACATGGTAAACAATGAATTGGTGATATGTTGCCGAATAAGAATGCAAACTGTCTCTATAAACTATACCGTAATACAATGGAATCAACATTTTCTAATTTCCTTTTCTTTCGGAAGGGCGGATAAGTATGGAAAAGCATAATGATTACCTCAGTTGCTGAACGTTGTTCATAAGGATGCACGCAAGTTTTTCGTTGCTCACGAATTTGCCAAAATCCTTCTGCACCATATCGGCATATGCCAGCAGCACTTTGTTTAGCGTTTTCGAGAATCGTTTCATCATATCAGCATACACTTCCGGATTTGGACAATCCATCTGTTATTGTTCCAATTTTATGATGTAAGAATTATTTATAATGAATAAAGAAGTATTACACACGGGACGGTTTCTGGAGTTTGCAGTTGACAGCTAGCTCCACACATGCAAAAATTAAGTTTGCAAAGTTAGAAAGAATAGAGAGCGAAGGGGCACAAGCACGGAAAAAAGCGATCCACAAAAGAAATCAGAGGATAACGAACGGACGCGATGAGATGGGCAAGAATAAATTCCGACGACTCATGAATCTTTGAAAGATTTTGATTAGAACTACCAATCAAAAGGGTCTCCTCCATTTGAAATTTAGTGCAATTGCACTCTAGCAAAGACAAATAATGATAAAATTGGATCACTCTCAGCAAATATTGCAAACCTGTTTAAGAAGTTTAAGGGCCTCGTTAAGCTGCGTGAACACATCGACAACCGAATTCGAGAATTTTGTGTGTTCAGAGGTTTGCGGGAAATTATCCGATTTGTCACGATTATATGCATTTCGTAAGATATCCATCGAATGCTCATCGTTCTCGTTCAACCAATCCATCACAAATGGAATGAACCATCTGAAGAGAATAAAATTGGCTAAATGAAATTCTTTTTTAAATCTTTTAAACACATCAGTCCGGATATCATCCGCAAAGAAAGAACCAGAAAAAGGTGAAAAAGTTTTATTCCAGAAAGTTTTGGCGGATCGAATAAAAGAAGTGAATATATTATTGCAGATTAAAACCGGCTTGAAATTCAGACAGCATTACAAACCTTGAACACAATGAGTCTGAACCTTTCGCAAACGACAGCGCAACAAAAGAATGTTTTACAGTATTGCACGTTCTTATTAGTTCTTTTTTTGCCACTGGACATGAAAGGCATGAAAGGCATGTTACTTGTAACCGAAGTAATTACAGCCTAAGTCTCAGCCTGATGTTTCTCGTTTTCCCTCATCTTTTGAAAATATTTCTGCAAATTGCTTCTCACTCCGTTCGTTTGCTTAGATTAGCAAATATAAGAAAAAGATTTAAAATGTTTAGAACGTGCAAAAACAATGTGTTTAAATCAGCTGGCTGAATCAATAATCTCGAAATGTAAAAACAATTAACCATAAGTGGACAAGTGCATAAAAATCGTCCCCAAATCTAAGTACCTTCCTTTTTCTTACAGCTGTCTGTTAAAAAAAGGAGTCATAATGGATGAATTATGTCAATTTGATATGACACAGACGTCTCAAACGGTATCCCATCGCACTCTGAATACAACACAGCATGAGACATTAACTGATCTATTACACAGTTTCATGTAAAAATTTCATTGCAAAATTATGCGAAACAAGGCAGAAGCAAGCTCAATCGCCATAAAGTTTGCTGACGAAATGCTTAGAGTATCTAGCTGTCTTCATGCAACATCATTAAGCTTTGTGTGAAGACGAAATATCTTCGATGATCACCACAATTACAACAACGAGCACACAGAACAGTGTATGCTCATAGGACCTCTTTCAGAGAACATTTACACTATGTCAGTTATCACGCTGATAAAAAGAATCTGGTCATTCAATGTGTTGTTGATAATCTATGGGCTACAGAAAGTAGAGGCAAAAAACGATATGCACAGAGAGGTGGATGAATCGTATGTGCTATTTGAGCAAAATTCATCGAAACATACAATTCACAGGTGTTAAAAAAGTAATAACAGGTAAATGTAGGTGATGTTAAACCAGAGCTACGAGGATTGTATAGTGCAAAGGAAACTACCACTGTAATAACGGATCTATCCTATGCGTTTTAACGGCTTTCTCCGTGACTGCTTTATCTTGAGATGAAATAAAACGAAAGCTTCAAAAGGCAAAGCTCGGCAATAAATTAAAATTTCAGTATTCGAAATGTGTGATCTAGATTTCAAACGCCAATGTTGATAAGTTCCTATTGATGCTGCAAATATGAACATGATTTGAAGACTTTGTGCTGCAAGCGCAGTGATTAAAACTGCACCCACTATATATATATATATATATATATATATATATATATATATATATATATATATATATATATATATATATATATGTATATGTATATGTATATGTATATGTATATGTATATGTATATGTATATGTATATGTATATATATAGCACTCCTTTCCTCCCTACGTAGCGTAATAAATATCATTGTATTCTCTGGAACGCACAATGCTCATCTTTTTACAGGAACGAAGTGTGGGATATTCTTCAAAAATTTTATACTGCTTATTAAAAGCTTTATATACCGTGACGTACTCCCAAAACAGTGTTCCGATTGAGCGTATGGAATGTGCTGAATTTCGTTGAGAATGTTCGAATATTGCAGAATAAGTACACGAAGACGCAAAAACATGCCCCTGCTCTAAGCCGACCAGCGGCCATGATAGCTACAACCTCTCTAAGCGAACGAACCATTTCGTCGCTGAGTATGCAAAGCCAAATCTCGATAGCTCGACTCGGGGCAAGTTTAGTCCTTTAAAACTGTATCAAGGACTTGTTCAAACATCAAAGATTTTTGCAGCTCCAGCAAGAAAAGGCTTAAATGAATAAAGAATGTTTCAGGTTTTGACAAGGACAACTTTAATTGCTAAAAGAATATTTATGTCTCTGAAAGGTTTAAATCATTTAAGAATATTTTACAGTCGAAAAATAATAGGACAATCACAACAAACGTAAATGAATAAACAGGAAAGTGCATTAAAAAATCAATAGCTACAAGCGGCAACACGGTGATATCAGGGAAGAATAGAACAATAAGAAACGTGAACAATTTAAAAACTAGTGCACATTTAGTAATATATGTAAGCCCCCCCGGTAAAAGTGCATTCTTTCGCGTCAGACTGAATACATTTCTCGAAAATTTTTTCGGGGCACTGAACAAATCACTCAAATGACTCAATTTTAGAACAAATTAGTTCGCCCACAAATGAAGTTTAAAGAATCAACCCTGAGGTAAAGCTGAACTTATTCCTTGAAATTACATTACTATTTGATTCAGTATCGATTTACAGTTCAGCGAGCAAGTGAATGAAGAAATGTGCAGCGTCTACAGGAAAATTTAACGCAGAAAAACAAACCTTTTATATTTCGTTGTGCAGTTTTTTAAACTTTTTAGAAGAATTTTCCTTTCACTCAACTGTGATTAATTTAAAAACGAAGAGCACTTTTTGCTTATCTGCATGAAGTTTAGCAAGCCTCTAACATGCAGCAGTGGTTCAACCTTCAGCATGCCCAATTCAGAGCTTGTGAAGTGTTCATTCAATCTCAAATTTCAATAAATTAAAAACGCTTGTATCTCGGGTGATAACTGAGATTTTTATGCACTCGATGACAATATTTGTGCTGCCATTGTGATCCAGTTCGGAAAAAAATGAATAGTGGAAAGGTCTGAAATATTTTAAAAAGACGAACCATAAAATTAAAACGCCAAAATGAACACGGAAACGCCGTCATATGTAATGATTATAAACGAGAAAAATACTAAAAAACAAAATTCAGTGAATAGATTGCATCCCCTGTTGAACACTTTCGGTTCAAATACCTTTTTATTTTGATGGAACCAACATGGTAAATTGGAACCATTGGGTGATTGCCGTCGACGCTGAAATTTTGTCAAGAAATACGTCTACCCATCAAATGGTAACGCAGCTTCTGATCACTGAAAAAAGACCACGTTACCGTATCATGGATAAATAAGTTTCAGTACTGAAATCTCTTTCCTCCCTTTTATTTTCCATATGCCACTGAAACATCTCAAGAGAAGAAAATAAGAACTCACGCTGGGAATTCGGGGATGGACGCTTTATACTGCGGCATATCAGCCACATACTTGAAGTAGAATCCTTTCACTTTGAAGTACAGATTCATATACTCGGGTGTTGAGCACTTCTTCGATGCCGCATGCTCTGCAATTGTTTCTTCAATAATCACTGAGTCGAACTATTATTTACACTTTCCTTCGTCTCTCCTTCCTTTCTCTCTATCCCCCTTCCTCTATACCGCTCATCTTCCGATGACAGATGAAGCGTCGGTGCTGTAAAAAAAAAGAGCTAATACAGACTGAATAATGTCGCAATCAAACTTCGTTTATACCAACAAAGGCACCACATAACCTAACCGCAGATCATACAACGATAATATCTGCCAGCGTTTCAGATCAATGAGCTGAACAAACTGAAGTACTTATTTATTTGTTTATTTCAATCAACATAGCATTCATTACGAATGAAGGTCTCTTCATATCGCTTCCACTTGTCCCGATTCAATGCTTCTCTGATCCAGTTGGTTCCTGCGGTTTTTTTTAAAGAATCGCTCCACCTCATTGCAGGTCGGCCTCTATTTCTTTTGCCAATCCGTGGTGTCCATTCTGTTATTCACTTCACCCAATCGTCACTTTTCAGTGCGGATATCTTCGCCGCCCATCTAAATTTCCTCATTCCAGCCTCGGTCACCTATTCCTTTACCTTTGTTACACCTCGAAGACATTCGTTGGCTTTTCTCTCTGCCAATTTGATTCCTGTTATGATTCTTTCCATTCTTCTTTCGGCCAATGCCAGTAGCTTGCGCACTTTTTTAGTTGTTACCCATGTTTCAGAACCGTAGAGAACTGTTGGCATCACGCTTTTTTCAAACAGTTTCCTCTTGAGACTCATCGGCACTTTTTTCTCACTAAAGAAGTCTTTACTCTTGAAAAATGCTTTCCAGCCTTGTTTGATCCTGCGTCGTACACCTGCTTCCGTCCCTCCGCCCATTCTTACACATCTGCCCAAGTAAATAAACTCATTTACGCTTTCAATCTTCTCGCCTCTTACAACAATCGTCGACTTCAGCTCTCGGTTGCTCATTAGCTCGTTTTGGAGGTGTTCAATCGTAAACCAACTGCCGCAGTTCTCACCTCGAGTTCTTTGATTATTTTCTTTAACTGGTTGAAGTTGTGAAATGTCAGGACTGCGTCGTCTGCGAATCTCAAGTGCGAAATTCTTTTCCCGTCTACGAAAATGTCGTCGATTCTGTCGAACATGTCGCCCTGTAGAAATCTCCGGAAAGTGCCTCGATACACCCCTCAATAATATCCATTCTTCAAGAAATCCAACGTAAATCGACAACTGCAATTTTCGTCCATGAAAGGAAAACTGGAGTACACTTAATGCAATTTATTCAACTCAACTAATGAAGAATTTTTCGGTGAATACGACAAGCGCGTGTTATTTCAGTAGAATATGTCGGATTACTATGGGGTTTACAATAAGCACAACGGTGTTAAGCATAGCAAAAAATGTGCTCTTATAGCAAATTTATAACACGTTCTTCTATAGCTGTCGTACATTTCATGGCAAAAGTGAACAACTGCATAACAGTAATATGACGTCATGCTGAGCCAAAAAATTTGCAGTGGATTTAGACAAAACGATGAATTGAATGCTCTCCTTAAAAAGCAGAAAGGTGTCAAGGTAGGCAAAGCTCATAATGTGCGCACATGAAGCATTTCGACAACTACGATGAAGAAAGAAGTTCGGGATCCCGCTCACAATATGGAAACTCAGCTGCCGTGGAATTTTTTTCGAACAAATTGTCGTGCCCTCCGCGTCCCTGTTGTTCCTCGATGGATGCTCTACCTGAATTTTTCCTCTGTCCGTTTTCGCCCTAATCACTTCTCGAACGGTGTTGAGATGCCAGGACATCAAACGTTACGTATCGATAAAGAAAAATGTCCCACGGTTTACTTCCTAGGTTACGGCAGTTTGCAACAGGAGATGATACTAAAATTTTCTATCCAACGAAACCACCACTTGTTCAAATCTCGCAGCGCCTCCACTCTCCTTAGATTGCTTTAGCTTATTTTCTATGTTCTAGAATATCGATACATAATATACCTTGAGATTTTATTTTACATATCTTCAAAGTACTGCATTGACTTTTGCATTTTCGTCGATTTTCATGGAAACATCTGTGCAATAAGATATGTCACTTTTCTGTGCGGTAATCTTCTTCCTCGCTGCACACTAATGGATGGTTTAGCAAGAGTCAAATGACGCACTCACTTCAGACATATCGATCAAAAAGAGGCTATTCCATCTGTACTCAGCAACTTTTTACTTTAATGACGAAAGTTTATTCCATGAGAAGCTTCTTTGCAGAAGCAAAAACATGTAGCGATGTTGAAAAAAATTTGAAAACTCTCGGGGATATTAAAATAAGAATGCCTCCATGACTTATTTGCCACTTAGTCAACAACAAATATTAACAACGCACTAATCAAATGCTCCGCTTCTCTCCAACATGACAATTTAAAAAATGCTCTTCTAGACAAAATTGCCATGAAAACGCAAAAAGACCATTCATAAATGCTTTGAAATTTGGAATTTTCAACATATTAAGAAAAGTTGAAAATTTCATGAATGTGCAAACGAAACTAGCACAGTCCGTATTTGGTCGTGAAGATTGTCTGCCAAAAATCTGTCAAGAAAAGAGAAAATGTTGCCGGGTTTGCCGTTAAGATAAATCTGGCGAAAAGGCGATTCGATGTAATACAGGTTCTATGCATTTTTGCAGACCTGAATTTGCAATGTGCATTTTCGAAAGCTTTAGGCATTCGAAACAACTGGACAAATGGCCAGACACAGATGACCAAATAACACACGCGCGCCGATAAAGCACCGCCAACTATGAGTTGACAAAACGTGTGTGGCAGATACGTGAGAGGTGCGCGTCCATTTGTGTATGTACGGCGCTACATCTTGTGGTTTCAACAGAAAAAAACCATTGTATTTGTGCGGTGGGATGAAATTTGTTGGCTGTAATTTATACGTTATCGCGGTTCCCAATACAGTCCATTACGTCGATAATTGAGTTTCTAAAGGGGTGAGAGATAATTAAAAATGCCCAAAAAATTTACAAAAAAAAAAAAAAAATTCATATTGGTCAGATCGACGAAAAAAAGAACTTTTGGTGGAAGACTCGAGTGGGCGGTCAGTCCAACTTACATGTGAGGACACTTACTCTTTGCTGGCAGCTTGTGAAACTTGTGAAACTTTTTTGATCAAGCGCGCAGAAGACGGTATCCAATGCTCTGCCTAATCCTCTTAATTACTGCTTCAGGAATGGATGCTTGGAGTGCATTATTTGCCTAATAGTTAGAATTTAATTCTTCTCATCATATACAAGTTTATTGAGGAGGAGGCGTGAAGGATACAATCGAAGGGTGTGATAAACGAGCAAAGAACGAAGGTGGACAGAAGATGAACTCATCGGCATCATTTTACATAGCAAGAAATGAATTAAATATTTATGTGAAAGCTTTTAAAATCTTCTTAAGAGAAAAAAACGATAATGTGAAAGTTTTTATATTGTCTTACTCTTTTTTTATCATAGACGACAGAAAAAGTGACAGTTTTCAATCATTTAATATGCTTCATAATGTTGTTCATGTTGCCAAAAATTTAAAAACAGTCCTCACTTAGCAAACACCCCTCGTCAATAGAACAATTACAGAAACCTTGGATGGAAGGTTCTAGTCAAGAAAATAGATTACTTTATCTATCCATATCCATCGAAATTCTTGGAAATTCCGCGAATGCAGACAGCAAAAAACTAAGCATTAATGACATTGTCAAGAAGTAACCTTCGAGCGCCATCTGCAGATCGGTTTTGTAGAGTTGCCAAAGAGTTGCGGCCGACAGATTACCGATGTTGAGTTCTTGGGGGAACTGGTTGAGAACTGGCGTGTAGATATGTTTATCGTCCTCAATCACTCGCATCATGTAATCGAGGAAATCGAACCAAAACTTAACGCTGTCGGCCGAAGGACCGCCATCCTCACAGCAAGATTCGAACATCAACTGATATGTTGCCTATAAACGATTCACACTCTTTTTAACACCATCACAATGAATATTTCTCACTCTTTTTCTTTCATTTCACACCTAAACGAAAGTGATCGTAGTAATGCAAAACCGCCCATTTACACTATTTATGCGAGGCTTCTCTATACACACCATGCAGTTTCATAAGTTCGGAATAAGAGATAGGTTTCGGATGGAGAATCCATGGGCGCTTTAACAGCTAATGCAGTTGAAAAAATTCAAATATCACCGAAGTGAGAAGCCATAAGTGTAGTGCACGGTATACGAAAGAAAAGATCGTCAATGCAACTTTTATAATTGTAGAAGGAGAACCTTGGTAAGTTTTATCGACAAACATTTCTTTTCAGCATTCTTATAGAAGTGGCTTCAGCTAAAAATCAGTAGTTAACTCAAGTACCAGAAGTTTTTTGGAATTGGAAGTTTGGAGGAGAACTGGAGGATTCACCGGTGTTCGAAATACGAGATTTCTCAATTGGCAGAACAAACTGATCGGAAGGATGCGTAGAGAATGCTTCCGAGAAATGTGGAAACGCGTTCAATGATAATTTGCAATGTATGAACAAGAGCACAAATAATGCAAGTGGAAACGAACGTATGTTTGAGATTGAATCGCGTAAATCGCGCTATGGGTTTCTATATGTAATCTGTTGGCATCGACAATGAGAAATGAAACTAATGAAGGGTGTAAGGAAATGAGCGTATATTCACCCAGTGATATTTGAGACGATGTTTGTACGGTTGAAGGGACCGAGATCTGTGCGGAATGGAGCTCGGCTCCTCAGGGATAGCACTCTTCTGGTGGGCAGGAAGATGTTCCAGAAAAGGCCGCATGCGCGCGATCACCGCTTTCTACTGCGATGATCGATGGGCGGGGTTCAAGCTGTGCTGGCTGCGTCTCCAAGACGCTCGCAGTAGACTCACTGACAAATACTTAACCAAATTACACTACTTTATCTATATCAGAAAATGACGTTCTGATCTATATTGCAAAACATAATATCACACCATCAATAGAGATTAGATTAAACTGAAAAAGATTCAGAGCTCAACGTAAGTATCAGACTTCAAACATACACAATGAATAAGAAGATAGCAGGAGCATAATAACGTTTTTTATATTTCATGTTCTGAAAGGCCTATACAACCTGCTCTCGTTATCCCCCCGCCCCATCCCCAAACCTCAACACATCCAAATCTCCTTTTGCCCTTCCCCTCGTCGGGATAGTTAACTTTCCAGCTCCAGCAGCCGGACACCGCCCTTGAATAAAAACTGGAGCCCAAAACTACCATCCGCAAATGGCGCCAACATCATGAAGGGGTAAATTCTAAATTTAAGGAGAGGAAGTTGCTGCTCGTATGCTCACTTATATTCCATTTGCAAGTAGAACGAAGATTTTGAATCATTAAATCTGTAATTATCTAATGCTTGCTTTACGATGAAACAAACTGAATTCGCCGGATACGCGCTTTTTGCGCCAATACCTATGTTTTAAACTTTTTCAAATGACTACTCCGCAACGATGGGAAGGAAGCAAAGAAGGACGAGGGACGAGAAGAAGTGATCTCGCATCCCCCTTACCTCGTGGGAAACTGCAGCATCGTCATCCTGTTTCAGTCATGTCATTTCTGACCTTGTGAAAGTAAATTCAAGGTCAATACTATGCTGGTGGTACTGGCTGTTCCAGCTGAACGTTTACTTACTGAATTTATTAAGTTGGAGTACTGACGATGGATTTATTCATGTTTAACAACAGACAACAGACAGATTAAATGCCACCATATACTGCACAGCCTGAAACAGAATCCCATGACGTAAATCTGCCAAGAATTTGGAGAAGATGGATGATGGGGGGAAGGCGTACTTGACCTTGGGACGAGACCGATTCCATAAGAACTGGCAGGGCAGTACTTCCAAAGATGAATTCTATTTACAACCCCAAACAGAATAATTCACGTGGTAGATGAGGTGCCCAGTGAAGCATCTTTAGAAGCATTCACCTATCTTTATATGACTCGTGGCCTCTTTGGGGAAAAAGGATGCAAATAACTGCACATAACGTGCAATATTCTTGAGCCAAAGGAAATATCGTGTGATAAAAATATTTCACACGATTGCTCTCAATATTTCTGACTTCGTATTAGCCTTCGAAATTGCAAAAAAATAAAACTGTAGATGGGATGAAGGAAAAAATTCGCGATAAATTGTGCCATCGGAGTTTCGCGAGAAGCACTTTTGCAAACGCCGTCTGCATACCGTTGCGAATACGAACGGTCAACGATACTACACATTGACCTCTTGAACAATACTTCGCATTGATCCGTCAACTTGGGAAGGAGTTACAGAGGTATTTAAAGGCGAAAGAAACTTCCATGCATTTTATATTTGTCACGTTTTCATTCAAAATCAATTGCAGCACTAGAATGCAAATCATTTGTGGTAAATTTACATGAGCAGTCGGTACAACTGAATACGAACGAAATTGGTTTGCATAATTTATTCTTTGTTGGTAAATTATGAAAGTTGTTGAGAAGATGAGAGCGGTCTTTCGTCTCAGCCTGCCTAATACACTATTTCACGTGCTTTCTGCACCCTTCGATGGGAAATGAATATCCGCTAGGTGCAAATGCACTTCAAATTTTTTAACATCGTTGAATTTCTCTCGCTCCACTCGATGTTGACGGGTCAATGCGAAATCAATGATAGCAGATTATCCTGTAGTGCAGTTATAAGCATCAAACGTCGTAGTTCTAGCTTTATTGACTTCTGAGCTGAGAGTACCGCAGGCAAACATTTAGACACATAGACTGCGCGATGAATATCTGCAAAGCGCATCAAAGTTCGATTTCTTTTGAAGCGAAAACTTGAGCTCAACAAGTCCATTTCACACATTTCGGTTTCTGTAGAAAATTGAACACTCACCAACATGTGACGGCAATATATGATTGAAAAGAGTTAAGAAAAATGTGAAAGCAACACTGCAATAAACTATTGCATCATGTATTAATGTGTCAAGGCTAAACGACAATGATGGCATCAAATAATTCGATCAAGAGGTTTTCATTAATTCGAAACGAAAATATATATCGAAAGAAGAAACATCGCACAGACTCAACTCTAAGAAAATCATGAGACATGTTGATGATATTTTGTTGAGGAGATAGACTTCCGCTTCTATTATTTTCACATATTCGCTCGGTTTGACGTAATAATTTTTGTGCACTGAAGAGGAAATTTGTTATTCGTTGTGGCGTCACACAGTGAAGTTCAGATCTGCGTATTCCCCAAGTGTTATTTCGGCTCTCACAATAGCAAGCTTAATTCAAAAGTCTCTCGCTAAATCTCCAAACCTCACCGGTCAATAAGGAGCATATATAACTGAAACTGTTCTAGTGAAGAGTCACTCTAGTTCAACTGAAGAAACCCATTTTTAACCACCTAAACGTTGAAAATATCTATCACTAATTATTTACATTTCTTATGTACGAAAAAAAATCAAGCTCGACTTGAATTTTCTCTTTTCGTTTATTTACAATTTATGAACTACAAATAACTATTTTAATAAAAATAAAATATTATGAACCGAGAAGTGGTGTATCTTTAACCGCAAAACGCTGAGAATATTAACATGCAACGAAACAGACAAAGTCAAAGCTGAGAGTAATGACGCGTAAGAAAGCGGACCAAGCAAGTCAATTATGGCACTATTCAGATACGACGGAAACTAGTTAGTATATGAGAAATATATGGCGGAGAGAAACATAGAAAATTCCTGGAGCATTTAACATCTACATATATCGATCCGCTAATAAATACCAAAACAGTAACTGAATCTTTCATGTGCATTACTTTTATATGCGCAATGAGACACCATTACTGTGATTCTTTATGACGAATGTAAAAACGCAGTAGGGGTATTACTAGCGGATAGGCTCAGGTGAATGAAATACGCTTGCGGATCCATCGCCCGCAGATTCGTCTATCTGATCGCGATCACTGTTTGCCCACTAACATTACAAGAGCCCATTTGTTTTTATTAAAAGAATAATATTAAAAGAATATTCATATGAATGGATATTCAGTAAACTGAGAGTACCACAGAAGATAAATGTTTGAGTATTAAATCGTTGGCTTTTACGTGAGCCAGTAAAGTGGTAGTGTAGCAGACAAAAAATCAGGTCATTTTGCAAACGTTAAAAAATAAACAAAAATTGAAAAAGAAACAGAAAGACATGAAATTATTCATGACCGTTCCCCATAATCCAACAAAATCCCAACCATCCCAATTTAGAAGTTTTGACAACAACATGAGTAAAGAATACGGTAGTATCAAAAATAAGCAACTTTCAATTACTGAAATAAATCAAAGCAAACCTGCATGCAAGCTTTGGCGCATTCACGAACAACATTCGAAGCACGTGGTGGACTGGCCAACTCGAGTACCTTCATACGAAAGAACGTTATTGAAGTCAGCAGGTCAACGGTCGACTTCAGATCCGCCAGCTTCTCACGTGATGAAGATGGAAAATATTTCTGAAATGAATTCGACTGTGGATGTATAGTTTAGTGTGTAGTTTGACGTTTCTATCATTGCAGCCAGCCATTAGTGCATTTACGGGGAATCGATGGATGCTGCCGTGCCCCCGTAAGTGCAGAAGGTGCAGGAAGGAATAAGCACTGTTCACCATGAAAGTGCTGCTTATTCCAACCCTCTTGGTTTGATGGGATGTCTCACAGTGGCCACATTTTTTTGGACCAATTATGACTAGGTATTACTTAACGAAACGAATTGTTTTCTCGAATATTCAACAGCTTCAAGTGATGCATCGCATTCGCTGAAGAAAATTTACATAAACATCTGCAGCCAACGACTGCCGAATACCTAAAAATCCACACAGGACAAAACAGATTTCATTCCGACGACTTGAGAGGGCGAACTAGGCAAGAAAGAATGGAGTTTTTTTGGGCACTCTTGCAGGATTGTCAACGTTTCTAGCAGCTTTCTTTTATCTGACCGGGAAAATGGTCCAAAGCGGTTATTGGTTCGAAAGAAACTTCTGCTCTATGGTTGCTACAAACTTCTGCTTCTGACAAGGATGCAAAAAACCCTTCAAAAAAATCTCAACAGATGAACAAGCATTCCCATAATTGTAATTGCCCAAGAGAGCGGAAGCAAGGAAGCCGGATTTTTTCAAGAACCCCTTTGAAGGTCAGCAAGTTTTTGAAGGATAAAGTGAGGGAAAAATGTGAAAATTTATCACGTGAAATGCCAAAAAAAACTTTGAAAATGCGTCTTTGGTGAACCAAGTTGAAATGAAGTGAGAAAAAATAAATGGCAAATTGGAAAATTAGTTGGGCATTTGAAATGCCGCATCAATCCGTCACAGGAATGAGAATATCGAAATTCTCCGTGGTGTTTTTCGTCCGAATTAGTAAAAATTCTATTCGCCGAATTTCATACTATTCGATTGATTCTACTACTGATCAGTGAGAAACTGTTTTTTGATGGACGGCAGAAATGATTCGCAATCCATTTTTGTGCATGAAATTTATTTGCAACGAAAAAATTGCACAAACTTCGTAAAATTGAGGTTCCCAACACTTTACTGCGGTTAAGACATTTTCCTGTAAACTTGTTTGCAAGATGCATTGTCGGCTGCTTCTCTGAATGTGTTATGTGGGAACATGAACACCTTGGTGGGCCATCACGAGCCATAAACGAAATTCGATATGCATAGCCTTGGCCCAGAACAGTGCATGTGCAGCCCTGCTAAATCGAACTGCTGTCCGATGTATCAACCTTCTCGTGAGCCACACATATTCAATATTTCTATGCTTGTTGCGACTTCGTGTTTCCTATACTTTTTCAAGCACTTCCATGGAATCATTAAACGTGAAAAATCAATAACGGAAGATCATCTTACCAAAACACTAGAAAATTCTTTAACGACTTTTTCCTCGTCTATAAAACGCATCATTCTAGGCTCTTTTCTATCATTACCCTTATTGCATATCACCTTTATTAGGCAATAATGAGAAAGCAAATGCGAAACTCCCAGAAAATATGGACGACACTTGCGTGATGCCACTCACATATTTTTTGAGGGAAAAATGACCAGGAGTGGATTTACATAAACCGTTATCTGTCAGGTCAACATGGAAGAAGGAAAGAGTCACCTGAGGAACAAAATATTGAGAAGAATGGTTAAAAAGAGAAAAGGATACGGAAAGGATTCGAAAGAGGGAAAAATGTGAACAGTTTTGCCAAAGAATTACTTATGACGTGAAAATGCGATAAAAATCAAAGTTTTCAATCATAGAATTGGCATCGAAAAGTGCTCCGATACAATGGGAAAAATATATGCGCTACTCAATATTTCACGAACATCAACAGATCTCATTGTTTTCTATAAACTAGCGATCAAGAGGATTCATCAATATTTATGATGTGCGACAAATGTTTAAGAATGATGGGAGATGTGCAATACGAACATTGAAGGCCTTCGTTTTCTGCTCATATCATTTCGTTAGCTAGTGGAATTGAGTTGACAAATACGTGAGTGCAAAGAATAACGACCGCATATACTGCGTACACTCACGTTCGCTGCCCTCAGTGATTAAGATTATGTAAAACTACGCTTTTCCTTGCTAGCGAAGAGGAAAAGATGATGAGGTGATCTAATAAATAGCGGCCCTCGCAGTTACATTAATTTTTTAGAATATTTTGGTACGAATATGTCAACATCCGCTTTCAGCAGTTGTTATTCTACAATAATGTCGATATGTACACCTCGGGACTCAAAGAGTTTTTCCAATATGGTATTTATTTGGCTAGAACGCGCAGGATTTCTTTACCTTCTACCTCACGAATGGAATCCTTTTCCATGAGGCGTACAACAAGACCTTCACAACAAGATATAGACATGTAACGCATCAGTGCATGAATGATCGTTTATGCCGCGATCATGAAGGGTAACGTACAAGTTCCATGTATCCAGCTGAAGATGCTGTATTCAATGGTGGGAGAAGGGCACAAGGATTCTCGCTCCAAGAAAAATCATCCATCAAAACGCCATGTCACATTCATCACAAAAATTTTGCAAAGACTGAACTGAACAAAAATTATTTGAAACTTTCATCCCAAAATGGTCCTTAAATTTGCAAAATAGTAACTATAATTCCTCTTTCCCCATCCACCTAGTCACGATGTGCATAAACAATTTAAAGCAAGAAAAAACGTAAATAAGACGATGATGAAAAGGGTTTAGTGCCTATCTTCGTGCGGGCATTCGAATGCCATCAACAAAATATTTTAGAATACATGAGCCTTAATTTTGACCTATATCACAAAAAACATCACAGGCAGAGGGCAGTACTCTGACCCCAAAGCATGATTGTCAGATCCTATGATTTAAGCATTAACAACTTGCCAGGAACGCTTCAGAGTTATTGTACAATTTTTTAAATGCGAAACCATTGAAGGAGTGCAGCGAGAGAGTTTTAAGTAAGAGGAAATGAGCACCTCTCAGACATGAGTTTCCCTAAGGAGCTGGCTTGCAGTCGCAATAAATCAATCAGCTCGTGTTACCAACTCCAGCAGAAAATTTATAACCAACATGGTGGCAGCTTGTCATTATTTTCCCTTACCGCACCCGCTGAGCAACTTTATGCAAAACAAGATGATATTTGATTTGAAGGTTAGGTACTATAAAACGCATATATATTAGTAATTTTTCCGAGAACTAATTGTGCAAAGTGTTGGGTGTCACGAATGTAGGAAGAATGAAGAAGTACACTATTTCGCAAAAGAAATGATATCACAGACCACCAGCGTGACGAAATATTTCACACGCTGTTTTCACCGCACGAGAAATAACCGAAAAAAAGGAAGCTTCTGAGTTGTAACGACACAAATCATCACTTCCTCCTCTGCACAATTTGAACTATTCAGAAATAATTTTCTTGCAATAAGAAAAAGTTATTACGAAAGAGTGAAACTAAAACAGCAGAGGTTAAATTGATTACATTGAGCACATACTTACATAGACATACGGGATCATATTCAACTGCCCACCTTTAACAAATTTTGCCAACCCTTCATTTATGCTCGTCGATGTCACTCAGAATTGCTGTGCACTGAAAGGCGCACAGTATCCCAGAAATTTAAAGATGAATGATGTGCAAATTTTCGCTAATAAATTGACATTTCAATCGAAAACTTACTTTTCGTCTCTTGAATGCTGCAACAGTGCACTTTAAAGACGGATTTTTTCAACGCCAAAGAAAATTTAGGAAACAATTTGCAATCAGCGAGAGCCTAATCATTTTTCTCTTTGGGTCTCTCATAGCTATTAGCCGATATATGCAGCTTAGCAGACGGTGGGATGCCCCTAAGTGTTCCCAGGTCTTGCATCCATCTGAAGCCACCCGATCAGAGGCTAGTGATCTTGCGGGAGAGAGGCTAGAACCTGTCCATGCCTCGGTAGTATGATTACACATTTTAGTAATTAGAGAAGGAAGCATGCTATCTCAAATTGGAACGGGTGTCGGAAACCGCCACTTGACTGTACCAAGCTGCTTTAAATGACTTCAATAAAGAAAACGAACTCAATAAAAGCAGCGAGGCCCACCGATCACGTAAATAACGCATGAACTGTCATCGCGGTCACGATATTGGCACCCTATCGCGAAGGCGGGCGTCTGCGAGTTGCTCGCGGCTCTATTCATTCCAAGCCTATGTTCTTAATGATGATGAGAATACCTAAGTGAAGACTAGCAATATTTTTTGCTATTCCTCGAACCGACATTTTTTTCGTACTCAATAAAGGAATACCGATCAAAATCAATACACTTTGGACGTGCCAACTTGCAAAAAGCCGAAAACTTTGCTTCGAAGCGCCTTTATTGCTGAAAGGCTTTTAGACTGAAACGGCAGTGATGCCGAACTGCAACAGACTGAGGCAGACGTTTACCTAGGAGTTCGGAAAAACAGGAAAAGTCGACTGTAGCAAGCAAGAACAAGCTGCAAGAACACCGTTGTCGAGGAATTAGAATGCTTACACCTTATGCGGAATTGATATACGGATGTTTACCACCGAATAGAGAGAAAAATCTGCTGTGAAGGAGAAAAGCCGGATCCCGGGACCACTCCGAACATCCGCTTTCTCATCCGCTTTCTTTTTATGCTAATAACCGAAGATTCTTGCCCGAACGGGTTGAAGAAATCATCGAATCATTACGGGAATATTTCTCTACCGATGAACTACAGATAAAGAACACGCAGGCAACCAAGATTATAAGGAGGCTCATCGCATGTACATGACGGCATGCTTTATACTTTGATGATATACATCGCCATGCATTCCCTTTGCGTTGCAAGTCTTGTACTTCCTGCCTCAAAAGAGAAGGATAAAAGTGGGTTTCATATGCCGTTATTGCTGGTTTAGTGCTTCGCCAGCTTTGGACACTGTCGCAGTTAATTTTGTTTGTAATATTAGACGCCTACGTCGGGTAGCCATGAAAATGAGCAGAATATATTCGGATCTTTCTATTACGGGCTGAATACAATTTAGAGAAACAACAACATTTCTAAAGAAGCAAAGCTGAACTAGTATCTCAAGTCTTGGATATAAAAAAACACTCGAGATTGTGGAACAGTAAAGGAAATAGTGCAATGGCAATCCGTAAGGTCTCAGGAGAAAGGAGAGCAGTCGACACCGAATAGCAGTTAAACCGCCTTCAAACAATCGATCTCTATATAGATGAAAAGGACGGATTATGACGGAGAAATATACGAGCATGAAACTGATTCCTTTCCCAAGTTCAGGAATGGGTAACAAACCGTATTAATTAAAAATTATGGTTTTTTAAAAACCTTCAAACTTCTTTTTCCAGAGTAACTTTTTCCAATTTCGAGGTTTTCCAATTTCGAACGATTTTCTAAATCGCTATTTCTAATTAACCTATTCGATTTATTTTAAAGCGCATTAGCTGCTTTCAGCGTACTCCTTAATTTTCTCACGAATCTGTATGCATAAAATCTCGCTCAACGCAGTAGAAGCGCCCTTCCGCTTGCTTAGAACGCTTGGCAAACGGATTTATAGAAGAATGGAATATTTAGAAAATGGGAATTGAACAACAGCGGGATACCTGGTGATCAGTGATAACTAAAATTTAGATCAATAAACTAAATCTTTACTATGAATTATCTCTCTCACAGTAAACTAGCATGATCAGCGCAGATGCCGTACTATTCCGTGGGATGAAGAAATCTGGTTACAACAAGCAAAAATGCGTTCTTGAAGAATCGCTCTTCGGCGCAGTCTAAATAGGAAAGACAGGTATTCTAAAGAAAATTAAGAAATTGTTAAAGACCTGATAGCACAAATAAATATCGGGTGAATAACAAAATGATGATCAGCGATTAGCGTAAATTTGAAGCATATGAATAAAAACTCACTGGCTGCTGTCATAATGCGAGACGTGTATCATAGGCAGAGGAAGGACAACTATGTCGATTACTGTGAAAGAAATGGAATCAACATCAACGATGAAGTCATTCCTTAGGTATAAACAAAAGACCGAAAGACCATTTGGTTCATGCTTGTTGAAGAAAACCATGGAAAAAAAATCGAAAATTAAGTTAGCAGAGAACTGCAATAGAGAACCTGTTGCTAGCACGTACAATTCGTTAGCTGTATTACTGCGCAGAGAGTAACTGCATTTGCGGTTGTTAACAAATCTATTACAGCTGCAAATAGGCATCAATGAAGTTCACAAAAAAATTCTGTAAATGCAATTTGCAAACGGCTGAAATCTCCACGATTTGCAGTGTTTGAACATTTTTATAGAAAATATCAATCATCAATGACTGCATCACAATTTGTTGAAGTCTTCATTAGATGATAAATAATTTATTTATTTTGCCAACGCAAGTTTTTTCCTTTCCGGGAAAAAATTAGGAACAATGAATGTCTGTATGGACGTCCCAATGGATTCTTAAGCATTTGACTGGAACGTGATTTGGAAACATGCGAGAGGGATTTCCCAATGGATTCTTAAGCATTTGACTGGAACGTGATTTGGAAACATGCGAAAGGGATTTCTCAATTTAAACTTGGAAAACAGAAATTTAAAGAACTTGGAAAGTTCAGATCGAAAACTACTTTTCTTTATTCTATGCCCATTTAAATATCCTACTGAAAAAATCGCACTCATCGGCATTTATTCTTTATGAGACGTTTAGAGTGTACTTTGCTAACACCTTCTCAATCGTTCATTAATGCTGAAAATACAACTCTTGCTCGCATTTTTCGATAATTATGAGAGAGGAAGTTCGGCCCGGAAAGCACATATAATAACTACCGCATTAAGGGGCAAATGAAAATCAGTAGGCATTAAAATTCAGCAGAGAATAGCAGGAGAAAACATTTTCAGTGGTTGTCTGAAGTGACGTTCTTTCATCTCAACAAGTGAAAAAAACAATGAGTAGAAATTTGTGCACTTCGGGTGGTAAGAATTGGCCAACTAAGAACTTAAAAGATGTACTTTGAAAATGCACGCATGATAAACACCTTTAAAAGCTTCAAATGAACAGCAAGCTTAAAGAATGTTTGAGAACGAAAAAAAAGCATATGCAAGGGCGGACAGGATTAGTAAGGATTAACAGCTGAATCCGTTATGTCAACATGCTGAATACTGGTGCGCATACTGCATCTCTTCAATGAGGTAAGTGATATTAAAAGACACGATTGATTGCGACGTAACGTGTCGAAGCAGACAACAATAAACGAGAAAGTCCGAACAATTTCTTGAGGCCGCAAATGTGAAGGGTAATAGCTATACTGATATTATCGAATGCAAAATTTCCATTTCAGTCAACGCTGAACTAGAGTTAATCGACACTAACGTTCATATGTCAAAACTGTCATATGTTATACAGGTTAATATGGTCTTCGTTTTCATATTCTATTTTTGAGAGGTAGAATGAAGCCGCAAAATTAAAAGAGCGCTTAGCTCTTGCTAACAGCTCAGAACTGGACCCAACTACTCTTTAACTTACAGCTAGTTGTACAAAACATGTTACACCTACATTCTGCGCACACATTCAGTCCACATACCTTATCAGAACCTGTTTACACCGCTCAAACTAGTACTCTACTGCAGCACCGATCAATGTGTCCATATCCTGTGACGACCTGATACAGCCACCTGGCCACGCGGGATCATTTATGGGCATTAATCAAATGTTGCCAGGGTACTGTTAATGCATGTCATTGAACTAGACGAGGTCTAGAAATTGATAAACTCTACGGAATATGAACGTAGATAAATGACGTCGGTAAAATGCTGATGCGAAAACGTCAATCCATTTACTCGATGATACATTTGCAGCAAAACTGAAGAAGCGATAAGGAGTGGGATGAACGGAAATTATGCTAATCGGCGGAAAAATTCAGAATCTGGAGTACCTACGCAGCACTCGAATTTGGATAATATAACACACAATGTGCCATTTGCATTCTTGGAACGGTTATGTGAACAGACAATCGCTATTCAGCATGATAATGTGTTGTATATAAGCTATTCCACCATTTGCATAAATTGATGAGGACTGTGGAACAGCACATTCACATGCTCACTTAAATGAGGTATCCTCTTGCACAAAACATTCACAGAAGATGAAATTTTCTGTGAGAAAATTGACGAAAAATGAAAACGAAATATTTTGAAAATGCATGCAAACATCTCAGCATTAAAAGCGACTCTAACTTCTTTCCCATTTCGGGATTCATTGTTGCTATATAAGCCCACTGCACTATTACAGAAAACATCTCCGATTCCACAGTTCTAGCTTCAGCCATCGCCGAATTGGAATTGCCGAACGCACAGACAAGTACATACATATACACATGATGAAGTCTCATAGGAATGCTTCACAAATGAAAAATATTTAGGAGTGCTTACGAATTACTTATGGAATATAGACGCAAAACTGTGAGTAAAATTTGGTTACGTATTTCACTGAAATGGATCATATTGGTGATGTGATATCGAAAACATATATGAATTCGAGCCTTTTGTTATCTTACGTCATTACTAATGGGCCATCGGTATCACCATGTTAATGAAACCAGAGCACTTTGAATATACATGAGTCATGCTTTCGGGCAACTTTGAAATGCGGAAAAAATGGTATGAAAACTCCAGTTATCTCTTAAATTTCAAATACTGATGCAGTCAAAAACAATCTCAAAAAATATTGCTTGGTTCGGTAGAAAAGAAGTTACCAAAGTTAACAAAGGGGAAACAAGAAATATCACCGGTTTTTTTCGATATATGTTGAACTAAACGCAATCAGAGATAAGTATATAAACCCGATAAGCAATTCCGCTGTGACCATTTGAAAGAGATAGAAAGATGCTTGTAAATATCAACGCTCGTCAGTAGATCTAATGTTGTTTCTGCAGCATTGATGCACAATAGATCTAATCCCTATATTTCACAAGTATGTAAATAACAATTCTTCGATGAGCACTTATTCTAATGAAATGATGACTCATTTTATGCACATTTGAAAAATTACTTTGGCGGATTACGGATACGCTGTTTTTGCTTTTTGTTTGCAGCATGAATGTGTTTGTCTGCTCGTTTGCTTTACCTCAGACAGCTTTAAAATTGATGGGGAGTGAGCTTATTAGAAGAAGGCCCATATAAAATATAGAATAAAGATCCAGTAATTTCGAAAGAAAATTTAAAAGGTTAAAAGTGCTATAGAATTTGCATGCATTTTAAACCTGTCCAGTCTCCATTTCACACCAATGGATCACCGGAGAACAAGTTTGGATGAGTTGGATGAATTAAAATAGGAAGGCGTTATTTTGCCTATTTCACTTTTGCCATTAACTTATGAGGGACAGCTCAGTTGAGAAAGATGCACAAGCATACATCTTGCAAGCCTGGTTGCCATACTTATGCATTCATCAGTGATATTGAGGTGCACTGCTGGCAAGGGTTCATCGATATAAAACGGAAAGATTTCAAGTGGGTCATGCACAAGAAAGATGAAAAAACGCTGCAAAATGTGCCATTTGATTTCTTTCTATCTTTTTGATGTGATATTCAAAAATACTGACCCTGAATTTTTTCACTCAAAACAATGCTACTTAAGCACCTTGGCTCAATCAATGAGCAAACGAGGAAGCCCCTCTCTGGTTGTGGTCATAGCAACCAAACGAGACCTATGACAAGCAAATATGCCATTTGATGATTCGATACAACTGGAAATTCAATCATCCATATGGGGATCAATAGATTGAGCAGTCCTCAAGAAAAACGATGGCAGCACGCAGCGATCGTCGCGGATAGGTGTAGAGAAAAATTTCAATTGTTCATCTGCATTAAAAATGCTGTAAGCATGCAAACTAATCAAGTATGCATACGTACGGTACCATGCAAATATATTCCTTTCTAATGAACATAATTCATATTCTCCTCTCTCATTACTGTCTCACTTAAACTAACTCCTAACACATCGATCACTGACAGCCAGTGAATAACTTTTATCGCGGATTGCATTCCTGGATTTATCGGTGGCTGTTGTTCCTTTCCGCATCTCCTCCCCTTTGAATTAATCCTAATGCATCTGCATATTACATGATAGCAGCTTTTCACTTTCCAGATCCTCTTTCCCATCCCCTATATCTCTCTTTTTGCTATCGTCCATTTAAGCTCGCAAGCTCTGAGCTATTATCGACTGACTCTATTAATAATGCTTATTCTTGTATGCTTGCATGCTTAGTGGAACACAGTAAAAATCAAGGCATAAATTAGCTCCAAAAAAGGAATGCGACACGATTGCGCATGCCTTTTTCGTCTTTAAGACTTCTAATGCTAAAATTTGAACGAATCTCAAGCGTTTGCTTCAAGTCTTCTTGAGCTCTACATATAAAATTTGAACGGGAAGAATTCAGGTGAAACGAATATAGAGTGATAAGAATGTAGTGATCGCACTCGAAGAAAACACACAACAGCACTCGAAAATAGCACCAGGATGAATGTCGAGCACATTCTGATAGAGGTTATCCATCCGGTGGCGTATAAAAATTTCCGAGGCATAGGAGAAGCACTTACTCAAACCTATCCGATACTAGATGTTATTCGCTTATTTCGAGCGTCTGAAAGACTCCTGGAGAGCGAGGAAGGCTTATTGACAAGGACAGGATCTAGAAGGACCTACTGCTGCAATAATGAACTGGGCAGGCGGAAATTAACGAAGAGGCAAATATTCATTAGAAATTTTAAAGCTGAGAAGGCAGAATAATGCAGAATGCCTTTTTTTCAAAATTGCCAACTGCTTCCGCTATTTACGAGACAAAAATTCACGCATAACGTTTGAAACACAACATGAAATCAATGGAAAGTGAAATCAATAAACAATATGAAAGTGCATTAATTGGAACCGATGACCGGATAATCACTCCGCTGGGTGGCTTTCGACAAGTGCTGAAGTCCTACATCACTAGTCGGCCTTGATATAAGCGATCTCGTAAAACATAAAATAAAGAAATCGCATGAGCAAAGAAAGGATATATACTGCCAAAATTCGGAGAACAAAATGGAGATCAAAAACAGTGCAACGATTTTTGTATGCGAGTTATTTATGGGATGATAGAAATTTAATGATAAAAACATCCTGGAGTTTGTGAAACGTGGTTTGACAAAAATTCTTCCACTTAGCTAGGCGAATTAGAGGGTTATGATGCGTTCTTAAGCGGCGAAGCGTGGCGGGGCATCAGCGGTTTCCTTTTAATGAAAAAAGTAAAACTGTTGGATTAGACCCCTAGAGCAGGTGGATTTTAATAGGAGTACCTTGTTTCTAAGATAAATTCAGTAACAGCGCTCACTATCTAAGATCTTCAACCATAAAAATAGGTGCAGTACAAAAATACTTGGATAATGTTGTTATTAGCAAATGCTCGCACACGAAAATATTTATTAATCTCACCACTGATATTAACGATTACGCTGAAAGTTCACCTGTTCGCGATTATTTGTTTTACCGAGAACCTGCTCAATGATCAGAAAACGTGAACAATGCTATCACGAAGAACGGATTCTTGCGCATCTCCTAAAAGTAATTAAGCTATTCAACAACAATGCGCATATTTCTTTTGAAGGCCTTGCCTTATGAATTAAGCTTCAGTGACTTCATTTCAATTTGCATTAAGCTGAAACAAATTTGCAATTTAAAAAGGGCCATCTTTCATTTGAAACTACAAGAGATTCGAAAGAACAAATGTTCAAAAAATTTAGCACAGACGTCAGTAAAACAAAATGGGACGAATTCAGTCTCAAGATTTTACAAAACAATGTAAACCAAGAAAGCATCCTATTCTGTGATGAGAAATCATTAAACCTTTCAGTGGCAGTTGCAGGAAGCAAGGAATAAGAAATTGGATAAAAAAGAAATTATATCCTGAAGGAAGCATTCATTAATCCTCTAAGACAGCGACCTGAACGAACATCTTAAAAAATAAGAAATTTCATCACATGCGTGTTAAGGGAATGTAAAAGGCAACGAATAAATAAGCAATGTGAACGTTGTTGGAAGGATTCCTCCTAAAAATTTTTAATCAAGGAAAGTGCTAACGGATCAGAATCGAAAGTGCCAGATGTGACGCATTCCAGCAAAAAAATTGAAACTGAGTGATGCTATCACATATACAACGATGCCCCGAACATTCTGGCAAACTCAATGGGTTTCCTTTGTTGCTATGAAATCGCTGCTGATGAAGACGAAGATAATGAGGATTCAACAGGGGATGACAGATGGACAATTTGGAGCAAGTAGAATCGCGATAAATTACGACGGTGCTCACAGAGAAAAGGGCAGGCACAACGACGAGGGAGATGCAACAAACTCCAAAATGGGATAGCAAAGCCAAAAGATATGACTATTATATGGCAATTCAACGTGGTGCATGAAGGAGGGTAGAACAATATGGGATTGCTCCAACGTCTAGGAACTGTGTAGAATGCCAGTTGGTAACGACAGAGAAGGGAAGGTTGTGCGCTACCACATGGATGGGCGTGGAAAGGATTTTATGCTCAGAGGCTCATGCAAGGCTTCAACAAGCGACATAACGAGCCATTTTCAACAGCTCATGTGCAGGAAGTAAATTTCAACGAACGGATCTATGCGAAAAAGTGGAAGATATATTCTCAGCAAAACTGTTTTTTTCTTTATTCACTCTTCACTGCTGCTCATTGTTGCCAAACCGGGAGAAAATTTATGCAGTCTTTCATCATGCAGGTAAACGTGACTTTCAAGTTGAACAGAGATGACAATTTAGTACAGCCATGTTATATGCAACCGTTTCATGCCTTGTTAATGATCCAGAGAAGAACTGCCTTTTCTACCTGCTGCTATTGATTCCATGCAATTCACAAATTCCATTGACAATAATTTGCTCAGTTTACCTCAGCTGTGCCGTGCGTCATTATAACTAACATTTATTATAATCAGATACCAGCTATATCTCAAATTCCTTGCGGATTGCGGCTGATACTTTTTTGAAGAATGTGAAGATTGTTCCCACTAACAGTCGTCATATGGATAAAAGCTCTTCCATTCTCGGAATGATGCTGCTTCTAATAAACACTTCTGCTCTTTTTTCTAATAAAATTCTATTTGCTCGCATATAGCGGAGAGTGGTGCGCCATAATTTTGAAAGAGTGTGAAGCTGAAGCGTTAAATGTTTGTCTGTGATGAGTCCAAGGATGCCTATTATTGGACTGACGATATTTCCCTCCTTGGATTTCAAACTGCCTTTCGAGTTTTCCCCTCGGATTTATTGAACGCCTTAGACGAATGATCAACCGGTATTTCTGAAATCTATCCCGTCGTTTTTCATTAACAGTCACGCGTAGAGTCGCTTACCAACCGAAAGAAATCTCAACTGGTCATGTAACTATTTAATGGTCGCATATAAGACGTGATAAGTTTGTACAAGGGCATGACACATGAATCAGTTAAAGCCACATCAGAAGAAATCGCGTTAAGCCTTTATAATCAACCTCAGGAAGTTGCGTTATCTCAATTCGCGGCAGGTAGTGAGGTGAGGCGCCTTAACTCGACAGGAAGGCTGAACCTGAGAGCATGATTGCGCGAGCTAGCGTATCAGAATGTGAAGGGAATTCATTTCAAGAAGAGCTCAAGCTGAGGAAAAACTGGAGGAGAAGACAGCTCCTAAGGGAATGAGGATCATATCTGAGGCAATTTCAGTGTAAGCCTTTTATGAACTTTTGTCTTCAAGAATGAAGGAATAGTCTCATGAGGGAGAGAAACATTCCACTGAAGGGGAAAGATGCGACGGTTTGTAGTATGGTGCAGAAAACAAATGGTAATTTACTGTACAGCTGGACAAAAATTTCCTTATTTCAAGGAATAAATCGTTCATTTGGCTCGAAGTCACAAATGAAAATATGCGGGGAGATTGTCTCCGAAAAAGAAATTGCAGAAAAAAGTTTTGAGTTTTGCACTTCGAGGAAAACAAAGAATTAAATGAAAAAAGTTATGAAAAACAAAACAGTACGCTAGCAGTACCTCAAGAAAGAGAGGCTCGAAAAAATTTCCCCTGAAGAACATTTCCAATTCAGTTGAATACAACATGAATGTCTCATTGTTCTTCTCTTCTTCAGCAATCAATAGGTTAGAAGGTTCTAATACAATCGCCGTAAGTGCTGACTACGGTAGAAACGGAAAGCGAAATGAAGGGCGAGGCAGCAAAGCTTTTGTGCATTTTTATACATGATTACGTCATTCTAGGCTGAACATGCGCATAATATAAGAATTGGGAACAATGAAATAAAATTCAAATGAGTTTTCCTTCTAACTTCGCAGTAATCATCTGCGACTTTTATTGATGTTGTTAAATCCACTTATGATAAAATAATTGAAAACTCGTGTGGTTACTGAATTCTACTTACTGGTTTTTGCTAGTGACTTCCGCCATTCTATTGTCGCGCTGTATGCTTCGTGCTTCAGTTCATCCAAATATCATGCAAACAGCAAGTTATTTGTAATCATTTTTAGGATGCTGCGAAAACATACATAAACTCCGCAGACGGAAAATAGTAAACACAAACGGAGGAAAATATTGAATATTCTTTCGGAAATTAGGTTCAAAAAAAAATTTGTTCCCCTGGAAATGCTGCTGTAATGTCGTCGTCCCTCTTCTTCGACCCACACTTTACGTCTCATTTCACTATCACCCAGAAAAAAAAGCTGTTAAATTCATAGGCGAATCCGTGCAAATGTCATATTCAGTGGCGATACAAAATTTGAAGTTCTGCAGAATTGGATAGCGAGGTTGTTATGAGTTGCTGAACTATAAAAAAAAAAAAAAAAAAACTAACGCGGTACATGGAGAGGTCGATACGTATTGAGTTATGCAATTGGTCAAGGAGTTTAACGAAGCGATCTTTGCCGAAATTCGAGGCACTAAAACGGTCGGAAGCAGAAACGGCCGATGTGGCCGTCGTATGAGCGTAATAGGCGTTGATGTTGGCCAACAAAGTGGACAACACCGCGGGCACTCTCGGACACATATAACGGGTACAAAGGCACGCAAAGTGTGTCATCGCCTGAAACCACATCTCGCCAAAATTGTCACAGTTTCAACACAGAGGTGAAGAAAGAACAAGTGGAAAAACGCCCCAACGAAACTGACATGATATGAGCTTTAATGTTTTAATTCACCATTCCCATCATCTGCTTGAATTTAAAACGAAAGGGGAAAACAGGGCAACACTACGTTTTTATGCGTTTAAGTAAATCTGCATATGCGAAGCACACCGTAGCGACGTTTTCTCTATGCGCATGTATGTCTGCACCTGTTTGCCTGCCTGTGATGAACTTAGAGCTACTGAAACAAAAGTTTCGTAGTTTCGATGCAAATGTATAGCATTAGTTCCCCTTTTGTTGACCCATTGAGTTGGTGGATCAACCTGAAAGTTGCTGGATCGACTTTAAGGTTGCTATTGAGGTTATCCTATCATATAAAGTACAACCATCAGACGTCTTCAGTCCAACTTCAGGGGACTGGAACATTTCGACTCTTACTAGACATGTGGAAAATGAATCTTCCTGAAAGAGCGACGAGAGGGGGTACATTGGATTCCAAAGCGTCACTGTAAAATGGTTGGCTCGCCTGGAAAAAGAAGGAAACTGAATCCGAGTGGGATTAAACTTGCTCAAAATTTGCGCCTAAAGGCATTTGCAAACGGATGAGAAATGGGGAATTGCTAGCCGCGAGAAAGGAGGTTGGTGCGAAACTCTCATTTCCATTGAGTGGACAGAATTTGATAGGTGGACTGTGTACTAGTGCAAGCTACATTAATGGAGTTTCCCGATGGCATACGTTCAACAAATCTGAGCCTTATAGTATGCTGCAGAGATTCCTTAGTACGTTTGATAATAGTATGTGGGGATTTGATAGATTTGGTGAAGATGTGAAGAAACCTGATAAATGCTTTCGATGCCATAACGCATCGCAAATTCGTCGACAATCTCCTGTCCCGTATCGTCGAAATAAACCTTCCAACTATCGTCCCCTTTTGCTTCAGGAAGACGAACCTCATCTTGTTCGGTGCAGTGATGCTGTAAACAGCTCTTTATAGACTTCTAAAATGAGTGCTACACCTAACAACATTACCTATAAAATTTTTCAGACTCAATAACACATTTATTTATTGAGCTTGAGGTCTCTTTGGAAATAGTCTTAGGTGCAAAGACTTCAGTAGTTAATAAATTGTAACCCACGGACTTCTTTTAAACTCAGCAAATGGCCACTGCTTGAAATAATTTTTTTTTTTTTTTTACACAGAGAAGCCATCATGCTGTAGGTATCGGTTTTTATTGCGGCCTCATAACGGTTTCATAATGTATTTGCCAAACCTCATTAACCAAAATCATGGATATGTGTAGAACACTCAATTTACATACGGACGCAATGAGGGTATTCCAGGAATCAACTTTTAAATGCAAATGAAACTGTAAAATAACACTGAAAACAGATAACCTGAAGCATATTCAGAGGCCAAAATTAGTATCGTCTTTGGTGGAAATATTTCCAGTGAAGATGAAGCATGGTAGAAAAGAATAGAAAAAATTACATGAGCACATTGTGCCTCACGAGCAGAGTATGACGTGAAAAGTTCCGATTTGCAGAAAACACTTAAAATAAACCTGGAAGAGATGTTCATGAAGGCACGTATATTGTATATGATAGGGAGCGAGCTTTTCTTCACCCTTGATTTCCACACTGATCTGTAGCCTAATCGCACCACTCACCGCAGACTTATCGGTTCGTTTCTCTAAAAGACATCAAGATTTACAATTTAGCAATGCAGCTAACTCTGCAACAAACTGATGCTTGGTTAAGAATAAAAATGAACTATTTTTTCAACGATCCATGACTTTACTAACCAAAACTGAACACAACAGAGATGATGACTTCGATAGTTGTGGTTGAATTATGGATGAGTGAAGCAAAGTTCATTCGTACGATGAAACTCTATTCCAGCTCAAACTGCTTTCGGCACTTTTCTAGAAAAACACGAAAATGCCTCAAAGCCATACTCCTAAGGTAGAAACTTCTGCATTTTGGTCAAAAATCATTTAGAAAGGGAAAATTGCCAATTACCGTGGAAAAGAATTTTTTCGCGTTAATAATTTGAGAAATAAAATATTATTTTTATTTGCACTATTCCCCATTAGTCAAAAGACAAAACAAATATTTATTTTGCCTTTATTAAGGTAAATGTATTTTTACTGAAAATGAACAACGCTCACCAAGATTGTACCAGACGTCCATTTCACCGCTAAGTGTTCGCACTTCAATAATAGCTTGTCCAAGAAAATCATCTGATTCTCTAGTCAATTTCTGCCTCAACTTGCTCTTCAAGTCATTATCCTCATCCCAAACACGTACTTTCACACGATCCGTTGAATTATGACATTCACTGAAAAACCGGAATTTTAATGCTTATTGAGTCATATAATATTAGATTATTAGACAGTAGAAATTGAAATTAACATCACTCGGTGACACGAGAATTTCTGAAAGATGAATATAACAGCATTAAATAAATACGCATCCATAATTCAACAGTGGGAACAAATTTCCAGAAATCACTTAACTTGTGATATGTTAGATTTCATTCTTTGTTTTCCACTTCAAGCATCTCGCTTCATCTCACTTCAAGAATCACTTAAATTCAGTAGGAACTTGTGATCCGAAGGATTCATTAGACAAGGATAAGATTAAAAAATTCATCACCATTCGAAACGATGGTTTTATCACTACTAGCCTATCATTCTTCGTTTTTATAAAGTCACTCCAATGAATGCACAAACATTCTTCTCTACTATACGATCCAACAAAAAAGACATACCCGCAAGCCTTTTTTCTGTGTTGAGAAGTCTTGATAAATTTGGTCATTCGCAATTTCCACTAGAACGATAAAAAAAGTCGATTTATATTGCCGAAAAAGAAGTGATTTTGACCTTACTGACATTGTCCAGTTTAAACATTATTTCGCATCAAGTTTTTATTAACCGCTATCGATGATAAGCCGACATCAATTGTTATGATCATATAAAACTTTCTCGAGATGTTTTTGTTCAAAATGAAATGCTCACAAAAAGAATTGCTCGTTCCAAACGGGGTTCAATTCCTGATGAATGGTCCTGGTGCGTTTTTTCACTTTCCCAACCTGAGCGGTAACGTACGGATCGCTTTTACCCGTTTTATCTTTGGCTATTAAGCCTTGAGCACATCGAACTGCAAGAAATACATTCGCTGATAATGACGAAAAAACGACACATCAATACCTATCGATGAATTATAGGATAATTTTACTAAGAAAAGCACTTCAAAGGAGCTGATATGAAATTTTAACTCTGATGTTGGGAATCGAGGTTCATTGGTGGTTGCGACTTGGAGTTTAGGCAGGGAAAAATATCGCTCTGATATATCAGCAGCATCAGTGGCATGAGAGGAGCGCTAGGTTATAATTACTTTTTCCTCCATTTCTACCAATACTGACACGAAATGATGGAAGAATGCAATTTCTTGTGGCTTCTAGGAAGCAAACAATATCTGAAACTTTTGTTCGGCCACCTTTCTATTCCATGGATTTTGCTAAACAGACGACAGCACACTTCAAGAACTAAACACTTCAAGTCTAAGACCATAGTAAAACCAAAGTAAAACGTATCGCACGATCGTATCTATACGATACGAAAAAAACGATTTATGGCTTATATACTCTGCGGGGAGATAGTGCAGCTATCTGTCGACAGCAAACGAAAGGATTCTCTTATTGATAAGACTTATCTGCTCCATTACACCTCTGAAACGCCTATATAGGAACCTAACTTCATGTCGTCATATATTTTCCTCGAGAAATGAGAAAGAAAACGGATGATTGAACTCGATCAAATCGGGTCGTATATCCATAAAGAGATAACTCACCTGCAGCAGATGCACAGCCGTTTTTATCCCTCATGAACTACGCGACACCCCCCCCCCCTCTCGTATCGCAGATACATAACTAGTGCTTAATGTTCTTGGAATCTTACGTCTCCAGGGATGGAATGAGGCTGCCTTATATCGATCTTTTCGGCTTGTTTATAATACAGAAAAAAAAGATGGCAATCTTCCCCAAAGCAAGAAACAAAAACCAAACAGAGGTCTCAAAGCGATATATTTAGAGATAAATTTCCCCTCGATGCACATCGAAAGTATTCCATAATCAATACAACCATGAATGGAAATTATCTGATATTAATCAGCCAAAAAGGGAAATAAAAAACTGTTGCGCTTTCAAGTTATTATTTCTATAAAAAACGCATTTTGTAATATTTAGACAGCCAATTTTTATCATCACCTACACATGGGCATATCGCATAAATAAAACCTAAGCAAAATAAATTTCCCATATTACCGAAACTTCTGATACATATGAACAGTATAAAGAGTTCAAAAATACCTATGAAGAGGCGTGAAAGTTAAGAAATGAAGTTTGCTTAGGAAAATTACCAGTTAACGCGATCTTCGCACTCCATTTCGAGCTCCCTTCGAGAATGCTCGTTTTCACTTGCTTCAACGTCTCTTGTTGTGTTCTCTCATCGATAGTGAAAATCGTTCTGCAACAATAAGCATTCAGCAGTGCTCTTCTTATACGGTGGTTAAACCAGACGTCTCTTAATGGACAGGCGTAGAAACAAAGACGGTTTCGAAGGATGAGAAAGACGTTTTAAGGTCTAGCATCCCAACGCAGTTACATTGCTGCCTGTGATTCAGCCACATTTGTTAGTTCCTGATGATCGAAAAGCGCACAGAGGTCTTAAAACAGCAGGAACGAACTACCTTCACTTTTACGGTGGATTATACACAAGAGTGTGTGAATCAAAAAATCGGCAAGCACACTCAAATGACAACACGTCGATGCAAGGCATTAAAGATAAGAATTCTGATGAACGGCATAATTCCATCACTTCTTTCCGGACACGTCATCTGTCACCGATGGATTCTATTAATGGGAAAAATGCGGTGAGTAACGCGTTCAGTTGTCTCTATGTACCTTCACCGAGATATTATTTATGATAAAACTTGCTCACTTTTTTATGAAATCGGAATAGTCGTCATGTGATGAGAATCACCTTTCATCGGTGTGCACCTATGTAATGACATAAATGACGCCGCTGCATGCGCTATTCTCTTATTTGCTTTTCAACGATAATGAGGATTTCACGAAAATATTTCTACATCGATTCCTCTGATATTTGTTCGCGAATAAAACAATGAGCACGATCAGCAGTGACATCATATCACTGGATTTGTATACTCTTACTCCGTAATCAAATGTTATAGCGCCGCTTCGCGCTCTCATTGATAGCGAATTGCTGATCACCTAATGACTGCCAAATGTGCTATATTGTATCGTTCACTGCTTTCTTACTCTTGAAATATTTAATAGGGCACTACTCCTCTCACCATATACATCTGGCCGCTGCTATCTTTTCAGTACAGTTGGAAAGGCAAGAACTTAGGTGTCATTTCCTCACAAACATTTACACTGCAAAACATCTGTGAAGCAAATGAGTTAGTGTTTCGTGCACCGCAGACGTCTTATAGCGTAATATCTGAGGTTAAAAACAATTGCAACGCCAGAGATCAATTAGGTAAGGAAAGAAATGGCCATATGAAAATTTCTTCTATGAAAGCGCTGAAGTGATTCATTCCACATTAGCAAAAGGCTTCTTTGAAGAAGCAGGATCAGCCGGAAAAACCCTGAAGCAATTAACTCCGTTATGAAACATCTGGCTTTTCAAATTGCGCATGATAACGAATGATGGTGAAGAGGAGCTTCGATGGGTCGTAGTCACATCAACAACTTCAAAATACACAAAACTGGCTGAAAATTTGAGCAACTTTCCATGAGACGTTTGGTTTCTCAGTAACATTCGATTAGGGGACATGACATTGTCCGTCTAGAGCATAACTTCATACGGACGGGCATTATTCAAAGGAAATATCTTCGTTCTATGTCACGGGATTTCCAAAACGAGAACGGACAAAACAGCGATAAAATATTTTAGAGATTCGGGATAACACTATGAAATAGAACTGACGCAACTTCAAACTGGACGGTCAAGTTTTACCTACCGGATAGTCTCGAAGATTTCCGGTTTGTTCCTCTCCTGAATCTTCATTCGATCGCGTATAACAGCTATCAAATTTTGAGCACGATCACCCTCTCCATGTTTTGAGCTTTTTTCCGCTGCCCCTATAAACAAAAACATATTTCTTGTTCATATAACAAGGTTTCCACTGGGAAGATGCTCTCTACTGCAACAGCGCTCATACCATGCTCTCGACTTACATATTCGAACGACTGTGCTGTTCACATCTCTCCATATTCTACATATGCCCGAAGAAATCATGTGGAGAGGTGTTGTTACGACTTGCAGATCACGGAGTCGATATTCGGGAGAAAATTTAATGACAAGGAAAGGTTTAGAATTAGGTGGGATGTATATTGCGATTGCCTCTCATATGTCAATTTTGATGCATGTTAAAGGGCAGCATATGGGGAACGGCTTAGAATCAAGAGTGTTGAGGAAAAACATGCCAAAAGTTGTTCAGAATATCTCGTACTTATCCACAATTTATCATCTATTATAAACAACACCACGAAAGAACCTCCTATATTAACCTTTAAACTGATTCATCATATTAGGAAAGGTTATTGATAGGCACAGACATTTTAATATAAATTAAATCTGCATATATTTTGTACCAGTCGCATTTGCAGTTTTCACCTGACCTAGTCAGAAAAATGAATATTTTGTAAAAAATTTGTGTGGGTGGTCTGACCGCTTAAAATGCAAATGCATTATTCCGTTGTGCAACTGGTTTGCCATGTGAGCACGATTTTCAAAGCGCATATTGTGGAAGCTCCTCGGATGCAATGCTCGCTTGGTATTAACATTAAACACAAATACAACCTTCTTATAAACATATATTCGAATGAAAAACTCACTTTGTAAGCAATCCGCACTTAGTAATTCACGGCACTTATCGTGCACTTTCACACCGCACTCGGTACATTTCAAACCTGAAAACAGCACTGTAGACATTCCAATTCATTGAAGTGTTCTGAAGTGGTTGGCGCTTAAGGCTAAACTCCTAGAAAATAGAAGAATAGAAGATTTGCGAGCACTCGAAAGAATTTTCCAGATATGAAGTTATCATTTAATGCTCTTTACGTCCAGTTATTCTCATTTTTGCAAATCGAGATGTGTCATTAAAAGCACAACTCTCTTAAAGATCAACCAGGTTGCTGGGCCACCTTTTAGATCGCACCCGAACTATTAAAGATATTCGTTGCTCTGCTTATATAGCCTTCATTTTGCATCATATTAATTCCTACAGCCTCGTTACTCTCCTCTCACTCTTTCTCTGCTCGTTGGTTTTGTATCGTCTATTTTCGTAGCCCTTTGTTTTTCTCTCAGCCCCTTTTCCTATCAGGATTTCTTCTTCTCTAATCATTTCTATGCATGTGGTTTCCTTATAGACGTTTAATGTTGCGCCCATCTTAAATGATCTTTTGAAACAAGAGTTGCAGTATTCTCGACTTGTCGTGAACATGCCTTGCAGTTGAATTAACTGAAAAATCACGAGCCACCATTGTGGCGTCACATTGGAATGATCCACTGCTCATCCAAACAATGACAGAACTCTCCATACAGTTAGACAGCTGCGTAAAGCGAAGGAGGAGGGGTTGGGGACTGGGAGGGGGGAGATGCCCTTACATTGTCCACAGCTTTGCTGTATTGTTTCTAGTTGGTATTTAAATATAATACCGTTACTTCACTTGCAGTTACTAGTTTATTTCTACGAATGAGTTGGTCCCACTACCTGAGGAATTTCTGCATTGAATATCTAGAAGTAAGTTATCTGAATGCCTGCTCGCTTCACATGAGTTAAACCCCTGAGAGATTTGATAAGAAGAATTGCAGCAAAATATCAATGAGATTAAATGACTAGCTTTGATGCCACTCACCTTGACGCGCAAGTCCCCAGAGGAGTCCTTCACATTCGTAGCACCACGTAGGAGTTTGGAAGTTAGTCATTACAAAATTGTGCGGTGTTGTGCAACTAATAGGATAAATAAGCGCTTGTAACGTCTTCCTGTAGACATGCATCTTCTGCAAACAAGAATCACCTTTTAATATTGTTCTCGATTCTCAGATACATAGGTGGCTGAACATTACTAAACCTTTTCCACCTAAATCAATAACTACATCGGTCGTCGTATCTCGTCAGCAACTATTTAGATTTCCTTCACTATTGGCTTTTCAAATTTTTACGACAGGTTTTTTATTTGGTTTTCGATAATTAACAATTTTTCTTTGACAATTGATAATTTCATACTAAAGATTTTCACAATTCACATTACAACAACAATAATGCAGCATTTATTTGATAAACACATAATTAACAGTGACAATTTCCCTGAGAGCAAATTGCAATCGAAAAATGTCAATGTGTCGATGCAACCATTCCACCTTCGAACCGACTGGTGGTTCTAAATCCCAGATTGTTATACTCCCCGTAGACAAGAAAATCGTGCTAACTTTTGGGGTCTATTTTTTGAATGTCCACAGTTTTTGAATATTTCATGAGCTTATCATATATTCACATTGGCTTCAACCATTAGCAAGTGCTGAGCGTAACAAAAACAATCTGTTATTGCAGCACAGTTCTTTTGTATAAAATAGGAAACAAATTAGAGGATATGGTAGAATGCACTTTTTTAAACATATTTCTTTGTTAAACTTAACACATGCTGTGAACGTTGATAATAGGCATATGTGAATAAACAGATTAGAAATTAGAAAAAAGAGGAGCCCCGTTTCGTTTATTTTTCATCCGCTCTTCCCCTCCCCCTCCCCAACTGCCCTTTTCGTTGGATAGATGTGCACAAAGTACCAGCGAGGAAGACGTCTCACCGAGAAAGTCACTTGTTATTTTTTTATACCCTGCTCACTTTCACCTAACCTAAAAGATTAAGAAAACATACGAGTTCCTCATCGCCGAATGTTGTTTTTGCAGCATTTGCTAATCCCGCTTGCGCTCGTTTGGTCAACATCGTCTGAAAATTTTCATTTATACCTCTGCATAAACAGTGCAATTATACACTATCTATGAGCAATCAGAAAATCATTCAGCCGAGCAGAACCACTGTCACGCTTCAGACAGATGGAATCCCAAATAAAAACGGTGAAATTTCCCAGGAAAAGGGACTCATTACCATCGAAAAACCTGAAATTTCATCCAGTGCAAGAGGCGAACAAAAACAAGCACGGCAATCTTGCAAAAACTTGCTGAACACCCTTCGCGCTGTTCATAAGCTTACTGTGAGGCATCTGAGGTGAAACTCTAAATGTTGGAACTTTACTAGAACTATGGCAGGGATGAATCTGAGGGAAGTTCGCATGAAAGTTTGGTTGCCAATATTCGTTATCAATTTGAATAGACAGATTAGAATGTGATAGTTGAAATGCAGGACTGAAACTCGAGATGTTTCGATCGACAAATGAAGCGGAGGGGAGGCGGGGGAGGGGGGGCGGTAGGGGACAGAAGCTGCAACGGAAACGATAAAGGGAGAGGATAGACAAGGTTATCAAGAAGCAAGAATGGTATTTTGATGAGCTTTTAAGCTTCTGATAAGAAATAGAATATTTGGGAGTTACATTCAAGTCGTGAAACGATAAAAACAGTCTTCAGCAAACTGCTTCTCAATGAGAACTTTTCGCTACTTATGCATGTTTTCAGTATCAAATTAAAGTGATAGGAGAACCAGAAATGATAAGAGATGTATGGGAAGGATAAAAAAAAGAGTGAATCTGGTGATAAGGAATTGGCCATGAATCGATGTGGAACAGCTTGAAGAGAAGGAAAGGAGGCGGGGGGGGGGGGAGAAACTGGGGAGGGTCGCACTACCTCCATTGCCTCACTACACCAATAATGACGTCTTATCATTGATCGAACGTAAACCGAGAACATCACTGTGGCTAACAGAAACGCTGCCACGTTGATTCAGTTATTTATAAACCTCTACATGTGATTAGCGGATTGCGCAGTCATTAATTATTTCTATAAACTTTTCAGGAATTTTCGACGAAAACTTTTGATGTTATAACGAAAAACTGCAGTGATTTTCATAAAAAAGAATGGATTGAGCCAAGAGAATATTATTTCAATTTTCTTTGCTTTCCAGGAAGGTAATTAGTAAATTTATAAGGGATTCGAGGGCGTAAAAAAAAGCGTTTTGAGCATCGAAGCACACTTTTGGCATACAAAGCAACAACAATCTTACAGCTGAGTACATGTAGGCGGGTTAGCGCCGAGCAATGCATGGATGCAAATTTTTCGAACACACTACGAGACGGGAAAACATCAACATCAAAGGGAAAGCAGATGCCGGATTAATAGGCCCTACCACGTCTGCACTTCAAAAGATCATTGCTTGCAAAAGCTGAGTGTTTTTTATTTCCATTAGGAGTTTACAGAAATTCTTCTCTGTGCAACGGAAGACCAACCTGAGAAGACAGTTGACTGGATAATTCGAGCCGAAATCAAAATACGATAAAAATATTTTAGAAGAAAAATGCTTCTCGCCATCGGCAAACTGCAGAGCATCTCGACGGAATTATGGAAACTGGATAAGTTTTATGGAAAAAAAAAGCGTATAAAAACCTCACAGAAAGTGTTTTTCCTCGTCTAAGAAAAATGTCCGGCAAAAAACATCACACAAGAACAAAATGATAGTCTAAAAACACACGCTATAAAAAGATAGCAGCATTTGAATACATGCAGGGAGCAACTATTGAACGCTCGATGAAAAGTTTCCGTGTTATCTTCTTCAAAATTACACATTTCAACCATCTGTTAATGTTTATGAAATATGAAATTAAAGGTCATCGGGAAAGAAATTAAAAAAAAAATTGATTTTCAAATGAATAAATCAGACAACCAAATTGTCATAGGTTATCTTCTGCGTTCAAATGGACGTCACTTATGGCACAAAACAGATTCCACCCTCTCCCTATACACCTCCATCTCAATTCTCTATTCGAGTCGATTGAAAGAAAACATGATAACGATTCGGTATGGATGAGCAAAAGAAATTGATGAGGAATTCTTAACGCACATTAGACTCACTCGTGGAATTTTTTCTCTGAACGAATTTGAGTACTTCGCAGATATACTGACTTGGAATAGAACTGCTCTTGGTCGAAAATCGATGTTTTTAGTTTTTAAAGTTGGGCTTATTTATGGGAGATGGGCTAACAACGGAAACTGTTCATCCATAAAAGACAAATGTTCTAAACGCCATTGAAACATTGAAAGCTAATCGATTAAAAAGCTTTGCAGCCAACTACCAAAACAGTAACAATTCTATGACAAGCGAAACAAGAGGGCATGAAAGATACATCGACTGATCGGAAAAAACACTTTCACTTTCTCTTCGAAGTCCAATCTCATTTCACAAGCTTTCTTTTTGAATGAAAAATAGTTAAATTCATTTCTGATTAAATAGATTAAAGAAGATATTATTATTAAACTCATTTCTGCAAATTAGTCGATGTATCTTTCATTACCTCATCAAACCCATTTGAATCGCCTTCTGAACTGTCAGTATCTTACCTTGAGAACCTGAAATATTGATTGAGAATTTTTATGACTCTTTCAAGTAGAATATTACTGTGTTTTTGTTGTTTGCAGGATTATTTTAAGAATTTATCGAAAAAAAAAGAAGAGGAAGAGCATTCACTGCGATCGCTTAAGACGTGGCTCATTTGTGGGAGATTTGATGACTCAAATGTACATTGAATTCATGATTTGTTTTCTTATTTCTCCGAAGTTTGCACAAGTTTGCTGCTCGATTCTTCAGCCGTTCAGATGTTTCTAATTACCTGAAGAGATGCTATTCTAATACAGATTTTCTTTGCACCAGCTACAAACATGAAAATGCTGCAAGCATACTCAGACTACGCACTCCAATCAACCCCATCACAACACTGCATTGCCAAATGCGATCAAATCGATTCGGTGTCTTTTCTACTCCCTCGAACAATTCATTTCATTAAGTATGAATTTAACAATCATTTTCTCATATATTCTTGCTCAGATATCTCTTTCAATTTCATTATCTCAGAACGTTACTGCTGAAGCATTCACCTCGGTTCGAAGCAATATTATACACACAGCAAAAGTCACAGGTAATTCCCTTTATTTAAAGCGAGATAAAATAGAGTAAATCTCCAACCAGCTCACTGACGAGCGGAATCGTCTTCTTGGTGCGCGAGACATTCATGTTGGGCATCGCGTCGATGCTCTTGTAGAACGCACTGGACGCACTATCCGTCGCACCCGCATCGAAGAACGTCGACTGTAATCAGTGAGGTTAAGGTATTTAATGTTAGCATTTACGTACTTAAATTAAACCCTTGCCTTGAACGTGCCAGTTCTTTCATAAGTGAGCCTTCCCCTTTGCATTGATGCATTTCAGAAAGTTGCATCCGAATAAACGATTCTCTTCAGCGATGGATTCGATTTTTGAAATTTGGCTAATTAGAGTGCAAATGAGACTATATAAACTTTGCGCTCATGTACTACTTATTCATGGAACATATCAACCTGTCCAAATAATATGAACTATATAAATTTAACATAGACCTAGAAACTCTATTCATGCAACTGTGATCCGTAAAACTGGATATGAAAGTTAAATACGATTATATATATAAATATATAAATACATATATATATATATATATATACATATATATATATATATATATATATATATATATATATCATATTATTCATTGCAGGCCACTTTTTCTCGATTTTGTGGCAGCTCAAATTTCCACTGCATAATTTAAGGATCATGGCAGTGGCGGCAGTCGTTTTGTTCTCTTTTTGCTAAGCAAAAGAAACCAATATCATAATACAGAAGTGTGTTTAGCCGTTATTTGAAAAGCAACGTAGAAGTTCTAAAATACACTATTGTTAGTTCTGTGTCATTTCCAGAAAAACTCTCATTAAACCACTCAAAATCACCAGTGAGCTCGAATTTATGGAATCATCTTGAATGCTAAACAAAAACTCCGTAAGCAAGTTGCGGTTGAAATGGCATACGGCTTCTCGAAACGTAATTAATCATCGGCACAAGCATATATGCAGCATTCTTTGTTAAGGTCCATCACTTCAGAAAGTGACACCCAACAACAGAATTGCGAAAAGTCTAATAGCTTTTTCTGCACCTTCGATGAACTTGATTTGATATCATATGTTTAAAAATTTCAATAAATGCAAATTTTGAGCTCATGTGAGAAGAAAATTGCTTTCGGAAACAAAGTAGTCCCTTTCTCTCTTAGCCCTCCAGCAAAGCTTCTCCAGCGGGAAACCTCCGAAGTGGAAAGGTTTTAGCGACCACTGTCTTAGAACACATGAGACCCTTGAAAATTTTTTAGCTATCACTGTCTTAGAACACATGAGACCCTTGAAAATAAGTTCGCCGCCAGTTATCAAAATGTTGAACAATTTTTTTCAGGATTTTTGATGTTTTCATAGAATGGGAAATTCTAAAAAGTTCGTTTCACTGTTATCCGATTTTTTTCATTATTCTCTGCACAGAAATCCAAACATATAACGGCAAAAAAGCTTTACTTTTTGCAGCAACTACACAGCGATATGACAGACAGACGATCTAAAAGTTAACTCAGAAGCTTCGCAGCGACATCAATTGAAAATGATAATACTTTGGTAGCTTCTTACTTTTCATAGCGTTTTGTTTAACCAGTGCCTCCTTGCTCAATACGCAACGATACCAAAAGAAGTTCAAGTGAAGTATGTACACAAATTTTCAGTTTTCATATTATTTAGTGGCACAGACTAAAAATGCAGTCATAAAAACATAAGCAATGAAAAACAAAAAATTCACCTGCTTAAAAAACTGAAAAATTCATAAAGCAATAAAAAGTAGCTAAGAAATTCTAAAAGCGAAGCGAAGACACCACATTTGCCTTCTAACTCGACTGTAAAAGATTTTATTATGGAGAGCGAAGGTGCGGTTATTCGATGAAATTCAGCACTAACGTCGGAATTCTTTGACACAGCGGTCGGCTATCACGAACGCTAATCGTATAGGTAATCCGTGGAACAAAACAATAAAAAAGTGAAATTTTGGTGAACGAAGCGAGCCGCGACCGTTTGCCCATATATTTTAATATTAATAGAGTAACGCACCAAGATAACGCTCCTGCAGTACGAAATTGGAGGAAGCTCAACAGTTTGAGGCTTCAATTTCTAATTTGAGAATCGCAAGCTTCATAACGCTTTTGAAGTTCACTTATGACTGTTGTTGTTGAATTCTCATATTACAATTGTGATTGAGAAAATAGTTTCCAAAAGGTTCTGACTGACAGCTACATGCGACAGCTCATACATTTTTCGAATAAAAGGAATAACCCGATTGTTTGTGATACTTAATGAGGTCGGATGAATAGATTTGAAAAACAAATGTTGTGCATGTCTTACTAGCGGATTGAATAACGAAACTGATACATAAATAGGTAGTGCATTCATTTCTGTAAAAAGTTTTGACACAAATATTATCCGAAAAACTTCAACACAAAGCGTTACAAATTTTTTCATGGAGGTGTTCGAGATGGATCAGTTAATTCGTCATCCCCTCAACTATATTGTGATATTTCGCTAACTCAACCATTGGATTAGTAAAGAGAACGAGGATGAAGCAATCTGAGATTAGGTTGTTGCAAAAGCCTTTCAATCTAGTGTTCCCAAAAGATTCAATTTTTTAAGCGATCAAAATCACTCACTATGTTCAAGGGTGAATTTCCTCTATAGATGTTAGTACGGTCGTCTTTATTGCACTAATAAATTCCGAGCATTTAATTTCTCAAACATTAGCAGATAGTATCGATCACATTTATCTCACTGAAGATAGACACAAGGAAATGGAAAATAATTTAAATGTGATGGCGATGGCACGATGAAATTACATCAGTTCACCATGAATTTTATTACGAGTTGTTTAGTAGATGTGCGAAACGTTGCTCAAGCAGAATGTGGCTTGTGCTATAATCACATCCTTCAAAAAATACCTTCAAAGAGAACTAGCGTACATTTGATGATTGTTTGACATGACAAATACATGAATTGTTTATTAGCTGTTCAACAATCAAGCATTGTCATTTAGCACAACATTGTATCGATCTTCTCGTTGGCCTTTTTTAGAATATATGCGGTCATTAAAGAAACTTCTAACTCTTGAATGTGCAAGATCACAACGTTTCGCTCCCACACTGAGTTGAGAAGCAAAAATAATTTGAAGTGGAAATGAGATGGGAGAGGAATGAAAGTGGAAGGAATGAAGAAGAATGGCATGAGAAACAAACAGAGTGAAACCGTCAAAACAAGAACTGAATAAAATTCAAAGTGGGAAGCATATTAAATTTACAAATGGGTGAAATTTGCAAAATGAGCGAATTAATGAATGATGAGCGAATAAGACAATGGAAACGAAAACAGCGAAATTAGGAGGACAAAGATACATTGCAAGGAATGAAGCAGTGCATGAAAAAAGGTGTGACTGTTAGCTAAAAGAGTTCACGAGCTGATCAGGTGATCAGTTAGAATTATGTTAATGATCATTGTTTAGCAACTATTCCAACAACAATTAGTGCACTTTTGATCTCTTGGCCTTCATATAAGGAACATTGTCTTCAATACGCTATCGCCTCATATGATTCGCTGCATCGGTTTCCATTGTTTTGTTCACTCATTACTCTGTTTTTTTCGTTCATTGCTGGGAGGCTATTCATTTATTCGTTTGTCTTATGAATTTCACATCTGTAAACTTCAACCGTTTTACCTTGTGAAGTGAATTTCGGTTCTCTTCTCGATGGTTTTCCTCAAAGTTACTGTTGTCATTAACTGTAGGCCCAAAGAAATCTCCCTCTCCCCTGGTGTAATTTTTTAACAAAGCATATAAATGTGCTTATTGTGTCGTCTATAAATGCGCGCATAGTGTCATTGCGTAATACTCAGCAATTAACTTCCAGCTTAAGAACGCAGATTTTATTTTGCCTTCATTGTAACGTCAGGCTCCTTTTTCATCAAAAGAACAGTTCGCCTATCATTTCCCACGAAGAACAATCGTTTTTTTTTCCATGTATATGAACTACGTTCCAGTAGTAAAGGACAATTTGGGTGAGAAACTCCTATCTGAGTGCGACCGGCAATGACATAGGGGAAGAAGGGTGGGGGAAGGGGAGGAGCAAGACGGATGGAAGCGGAAGAAGGGAATAAAGGCGCAAAAAATGCAGAGGAAAATGTTAAAGACAATCTGTACTCACAATCCATACTGAAAATCATTAAGAAACCCCTCAGCAAAATTTTGCAACTTTTATTACAGCTATAGCCTGCTGTGGAAAGTCACTGCAATAATTGATCCATTTCTCGGTATCATATGATGGGCATTTCGTGTAATAATCATTTCAAATGAAGAAATCTGTGAGAAAATGGTTTAAAAATCTGTCCAACTGTGGCATTTCTCCGAAAAAATTAAAAAATGAATAAGGCTCGAAAAAAGGGAAAGGCCATAGGATATGGTGATGGGGAAGAGAAGGAAAGTGGCTGAAAAATTAATTTTCTAGGGTGAAATCCGGCGAGACTGATTTTTTATTTTTATTTATTTATTTATTTATTTATTTATTTTTTTTGAGGTAATATTCTCTACCCTCATTGTTATCGATGTTTCACTGAAAAGCACGAAGAGCGGCCTCGACTGTAGCGAAGACAATGAAATCTGCTATTACCTTTCATGCACTATAATCAAATATTTTCTCCTCACTTCTTATCTCTAAGTGCTGGTTGTTTCAGACAGCAATCACAAATGCAATCAACTGCAGCATCGTGTCATGCTAAATCAGCAAATCTAAGCCTAGTACATGAGGTGATCACTGCTCAGACACAAAATTTCGAATAAAGAGAGAGGAAGACGGGGAGTGAACGGGGAGTGAGATGGAATGCATAGGAGACAATCTACTGCAAATAATATAGTTACTAAACATGACTATTTAAAAAGAGGTGAAAAGTCGTGTACGAGTAACCAAATAGAAGATGCGAAAAAACCGCGCATAAGTTTATTATACACCCCAAGTCGAGCGGTTAAAGAAAAACCAAGAACTGGTCTTCCACAATTCCCACTCATTTAATCGCTGGTACGAGCCATACCAAACACTTGACCAGAGAAGGGAAGGCGGGAGATCGGCTTGCCTCTCTTTATTTAATAAGAGTATGTAGAGAAAGCAAAGTGCATAGAGTCTAAAAAGGTAGGGAAAAATTCAACAGAAATAAACAGGTCTTCCCTCATCTCCATCCACGCTACTCAAATTAGAAGTTTTTGCAGTTTGAACTTTGAGCTATGACATACTTGAAGGATAAAAAAGAGCCGAAATCAATGAGAAAGATATTTTGCCACTGTGCTTTTCGACAGACAAAGGGCAATAACAACTACTTCGAACGATCTATAATTCGCTTGTTAACGGAAGTGACAACTCGGTATAGTAGAAGTGATACAGAAATGAAGACAACAAAGCGGAACTAGAACGATGTTTAGTGCATCTGGCTACCTCGTAAGGAGCAATAAAACTGTCTTAAAACATCGACCACAACAGCTTCAACGATGCGACGAAATTAAAATACATAAAACATCACACCTCGTGGCCGAAAACGAGGCATTAGAAAATACGCAGCTAAATGAGTGATCAGGATCTTCCTTAGAAAGGCAGACTGATGTGGAAACCTGGTAATAAGGGAAGTAAGAAAGTGTGACAGGAAGATTCCAAACTACTAAGCAGATTTTGTGAGTTGAATCCAAGATAGTGATCAAAAATAGCCCGTGTCAAACAGATGCAATTACAGTTAAACAATTCGAAAGCAATGAAAAGTAGGTGTGGAACAAGATGCTGCTAAGAAAGATTCATACCGAAAGAGAATTTGAAATTCGAAGAGAAAAAGTGAGCGGAAGAGCAAAAAAACCATGGCCATACAGTGGACGAAGAGTTAACGCTTCAAGAAGAATTCTACGCTATCTCAAGAAAGACTCCATCACATCTCAAAAATCAGTACAAGAGAAACGTAAAGTAAAGCGAAGTGAAAGTTCAGTTTATGGATATATATATATATATATATATATATATATATATATATATATATATATATATATATATATATATATATATATATATATATATATATGTATAAATGGCATAAAGATGGAATACGCAAATACTTTAAAGAATTAGTGATTAAACGAAGTGAGCTCAATGACATGTGAATGAGAAAGGCGTCTGCCCAAATCGCAACAAGATATGATTATGCAAACGTGCCATGCTAAGGAGCAAATGCAAGAGAGAATTAAATGAGGGTTGTGAAAGAAAACCATGATAATAAGGTACATTTGCGGTGGTATGAAGGTTGAAACTATACAGACGTATTTTGGAAATAAAGAAATTTTGGCCAAATTGGACGCCTCATTACAAAGGAGACAGTAGAAATGCAAATCTTGCTTGAATGTTTATCTTGCTATTTCTTGCTATTTGCAACAGTCTTGCTATTTAGAGAACACGAATGTTTGTGTCCGTAACGATGGCTACCAACAAACAGCACCATAAATTTCTTCAAGAAGTTATCAACCACCCATTTAGCAGTTCTCCAGAATCGGCGAACGTTCACCAATATTGATGATCACGCCGAGCAGCATAGGTTAGGAAGGCTAAGTAAGCTGAAGCCTGCCAAGTTTGCAATATCTATAGATCCGATAGCCTCAGGTTAATCGATGCGGTTCCTCAGTAAATGATTAACGCTATCCCAAAGCAAAAGGGTGTTAGGGCTGCATACAACTGATGCAGCACATAACTTCTCCACCGAACTTGAAGAAACGAAATTGGCAACAATTATTTTCCAGCTATAGAAAATGGATTTAAATTCTTTAAAGTCATATCTCCCACGCCCCATCTTGACCAAAGAATACTCTTCAATGACATGCGGCAAGAAGTCCGACCCATTTAGTCGCAGTATGTGGCATAAAAATCACTGCTACCAGATCAGACATCATATCGCAATTCTATCAATTAATGTAGTGGTCATTTATGGAGAACCAATCATTGCTGCAACAGAACACCTGGATTAGCAAAAAAAAAAAAAAAAAACCTAGATAGGTGAGAAAATGTACCAGAGTGACGAACATGATATGCGAATTTGCATTGTGTTATTAAAAGCTGCCGGTTCTACAAATGATACAAAAACTTTCTTCCAGTTATAGAAAATGGATTTATAATAAAGACATAATAAAGCAAAATAAGACACTCCATTGCAAAACCGACATTTGTCCGAAGTGTTTATGAGAAAAGCACATTTTTCTAGCAAATTCCCCCCCCCCCCCCAAGTTTTCCTGAGAGAACAGTTACTCCTCAAAGATAACTGAAGAAATTCAGTAAAGAAAAAACAGCATTTCACTAAAGTGAAAATGAGTGAAAGCGCACGCTTGAGAGGACGGATCGATATGTGCCTTTGCATTTTGACAAATCAGATCTAGTGCTTGCAAAATGCACAGCAACAATGAAAAGATGCCTAATCATGCATGTCCCTACGAAACAAATCGGTACTATAAATCCTCAGCGAAAGAAATTCGTCCGACTCAAACTCAATCAATGGAAGAACATATTTCCTTGGCACATATTAAAACATTTCAATGCGTTCTTTATAGAACCTCACGAACCACAGTAGAGTTAAGATGGGGACGGTGACTGCAGCCGGCTGAAATTATCCACGTGATTTTGAAACCAACGGAAAGAAATGAAGACAAGATGTAAATAGATGTACGCAATGGTGAGCCATCGCCATATTGCACTCTTGCAAAAGTTTGCAAAAGTGCATAATAGGAACACAATGGGGAAAACTTCAGCTCATTGATGTGGAAAGGAAAGAGCGCAGAGATCTTCAAACAAGAAGCACGGTGTTCAATCTTGAAGAAGACGATACATCGATAAAAGATTGGAATAAATGGATTCACGATGATAAAGATTTGATCAACACATCACGCTCACAACAGAAGCGAAATTATTTGCAATTGCAATTGCATTGACATCAGGGTACACTGCTGGTTGTTAAATCAAATTGTGCAAATGATGCAAACCGCAACTAACATAGGCAAAGCTCTCTTGGGAATTTATAATTCGGGTTTGTTTTGAAACATCGATAACATTCTTCCTACTGAAGAAATTGCATGGAACGACCAATTATTCGTAACCTACAAATCAACACTTTCAAAAATGATTTAGTTTAAAGAGCAGTTGTGGTGTAAGGGTGGCAACTTAACGCTTCAACTTAAGAAAAATGGAATCACGCTCTAGGAAAGAAGGCACTCTTGACGCTGAATACACCTCAAGATGAAAAAAAAAAGATTTCACGTAACCTTTTGTTGGTAGACATCACGCACATTGACTTTGGACGATGTCTTGTTTTCAACACCGTTCGAAGCAGGTTGCGACTGGTAGTCGTGCAAGAGATGAGTGCCGGCATGTAAATGAGGGCCGCCATTCACCTTTGATGCGTTATTCAGATGCACACCCAGATAATCCTTGGCAAAATAGCCACCATCTTGAAGCACAAGTGCCGATGATGGCAGTTGAAGTGCGCTTATAAAGAGAGAATTGTAACGTTTCCGCTGCACCAAATTCGAAACACGCAATACGTCCGGCGAACATGCATCTTTGTTCGCTAGCGATTCACTCAGTTCGTTCAAGTTCGGCAGGCTCCGTACTCGTTTCAACGTTTGACGTGTTACCAAAAAGCGGCGGCGCGGTTTTGAGGTACGTGTTCGACGCACTTTCTTGAACGAGCGGGAGAAAGCTAGGAGTGCGGCTCCAGGATCCGCTGCATTTGCGAATCGCGTAGTACGCATATGTCTCGTATGCATCCTCAAAGCGCACTTGCAATATAATAGGCCAGTAAGCCAACCCGCCAATAAACTGGTGACGCTAGAATACTTTCGTATGTTGCTTTACATGAGTGCACATAAGTTGATTGTTCGTTCTATGGAAATATCGTTTAAGCCTCATAAAACGCCAACAGTTTCTAAGTAACACCTGGTGAAAACCAAGTGTTCCAATACTCGAATAATAAGACGGCAGAAGATGAAAATTCCGTTGAAAGCAGTTTGGATATTTGAACACTTTGCAGCGAATGTTGACGGCAGATTTCTGATGCGCAATATAAATCAACCTCGAATGAAATAGTTTTCGTCAAATTGAATATCTCTTATGCAGGTAATAATTGCGCACTGGTGAATAAGAATAAATTAGATATGAAGCCGAAGAAGTGAAGTTGTGAATTAATCGCTGCAATAGCTTGAATATGTGTTTTCGGTGAGTATTGCTGATATTAATAACCAGATGACATGAAGTAACATCAACTCACATAGCACACTGCAAATAGCCCATAAAGCGGAAATGAATCGATGACAGACGAATAACGCTTCGGTAATTGGTATTAAGACGAAATCGGCAAAAATATCCTGAAGAATTCGTTGAAATACAAAACGCATTTCCTTCATTTTCTTTCACGTGGTCAATCATAGTACTCCTGGAAAACTGAATATGACATTACGGTGATAACAAGTAATGTGGAAATTATAATGCCATAAATCATCGTGCCATTAGCCAACAGCATCGAAGACTCAACTCTGAGAAGTGAGGTAAAAAGCAGTTCCCTATTTCTACTCCGATTCGAAAAATTGAAGACAATGGTGAAAACAACGAGCAATATGAACAGTAGAAAAATTTGCACAAGTATACCTAAAATGCTCAGTAAGGATCATACGGCAAAGAATGCAGCGTTCCATTACTGAGTGCGTTAAACATCGTTATCGCAGTGAGATTAATTGAGAACATTCCTTTGTGGAATCCGGATTCTGAATGAAATTTGCATTCCATCCGAATTCAGTGTTCAGGCTAAGAAGAACAATTCGCAAACATATGCACACCAGAATTCTTTCTAAGCGGGTCGAAAGTTGCATTAGAGGTGTTATCAAGTGATACGAGTAAATGACCGTATTCTTAGAACGTATCGACCAGTGTAATGGATGTTATTCAACTGAATCACACATTGATTCATGGCATTCATATGCGGAAGTGCTGGCCGTTTCACTTGCTTCCAACTGGGAAAAATGCTGCTCTGTTATTGACCAAACAAATCAAATACCGAAACTCAAACCTCATTCGCTCCCCCCTCTTCCCCGCCTCCTCCTCACTATGCAGATATCAGTTAACTTCAGTCATTCCATTGCTCCATTCGACCGCAACAAATATCCGCGATAACGAGGGTGATAAATAAGGAAGTTTGATGCAGTTACTAGAAACAGCTAAAATTAATGGAACACTGCAAAATTGCATATACATTATCAATTTATAGAGGAGAGATCTTTCATTGAGTATGACTGACAACGTTAACTGCTTGTATCGGTAAAGCAGTTCCAATCCCCACCACGGGAAGCTTCAGGAGTAAAGACATGATAAACACTTTTGCTTTCATAAAACGCAATGAGCAGGGTAGGTGATTGAAATAGCAGATTATCTACATATCCGACAATACCAATGAGCAATAACAAAATATGGATTATAGCTTTTGTTACACAACAACAGAGTGGTCAGTAGTGTTCATTCGACGGTAGCAAATCGGGGGTTTTCGTTGGTCTTTTCGTTCCTCATGTCACTATCGTGGCATAAAATCCACTAGTGCGATGCTATTCTATCGAAACGATAATTTTCAAAGCTTTTTTTGAAGGTTGCAAAAGCATAGCAAAATTGCAGCGAACAAATAAATTTGTGGTGCACTGTGACACAGCACAAAGTGAAGGCACCAGCAAGTGCGTATTGAGGAAACTGAAGGTGGTAGTGAAGACCACCACTAGTAAATTCATAGGGCCAAGGTGAAAGCAAAGGGGAAGGGAGTGGATAGGGATATAATCACCGGGTAAGAAAATTGATAATGATGTGCAAAGCGAATGTAGGTAGCATGATAAATATATGAAAGACGACGGATAGCGGAAATGAATTACCGGCACATAGCCAAATGGATGAAATGCGCATAAAGCAACAAAGCAGCCGTGACAGCAAGAAGGTTGTTAGCTGGATGGTGAGGGACGACTGCTCTCACCCCTATAGCCGTCCGCCCGGTCTGCCTGAGAGCAATTGAAAGGAATGTCGCGCTACTCAATCCTTGCCACAGCTTCTAATCGACGCCCCTAGCTCACTCTGAACGCTCATTCATCAATTCAATTGCACCTCTCGAATGTCTCTTATAAACATTCATCATTCCCGGACCGCGCAACTCATTGTGCCTCCATTTAAGTAGCAATTTATACTTGCAACAGCACAACATGTCACCACTGTAAAAGGTAGGAAATCATTGTTTAGCTCACCTGACCCCAAACAGGCCAGTCTGCTGGGCATTACACAGACACGCCTTGGCTATTAAGAGGAGGATCTCTTTTATATGAGCCGCATTATGATTTATTGATGAAACTGTGCTTATTTGTTGAAGGGCTGACGTCGGCACATTGGAAAGCGTTTTTGTAATATTCCGACTATTTTTGTCACTAAGCGAGGGTCCGAGGGAGCGGGATGGGAGAGGGTGGAGGGAAGGGTGGGAGGGGGTGGAGTGGAGGATGACCACGGTGTTCTGCCTTTATATTCTCCGAGCGTGACGAACCAGTAAGCCACTCCTATCAAGGTGACAACTGCTTTCAAAAAATAACCACAACAAGATGATCGCTGCAAGAGCTAAGGTTGGAAACAAGAACTAAAATTTCGACATCCTTTTTCAAAACTCTAATCAAACAGATTACGAAAATAAGTGTTTATAATGAAACCTGTCCTTGGATGAAACAGGTGGACTCCCCATCCGTCAACTCACTTGTAAGCGTCCCTGAAGCTGACATTACTATATTACTAATCGTTTGGTTCGTATATCTGCTAACACTCAGATCTCCTCCAAAATCGGTCCACATTACATAAGCAGCGCAGCTTTCTGACACCTAGCTTTCGAAGTGGATTAAACGTATAACGTGTTCTTAACAAATGCTGTTTCGTATTACTTACTTTTGAGTTATTCGCAACTTTGATGCGAAAGGTGGTATTTTGATCGACACAGAAAACAACGAAATGGCAAATTCAAATCTTGGATTCAGTACAGCAGTTCGAATATAAGGAAGGGTGGAGCTTTGCATGAAATACTAATTAAGGGGATGTCAAGAACAGCAATCTCAATTCTAGGTTCTCGTTGCAAAAAGTACAAGGATAAAAATTGCAATGGAAGAAAATATGTGTATCGGCTGTTCGATTGAATGTGCAATACTCTGAAAAAGCCAATCAAGAGGTACCGCTTGGAGCAATCATATTACGAAACAGTTTAGCTGATGCGAATCTATGCATTCAATTATACATCAGAGCAGTAATTTCATGCCAATAACAGCCTTAGGACAGACATCTTAATAACAGATCATCGAGGCTATTGTTCAGACTGTATTCAGAAAGGTTCTTCGATGTGACGACGAGATGACAGCCACTTTCACCTGACTATTAAGGAAACGAGGGCATATGGGAATATTAATCAGCAATTAAGAGCACTTCAGTTTGCTTAGGAGAACTCAGGTAAACTGTCTGTTTGAGAAGGAAAGAGAACGTCTTAGAAGGTGTGTTGTAAGTATATTTTCACAACTTTGCAGCGAATTAAAAGCGATGTTGACTGGAGGGCCTCACAAACTGTCTAAATTGTTCCTAGATTACCCCCTCCTCCGTTAAATTCGGTATGTTTCATTCGATTAAGGAACTGATCACCAGCGATGCTTTCATCCAATGAATGTATAAATTTTTATTTCTGGAAATGTACGCTGTTTACTCACCGATGAAAGGATGAACAAATAAAGAAATAGTAGTCCCAGTGCGCACTTAGGTGCTTTTTTAAGTAAATGTAAAAAAGTAAGTTTCTATTTTTCCCTAAATTCAATGAAAAATGCAATGGTCTTCTTCAAAATTTCCATTATCCTCATTAACCTTTAAACGTTTGACAGAACAGTGGTGTTTATTTGACAAGCACGAGAAAATTTTTTCAACGATGCTGAAAGTTGGTATGAATAACATCGGGAGGACTCTAAATCGCATTCGTGCTTTCCTCATTGTTTCACCAAAGTTTTCGACGATTCGTAATGCTATCATCATTAATCCAGTCTTAATTCTATAATACTCCAAAAATTTTTTTCCCTACTTTGCTTCCCTCAAAATACACGGCCAACTAATTCATGTACGGCAATGACATCAGGCATGAAAAAAGAACGGGAACGCATTTGTATGATAATATGAAATGAACTGTTCCAATAAGAATGCAATCTTGTTTTACAAGAGAGGGTATATTTATCACCTTACTAAACCGCTAGTGAATCAATTATTAGGTATTTGGAGTCATTCGAGTGCTCAAAGAAGCGACTGTCAAAATGACTTAGACGATTGTTGATAGGTATAACGAAAGCTGTTATGTTGAAACAGCGACGGGGTGACCTAGTTTATAGAATCGAAAACGCCATAACGAAACTTGCAAAGATGTTTGCAGCGTCCCATGTCTTTAGGGGAAGGCACAACAATAAATAAGAAGCTAAGATGTGCTAAGTGGAAATGGAATTCGTTTTCAATAAGCCATGATCCACCTCTTTCACAAGTTGCCCTTAAAAGTAAAATGTGCAAAACGATGCCCATATTTCAACTGACTCAGCAGTCTCATTACACAAACTTCACAGCTCTTACACAAAAGATTCGTTGTCCCGGATAAAATGAAGGCCCAATAAATATACCGTAAAACTTACATGATTTTCTTTTCGTTTTAAAATGTCTAGAAGTCTTTCGAAGTTGATGGATGAACCGAGCAGCGTTATAAGAGATTATCATGTCATCAATATTAGTGCAATAAATTTCATGGGACTAACTTCAGCAGTTTCATGACTGACACTGCCTGATAGACAGACGGGCAGAGGAGACTCAAGCATTCGCATAGATGCACAGACGTCCTTATAATGCACTTTCCCAAAGCATAGAAATGCATAAATACGGATCAGCGGTGAGATATAAGGACGGCATGCTAATTAAGTCGGTGCAAAGAAACAACAGCAAATCATTCGATTCACAGAACCGCTTAAAGTCTCGCATCGAGAATAAAACCGTAGGATTCGCAGAGTGTAATTTAAAAAAGAGGAAACGACATTAGGCTGCGGCTCTTCACTTTAACATACTGTGAGCATTTTTGCGACTATCATCTCCTTTAAACTTGGCGACCTTTTTCATTTTATTGCTATGTATTTTTTACTTTGCTATGAATCCATTACAACCATGTTTTTGCTTACCTTGCAATCGTAGGTTCTCGATATCTAAAGTAAAAAGACGCAATTGATGGAAGTTATAGCTCAGCAGTGCTTTGTAGCAGCGAGAAAAAATTGAAATTAGAAAGCGCAACATCTAAGAGCGTCTTTGAAAACGAAATGCGGTGAAGGCAATAGAGTAAATGTTGTCGGGGTGCCATCGATTCCCCCGACGAACACAGATATGTTATAGTCGAAAGGAGATTGAAGCATCGAAACTGCACACACTAAGAATAACCATCCGACAACAACCGCTTGGTTACTGGCAGAAGAATCAACGATGAACTACCCAAGTTTATTTCCAAACAGAAATCGTTTCCAATATACACCAAGGCAATCTAACGTCACTTCTTTTCTATAACAGGAGTCTTTCAACACTTCTCCCTTAGATTAACGTATTAACATCCTTGATAGACGTTGTGATGAAAAAACCTCAACTACTAAAAAATGATGATGAATGAGAGGGCGCGTAGGTCCTTCAACTATCGTACCATCTTCACTTCTCAAATCGATGTAAAAAATAAACAAATCAAGCTTGGGAGCAATTGCAACACAAAATGAATGAATTTCTCGCAACTTTGGAACTTCATGAACAAGCAGAAAAACTCGATATAACAGCGTAAAAATGCTTTAAGAATATTGAAGCATTACTGCAAATGTTAAAATATTCATTCTCTACTACGCGAAGACAAATAAATACCACGTATGCTAGAGCAGTATCAAATAATCATTATTAGTTCATTTTAACTGACCAGCCAATGAAACCCTAAACACTCTTTCTTTTTTAAATTATTGAACCGATTAAGGTGCCAAGTCAAACCGAATAAAGCGACGATTTGTCGCTTAAACTGACCGCTATTCTTCCAGAAATTACCACATCGTTTAAATCACTTGTAATTTTTGAGAATTTCGCCGCAACTTTCAAACATTCATGTAAAGTTGAATAAAAATGGGATATCGCTAACTGTGCCATTCGCAAAAAAACCAAAACAGTAGTAAAATTATACGGCTGACTTGAGAAACTGCTTCAATATAGCACGAAGTTTGGGATGTGTCAATTTAAAATTTAGCGATCAAAGTGGTATATATTGGCGGCTTAGCAGACAGCTAGACAGGTAGCGATGACATACCCAGGTTGATCATATGTCTATAATTGCCGTTTTCAACACGGCAAATTTTCTATACTACGAACCAACTTTTCCGGATGGAAAACGAAGAAAATTCCCTGAATTTATTGCAATTTTGTCAACACCCAGAAATCCGAAATTAATGAGGAAGTTGACCACTAAAAAGTGCATCGAAATTAAGGAAATGAGAAAAACTACTATAGGATAAGAAATCCCATTATGCATTTTCAAAATCAAAGTTGAAGCAAAGTAAGTTGTTTCAATATCGCACTGTATGAGGAACAATGTCGTACTAAGGTTGCAAGAGAAAGAGTTTCCAAAAAAGCATAACTGAAATTGCGAAAAATTTAATTTTCGCTTATCAAGAAAGTGAACTGAAATTTCAGTAGAATCCAGAAATGCACACATAAAAACGAAACAAAACATATATAGTTGGAATTCCAACATTATGGAAACCGAATCCCATTGGATTTTAAATTAGAAAACAATAAAATTTTTCTGGGCAATAAACGAATGTCATTGCAGATACGTTGCAAGTCTTACTTTACGGATCGAAATCTCCAATTAGTTAATCTATTTGAAAGAGGTGTCTTACGTATGGCACACATATAATCTGTTATTCTAATAGCGCACAATGGCAGACGTTTAATGCGACACTGCAGACTGGCGCTTACTGGGAAGCCTCAAAATAGCATAGATAATATTGTCCGCTCTGCCAACAGTGTTATTGTTTTTCAATTCAAATGACATTATAAAATTGTCAGCCGCATTGTATACAATAAAATCAAACGGTAAACGATTAAATAATATATATCGGTGCAGTTCGAAACGAACATCCTAGTGAATGTTTCGGGGCATAGAATGAGAATCTCTTGCACTTGATTTCTTAATGCACGCTAGATGAGTCTGCAGTATCTGATAAGGGAAAATGCCAGTGGTGAACAAGAATATTCAGCATAGTCAATATTAGAGTGCCCATCTGCTTCAAATGTCACGTCTTTGTAATAAAATTAATGCAATTTAGTTATTTTCTTCGAGTTCAACGAATTCCCGAGAAAAAATCGCTTTTGCAACACAGTTACGTCGTTTAGCTGATGAACAATTGTACAGGTGCAGCGATCATTTGAAAATGACTGGCCCGTAATAAAGAACGATTAGCAACAGACATTTGAAAATCTAAATAAATTTCATCAATAAAAAAAATCAGCAAATCTTTTGTTTCAGACGCGTAATTAAAAAAAACAAACAAACAAAACAAAACATTTATCTCACTTATCAAAACACCGTAAATAACTTAAGGTGATATTTAGGGACTCCGGAATGGTGATATTAAAACGCTTATATATATGAAAAATAACGTCATAACACTTATAAGGCAGATAAAACGAAACAGAATCGTCGATTTAAGTGCAAGCTGGCAAAGAAAAGCCCAATATTTGAAGAGTTTCGGAGGGATCAACTGTTCAAATAAACAGCTCTTCGTGTCGTGCAAAGCATTCCATGAAAACTAATTTGCTTAAAGGTTATCGTTTCAGAACCACGAATGAGATGAAACCCGTTCGAGGTAAAACAACATCTAATATGCAAAGACACAAGGCATCGAATACAAAAATTTTTAGTCGATTCCTGAGAAGTGAAATGGGTGTCTTCAATAGCGATAAAGAGAATTATGCCTTCTCGCAAGCTGCATCTGCTGCAATGGAATAGAATCACATTCCTAAGGCGACATGAAACACTATCCATGCGATGCTTCATTTGCATTTCTTTAATTATTTTCTGTTGATGTCACACTTTGAAAGCAACAGCGAAAAATGATGAGAACAATATGATATCCATTTCACAAATGACTACTGCATGCAAGTATCTATAGCGAACAAAGACTGACCAATATTTAGCAACAAATACCATTCAAATTTATATGTTCGTTTACTCTATAATCTCGTAGGTTTTTTTCGAAAACACTTTGAAAATTGAAAACTCTCGAAATAGCATCAGAAAGAAAACTATTGAAATACGACAAAATGAAAACGTCAAAAAATGATTTATTCACCTCAAAACTATCTAAGTGAGTCAGGTGCACAAAAATTTTGCCAAAAGGTCATCCAAATCTAAACATTTCCCATCGTTATACAACCAAATGTTGTGGAAATATGAAGGTTTTTCTTTTGATTATGACAAGCATAACGGCGCTAAATCATTAATATGGCGTTGACAAATTCTCCACTATATGCCTGTTTTTGACCATGCTTATGTAACAGATGTTGTCAACGAATGATAAATGCATGAGATATAGTGGTCTTCTTGCTTTGCATGGAGAATTAACGTTAAATGAGTTATCAAGGTTTTTCCAGTGGTAGTGTCAAATGTATTTTATGGAAAGAGGAGGGAAAGAGTAACAGCTGGCTCCTGATCGCTCAGTCGGCAATTACCTCGCTTGATTTTTTAACGGAAAATATGACCATAAATTTCAAGCGAGTCATTCGAAAGTTTAAGTGAATGCATCTTTCTCATTTTATGACCTACATTTCTTCTCCACCGATTCTGGCTTGAATCATGCTGGAATCCTCATCGCAACTCATTAACTATGCCTCATTTCTATCTACCGTTTAAGCGAATGCAATCGATTCACGCTTGTAAATGTTTCGCTTGCCTGTCTTTTGACATGGATTCCTTGGAGACTCTTTTTGGAAATCCAATGGCCGCAAAATGCTACTGACAGTTTTTAAGGTTTTCAGATTGCAAAAAAATGCGCCCCTTGAAAGAGCATACGATTCAACTTTATTGGACATTTTTTGAAAGTAAATTGGAATTAGCCACAATGAATCAAGGGAAAATGCTCAAGTTTCACGAGGCCAAAATTGGATGAAATTTAGAGGCGTACTATCAACAAAGGAAGTTACAACCCATCGAGTTTGCGTAATCTAATAACATGCAGACGAGATTTTTCATTTCAAAAGTAGCGAAACCTCGAGGAAGGTATCGACGAATCATAAATAAATGTAGTAAATTTCTAACAGAAAAAGGCTTACGTTTGGGAGCATGCCTTTGTGGTAATACCGCCAAAGCGTGTGAATAGGCAAAAAATGGAAACCTTCTCTGGATATCTGTACAAAATTCCCTTTGGGAAGTCTTCCCTCCTCCCATGCCCGTTTCTAGAAGCTGTAGTCCCTAATAGCTAATGTTGCGCGTTGTGCAGTCCCGTTCGTATGCTAACGATACCGAAGCTTAAGGCGGAGGTTGGCGCCTTGATTCAATCTGCCATTGAATGCTGGGTTATTGAAGCCACATGACAATAACAGTCCGCAGAAATGTTCGATTGTGCCCATTATAATCAGCAGATTTTATGAATGAACGCTTCTATGGTAGTGATGAATAAGTAATTCGTATTCGTGTTTTGTTTCGAGGACAACTGGATTGCCATACTGCCATCTCGTAGCTTTGGACCTGCAGAAGGCCCACACTTGCTGGTAAACAAAGTTGCCATCTTTGATTGTTTGATACTGCAAATACCTTGGCACTTCCTAAGGCACTGCAGGAGAATCTACTTTGGAACTTTGTATGTTCCGAGAATTACAGGTCTTTTAATTTATTTTAGAGGAACACCTAAGGTGAAGGTTTTCAACCCCTCGAAAACTTAACAAATTGAAGGGAAGGGAAACAAATGCAGAAAATCCAAATATGTTGCACAGATGCTCTTAAAATTCTCTGCTGCAATGCAATGTGAACACCTTGATCGACAGACGAACGACTAATATTTGCCGCATATAAGAAGTTCATGGAAGTATTCATTCACTGTATTCTGTGAATGGCTTCAACGGACTAAAATTTTGGTGTTTTCTTAAGCCCGCAACGAATATCACATGCCCCAGCATTGCGGGCATATCAAAAAGTCGAAACTGTTATCTGCTGAAGCCATTGGCAGAAGACGATATAACTCCTTGGAGATTAAACATAGATCACTAGACCAGGCTGAAACTAAAAGTACATTTGCCCATTACGCTTGGTAGAGTTCGACAATTAACACCGATTCTGAGCCCCTCCTCTAACTGAAAAGAACGCAAAAGAGAAAACAAACAGGATGCTGATGGAAAGCTATCCATTTGAAAATAAATGGCTTAATAAATTCCCAGGTGATAATTATTGATAGCAAAAAATTTGTCCGAAAAAAGAATATACCAATGTGCGAAAAAGCACATTACCTCCGAGACGCACAGGTCACCCTTTCAACTTCTAAGCATTATGACGTCGTTAACAGGAATTAATATTAAAAAGAACTGACATCCTGCTTGCGATAACACGACATGCCCCTTCACAATGTTTTGAGTGACCCCATAAATAGTGCAAATCTCCTGAAAAAGATCTCCTCTCCTGCAACCTCATCAATATAAATTAACATCACATGAGGCAAATAAATAAAATTTTCATCGATTGGTCAATGTGTAAATTAGAGAAGACTATATCGTACATCATCCCTATCAAGTTTCATCGCCTTCACGCTAATGTTTCCGAGCCAAAAACATCAGACAGACAGACATGTTCATACGCCTAAGCAAAAGCCAGTGCAGCGGCAAAACCTTTAAATGCAAAACTAATAACCGGCAGCGCAGAGAAATGTAAAGTATTCACAGCTTCATTCGACCCTACATTAAATTGCCAACGCCCGCGAGCATTTGAAACGCTTTTAAAATCAGGTGGGGAGGGAATAGTCTTAAAACAAAATTAAACGAAAAAACCATATCAAAGAAAAGTGTTTTCGACAAATTATCTTCAACTCCTGGCATTTAGCGCCTTCATCTTTTTTAAGAACCGAGGACGATGAAAGGGCCAAGAGGCAGAGTGCAGTGAAACAGGATGGAAGCATCGAAAAAAAAAACAAAAAATTGTTTCGCCGTTGATGCCGTCGCTATTGAATAACGCCTATTAAACAATCGTATTTTTTTACTGGTGCTAAGCTTTCCAGCGGAATTTTGAAGCGTAGCTGAGTGGCGAAATCTAATGCTGTGAAATACTGATCATCTTATTATCAGAAATACCCACATCGTTAAAAAATTTGACGATTTCAAAAATTATGACGTTACTGCGAGATCACTGACAGAAATGGGTTAGAGAAAGAAAACTGTTCAAAATAGCGGATCGGAGAACAACAAAGAAGCAAAGAGACATAAAAACAATTAGCTATTGAAATTACTAGAAAGTATAGAATTATTGCTATGATCAGAACCGAATAAAAGCTGTCAAAGGCAATTTCAAGCAAACAGCCAGTGGGGACCTCAATCACTTCTCAGCGTCGCGAATGTGACACATTGGCTGTTGCTCTAAGATGTCATGAATTTGGTAGCGAAATGTGCCATGAACATACTCACTAACATGCCTAATATAAACAACGCAGGCAGTTCGGGTCCTATCCCCAGAAAAAAAAAGAACTTCGTTCATCACCAAAGGAAATGTAACGAAGGCTAGATCTGCTGAATGCGCCAATGAAAACCGTTCATTAGGTCACGTCTAAACGCATAACTGTGGATGGCTAAGAGAGTATTTCATGTAGTTTTCTATATTATTAAAAGCAAGGTTTTACACAAACAATAAACACTTTGTTTGAAGCTAAAAGCCTATCTCTTCCTTCAAAAACCATACGTTAGTCAATTAGAAAAGACCCACGCGTATAATGACCACACAGTGCAACAGTCCTCATGAAAAACTGCATTAAGTGTACCGTACCAGAATATGGCTGCTATACGGTACATGCAATACTGTGCAGTTCGGTGCCGCGTAAACGCGAAAACAATCTACGCGGAACAATAAATAAGGGAAACGTTCGCCCCTTAACAATAAGAACTATGATGCGTACAGAAATATGACTCTTTAAATCGAAATCACTTTTTGACTCATAAGGATGTTCTCATATTCTATCATTTCATATTGGGCGTAAAGAAACTAATTACAAATATTTGTGCAGAAATGACGAATATCAACAAAGGTTTTAAGAGGGTATCAAAAGAGAACGAACGATGGTAAAATCGCATACCAGCTGATCAGAAACCGTCTGAAACGAAGAAAGGAAAGATGGACTCATCAATAAGAGATAAATGCGTTGTTATGTCTTAGAACAAGCAAAATCGTTTTCTATCACCTTGGTTTGGGAGCTTTTGCGTTCCTGACACTATTTTTCATTCTTATGCCAAAAAGCGCTTTTAACTACGGATTTTGAAGCTAATAATCATCGCTCTCCTTGTAGCTAATTTCAAAACTTCTGCGATTTTATTGCTTTTTTCACTTCTTGATACTAGAAATTGTATTAATATAAATGGTTAGATCTCCTTATCAATGAACAATTCTGAAAGAGTTCATGGCCAGCGATCTACTATTCCGACGAAGAACGAATGATACTGTTAATGGTACTTGTAACAAACATTCAACAATGTTTATAAACACTATTCCGTTAGAGCAATTTCAATATTGATTTATGGTATAGGACAACTGCATCAGCAGACGTGAAAAATTGCTGAGTTTGAACAAAAAGAACAACAAGATGTCCACTGGAAGTACTTTTCAGTGGTGGAAAGGATGAACTTTTTTTCACACATAGAGTATTTTCATTTAATTTGTTGCTTAACATTTCCATAAAAAATTAACTTTCTATCGATGATATTAGTGCTATTTTTTGATGCGTCAAATTAAAACTCTTAGAGAAAGCATCAGAAGAATTCGAAAGATTAGAAGAATTGCAAAATCTATCGACGGAATAAATAAGGTGCCACTTTGTTGAATGATAAAAATCTCATAAGAAATATTCGCCTCCGAAGCGAATATTGAAGATAACGACCGTTCTCAAATTTAGAGCATGTTAAATTAATAAATACAAAAGATTCTATCTTTCAATGCTCCATTGAAACAAATTTGAAAAAGAAAACTATTTAATATTTCAGCTACGTTCATAAAAGCATTGCTTGAGGGTCCACTTCTACCGAACTTGACGAAATTTCGACAGCATTTTGGATCCTTTAGTGCAAATATTGCTCTTACCTTATGCGATGCTGGCCACAATGAGAAAAAAGTTCCATTTTTTCAAAAAGTGAAGAACTGCCGAAGCATTAGCAGTTTCTAAAAAACGAAGGGAACAATTGAATTCTTTTCGGAGCCGCCGAAAAGACCGCAACACAAATGACAATCAGATGACTTTATGAAAGTTTGCAAAAGGATCTGTGTGCACAAGGCACAATAAACTTTAAAATGAACTCAGTTGCGAAACCAGTGTTTGCCATTCGTTTTAGGGTGAAAGAGACGACTTCAAAGCAGCTGAAACCGAATCCAAATACAAGAAAGTGCGCGACAACGATTTCGAGTTTTTAGTTCCACACAACGGAGTTCGACAGTACTTCCAGTCCATCCTTTCCAGTTCCCTCCCCCTCAGCCCCTTCCCCGGTGACGAAATTATGTGCTATGTGAGGATGGTATCCAGTTCTAAAAAAGGCTTTACTAATGAGTACAAATTCAGATATTAGGAGATCCGCACATGAAGCTTTCCCTTCCATTCCACCGTCATTCATTTCCAATGCATAATCGAATTTCATGCCCACGGATTGATTCTGACAGTGGTTCAACTATCAAAGGTCCTCTGCATGATCGCGTTCTAGGTGGCACAGTGAAAACAACGGATGAAAACATCACTCGCGCATGTATGTATGGCTGCCAACAGATCTACGTCTCATGCAAAAAGCATGAGCCCAGCTTTCCTCAAATGTAAGGGACAATTAGATCATTCGACCAGACGATCGGGCTACTTTGCAAATTTGGGATTAATTTCAATCTGCCGGCTGGCAATAAAATGCATTCATAAAAACCGGAAAGCACAAAGGCGTAGAATTATTCACAAATCGATTAAACAGCCGACGAGGTGGAATTCGAGCAAAATCGCTCGAAAATGCACGAGCATGTTAGAGCGTAGAGAAAGTTTTGTGCTTGGTGCGATAAACAATCTTAGAAATTCTCGTTGATTAACGGCTGCCGCCTGGGAATATATCGATGGCATGTGCAGTCAAGCTCTAAGCAATTGTTCTGAGCAAAATGCCACATAACAACAAAGATATGAAACGAATATAAAAAGAAGAAACTTGTGAAGAGATTTCTATAATGGGTGCATCCGATTTTTCAATTTTTCTGTTTTATCCTGGGAAAATTTTTTATTGGCAGATTCTGAATGAAAAACGTAGGTGTGGTTTATGATAAATCCCTCTCATGGGGATCACTGGCGAATTTACCGGAAAAACTATTGACAATGAAACTGAGCAAAATCTTATAGCTGAATAAGAAAATGATCGGAAAAGATTCGAAAATGCGATGCTGAACATTTACTGCAGATGAATTGCAGCCAAAAGTGAAGAGATCATAGTTCACTGATTAGAATGCCCATTCTCGCATGCAGCCCCACTCCCCTCCCCTTCTCGAAAACTAAATCTGCTACCGATCCCGGGAAATGAAAGAAAATTTCATTCAATCAGGAATTATATAAGAAGTCTCTCGCAAACTCAGGGAAAGGGAAAAAAACCTAAAATATGATAAAGGAATATTTCGTTCATGAACGCCGGTTGGTGCTTTCGAATACAACGAATTAGTTCAATGAAGTGCAGGATAATAGTAAAATGGTTGGAGGCTACTGCCATGCACTGATTTATAGGAAGAGAACGCAGCTGATCTCGATACTTAAAAATGGCTGCTCGAAAATGTGCACTTCGCATCGATGAACCGCACGCGCAATTACACCATTTCTAGTGTGCTCAACAATTATAATTTTCAACTATAACGGAGAGAAAAACTCTTTTTTAAAAGAATTTCAGATCATTTAGGGGATGCAAGGCAGGAATGGATTCAATTTCTGATAGAACATGCATGGTATGAGAAGCATGCCATCCCTCAATCAAAGGTGGCTTCAATTGGCATTTAAGTGCCATATTCTCGAGCAAACAGTAAATAATGAAAAAGACGGAAGAGAAATAAGGAGTCATTAAAAGTCCTCGAAAGCACATCCAACATACGAAGCAAAAACAGCAAAAACGTAAGCTTACTGTGACATGAATATCGCAAGACATTTCGCATTCAAAATCAAACATTTAGAGAGTTAGATGGGCAGCAGATTAGAGTGAAATGAAACTGAGTTTAGGGGAGAAGCTAATGAATTCCCAACTGTGTAAGCACACCAAGTATAGCATCACTTGCCACTGTATAAATGGCACAAATACAATCTCAAGCTAATTTCAGAAGAAAAAACCCGTTGAAAAAACTAGAATTCAGCACAAGACAAGAGCACTTTATGTTCAGATTCAAGATGAAAGCATGACAAAAAAAGGAGGTTTGTTTCTCTGCAACAAGACGATGGGATAGATTCGCAGAACATGTCGAAGAGAGCTAAGAGCGGCGGGGGGGGGGGGAGTGGAATAGAAATAACAAAATTCGGCCAGTAATCTTTTACGCCCGCCCTGCTCATATAGAGAACACATTCACCTAGGGGATGAATCCCTCAGTGTATTACAACCACACACCCTCCCCAGCTACGTGTTCACATAGTGAGCAGAATTATGAAAATTTCCCATTTTTGGAGTTTCGGTGGGAAGTGTAATAAGAAGCATCAAATTCAATAACTGAAATTCTCCTTCGGAAGACGGGTCACTCATGTGTGACAGCATTGAAAAGATGTGAGCAATGTTTGTGGTCAAAGATATTCAGAAAGAAGTGCTACTTACTGTCGCTGACAGTAAAAAGGACAGAATAGGCAGTAAAAATGCCAATAAGCTTGTTGCTTAACCGTCCCATACAGCTGTTCAACTGCTAAATAAACCGATTAAAATTGAGAGTTCAAAATTGCTGCGGATATATACACACCTTCAGAACTACTGTCACATATATACTTCCGCTTATTTTGTTGGGCCTTCTGGGAAGATGCGTAATAGAGCGATGAATGTGGTAAATTTAAAGCCGCATTTATATACGCAAACCACTCAAAGGAGACTTGCATTATTCAAAGATTTGGAATGTAATAATTTTCGCTTCCAGTGAAACAGTCCCCATACTCACAAGGGCCACTACAAGGAGATTGGATTTGTTATCATTTATAAAGTTTAAATCACTCATAGTTTTGCAGTCTTAAAAGTCTTTAATCGATATTCCCATCGAAATAAGCAGCAATCTACGCCTTGGTCGGTTTTTTTAAATGGAAAAACTGATAGGACAATACTGAAGACATTAATTTAATATCGACGTCTCAGGAAGTGTTTTAATAGGCAAAAAATCTAAAAATTTATGAAACTCACAAGAGAGAATACAGCCGCAAATGAAATGATTTTTGTTACCGTCACAAAGAAGCCTCTTTGGCTAACGTTATGCAATAGCAATGCTCATACCGTTTTTACATGAAGATTTTTTTTGACGTTGAAGCCTTACGAAATGGCAGTCCCATTTTGCTCATAAAAATATAATGACCTGTAAGGAATCGCAGTAAGATGTGAAACAGAAAGCTTGACATGTTTTAACCAATTCTGACAACTCTTTCTTCCATTTCGTGAACGAGTCACTATTACATCAAGACGTCAGTTATTCATTCTCACGTTTTCAGTGGAAAAGGCAAACCGTATCTTAAATTCGCTATGATATAATCGATGAATTCAAAAAAGAGTGAACCAGCGATAAGAAAAGAAAAAAAAAACTTTTCGCTGAGGATAACGACAGCTGAGTGGCAATAAATGAAATGAGCATTTCGCTGATTTCTTATATCGTCTAACACATAAGACTTCAAACTCAACGAAGCTAATGAAGAGAAAATAAAGTTAACCAACGATGCCATTCCGATTTCAGCAAAAAAGGAGGCAATCTGACCGCAACGAATTTAATATATCAAGCAAAGCAATTGCACAACTTCACGAAATTGTTAAAAACTGCTTTACAAACTAAACGAATGAGTGTTTCGTTTTTTAAATGGAGATTGAAGCTTTGCAAAATGATATATGTCGATTTCTATTATATCCGTGACGGATATAATTGAAGAGAGGAAAACTACTAATTAATATTTCAAAATATTCCTGAATAAAGAAAAATTTTCATCTAAAAAACGACGACATATTTGTACAGTTAAACAGCTGTTAAATTAACCCATCATTTCTGCAGTGCTCAGTAAAATCGAGTATATCAGAAAACTTAGCGGAGAGAGGAAAACTCTTGTTCTGTATGGCATTTATCTGAATAGAAGCTCATCCAGAGTTTTATATGTTCATGGATAAACATAAAAATAATATACCGAAAACAAAATGGCTGCAATCACTGAAACGAGAGGAAGCGTCGAGTTTATGAGTGGAACTTAGTAAACTTACAGAAAAAAAGAAAAAACATATGACTGCGACGAAAGGTTTGTATATTGTGATAACTATCGTATCTCACCTCAGCCGTCAACCAATGAATGCCCCACGAAACATTCTCCTATCGTTTTTGCGGCACTTTCAAGTGCCTTCAAGCGAGCAGTTCGGCTACCGTGCCTTCAGTGAATACATTTTTGAATAGTTTATTCAAATGAACTGACTGGTTCCATCTTAGTCCACTATCTCCTTTAAAGGAACACACTTTGTGGTGCCTTATAATAGTGGTAACTTATAACAATGTTGTATCCATTAGCAACGTACCACTGACATAAGAGACATGTTCAACGAACCGTTTAGCGAGCATATTGATTACCGAAATGTAAAAAGAAACGTCGAACATAATTCTAGGAATTTTTGTGCACTAATGACATATTACGCGCACAACGACTCAAATCAAATCCATGCATTTTGTAAGATAAGAGATATCCACATTCTCAAAGATTCCAATAAAATAATGCTCACACCTCCTCTCAGTCTACTGTCCCTCCCTTCTTCGTCCCCAATCCCGTGAGCCTGCGCTACAAAACACTCTGACATCTACATCATCCTCAGCCATGAATATTAATGATTCAAACGATGTGACGTTAATGTAAATACAAATCATATGTGAACTGTGCAACGCTAACAACATGCTACTTTTTTTGCTGTGATATTAAACGAGGCAGACTTCATTGTACTTAAGCGATAAACATTGTTTGTATTTAAAGTGCACTAATTACCGATCATATCTAGCACTAATTAATTTCAAATATACTGGATAGAGTATATATGGGAAGGCAAGTCAATAAGTTTCCATTTCAAATACAGTCATGTGGATTCAGTCGGATTTCCATTTTTATGTAAAGAGGAAATTGCCTTTGAGAAATTAATACGTAAATTGAAGATGAATTGATAACATTTTACACTTTTTATAAAGAGAGGTATGCTGTATGCTTAGATGCTGATAGACTGTACTGTGTTTATACTTTCTTGAGAATGTCAGTGGTTTAGTTATAGTAATCGCGCAGTAAGGGACAACTCACGGTTGCAACCTTTTTCCTTTGAACATTAGTAACTTCTGCACTCTAAATATAATGCCCAATTTTATGGCATAAGTTTATCGCATTTTTCGATGATTCTATCACAGTAAGTGGAAACATTTTCAAGACTCTATTCTAAGAAATTAAGCAGAAAACGCAAACTATTTCGGCGAATGTTGCTCGAAACTAAAAAATTTGGAAGAAAACTGTAGACAGACGAAACTTTTTGTAAGCATAAAGACTACATTAATGAAAGTGGTGTGCGAAACTTTCAAAGCTCATGAAAACATAGTGCAAAAAAGGAAAGAGAAAAAGTAAGAGTGTGGGCGAATGAAAGTGGAAAGTCGACTATCTTGTTAGGTTGTTCTTTCGCTTTTTCTGCCTCTTTCAAAGTCGCTGTTGCGAAAATTTGACAAGCCTATCTGCGCTTCAACATAAAGAGCCAAACATCAAATACTCCGGTCGCTGATGTGTGTGTGTTCTTTTTTTTTTTTTTTTTGTTTGTAGCACTTGAAGCAGAAGCAACAACAACAGCAATAGCAACAACTGGTAAAGTGTTATGTGAAGATAAGAACGCTTTTGCAGCGTAAGGACCAATTTCTGAGTGTCGTAAATGAGGCATGGAGAGTGTTGAATGAGAAATTCGCAATAATGACAGGTTTTTCTGCAATATATTAAGCTTTTCAGGTGGCTATTTTTTTCTAGTTGAAGGAGACATCTTGAATATTTAGCACTGCAAATTTCAAAGCGCATTCAGTTGAAGCTTCATCATGATCGCCTCAATCTATTTCAGCAGACAGAATCACTGAAAAGCGAGGGATTGAAAACTCAAACGCCACTTGAAACAATGCGCATCAAAAAATTTACACTCATGATTAGGATAGGCTTCGAAGAATTCGTCAGTCCTCATCCACCACCGTATTTCCTCATACAAAATACTTGTATTGAAGCGCTACTTGGAACGGAAAAATTCATCATCTTTTAAACAGCTCTGTTCTTATGCAATATATCTGAATTGAAAGACCACGAATACAGGAAACAGTGAGTGAAGTTTTCTCTTTCTCAGTTGCTCACCTCCATCCGGCAGTGGAAAAGAGTTCTTCTATTGAGAGAAATATGCTGTACTAAGGACAAATAATAAGTTCAAATTTTGAGCATGAGAGGCGACATGTTATGCAAGGAACCAGGAAATTTCGATGACGGGCCCGCCCCCTGATTCTATAAGCTTTGTGATGGAGGTTATTGAAAAATGCATGAAGGATGCATAAATGTAAGGAAATAGACAATCTAGTTAAATAAAACAATGAAATTCGCCAAAGTTTCGTGCTTTATGGTGCGAATAAAGTGCAATAAAAACGCATTATACTCGTTCATTTCAATATGCACGCGTGTTCAGTAGTTAGCGGTTGATTACGGCACTTCGGAGGCGTTTTTTTTGTTTTCGAGAATAGCTGAACATAGAATGCAATATTCAGACAATTAACAAACTGCGTGTGAGTAGGATCACAGAATACAGCTTTTTGCAAGGAAACAATTTCTGCAGGTGGATTTTACCCTAAGAGTACTTCTTTTAATGCAGTCGAAGAACACCAGAACGAAACAAATTATCGTATGCAAACGATATTCGAAATATTCCAGCAAAATGTAATTTGCTTGCACTCGTGCACGAAATTAGAACAAAAGCGTATAGTTTATATGAGCGGCAGTTTGAAGTGAAAAAACCTGAATGCAATTCGCGGTGCTGCATAAACGACTCATACATCGGATAACGATTGCTAAGCATAAAATGAGTATGAATAAAACGGAACGAAAAGTAATCGACTGGAAAATTCAATTACTTTCGCGCCAATGAATTTCGCCCTACCATGTCTGAAAACCATGTATGAACAGAGTTCAATCCGCAGACACCTTCGAATAGACTCCGAAAAAAGGATTCCTCTTGCATAATCCCTTTCATCTCTTGGCCTTCTATATTTCCTTCTCCCCCCTTCCCCACCCGCCTCATTTCGCCACCCTTCACCCCAGTCGCCGTAAACTGCTTATGTCCATGTTGGGGGAGACGTATTAGAAGCACAAATATTGGAATTGATTCACAATCGCGCCATGCTAGAGGCAATTCACGCGTATCATAATGCTTTGGTAACCTTGCGTTAATGAATAAAATTGGTGGCGATAGTGTTCATCTCGAATGCCAGAATGTGACACATTCAGCAAGCTGTTTCTTTTTACACTTTAGCTGTTCAATTTGACGAATGTTAGGAAAATAAACGGGTGAAGGAAATTTTCATACGCGAAGAGGTGAGCACTGAAATGGCAGTCAGTATAAAAAGTGTTTGAAAACTTCAGTAATCCTGAAAAAAGAACCTATATTTAACAATATCACAAAGCCGATTTGATGTATCGATACATACTATTGACGGTGCTTATATGCTAAGATATATGAACAATATAGCGACCCGTGTGCCGATATAATAAAAGAGCGATCGCAACTTTTGCATTCAGTCTCTATCGCAAGGTTAAAATTCAAATAAAGACTGATTCTACTCAAGCATCAAATAGCAGATATGGTTTAAACCATGGAAATGTTACATTTGAAGATTGATGATAATTTGCGGCGCTCGCTTCAACAGATTATTTTGCTTCAAATGCGGTGGTTTAGTCTTCCGGATCGAAAGTTTATACTGGAGTTAATGAAAGCAGAACTCTTTTCATTGAAAATACTGTTCGTATTTCGCGACTCACAAGTTGTTACATAGAATGGTTCTATCAACGTTCTCAACTTGCAACGACATAAACGCAAACCATAGAACATGGGTGTTTAAAACTCTCATTAATTCAGTACTTCAATTACGACTTGGTAATTAGGATCACTAATTCAATTTCGCAAGAGGCTAGAACACTGTGCGAAACGTCACTCCATTTAAATAGCAGAATTCGTGCTGCCTATTTTCACGTAATGTCCAAACGAAACTCACTGCTTGAATGAAGTGCACAGTTACGCTATCAAATCTTTGGTGCCTTCATAGTGTTTGGCTCATAGAAAAACATGGCCCATAGAGTTGCTTGCAAGCGATGACGATAAAAATATCTTTTATGAATTCCTTGGGATAAACCTGGTCATGTTAAACGACCAATCGAATCCCGATCGGAAACCGAAATTTCGGTCGCTATCACCGATAAAATTTTAGTTGGACCTCCATGGTTTTCCCGATCGCAACCGAAGTTTGGTTTACCACGGAATGTTTTCGGTCTGCAACTGACTGATGCTTTCGAAATTCGGTCAGTTCAAACGATTTTCGGTTGCGACCAAACGCTTTCAGTTGTTTCTAATAAAAGAAATTTTGATCGGTTGTCATCACTGCAGCAAACAAAACAGGTCGAAACTGCAACGAGTCCCTTTCCCTGCAGAAATCTTGGAAGCTCCTTCCAGTTCCCTACCTCAATGGAAAATGCCAACTATTTGAACGAGCTTTCATCAAAAATCCAACATCATAGATTCTCCAGCGAGCAGTAAAAAATCGCCTGAAACTTCTGAAAGACTGAGCGAATTTTTTCTTAAATTTGCCTGCAACTTTCTTAACTTGTTCAGGCACCAGACCCATCACTGCATAAAATGCATAACAGCGACTCGAACTCACGAAAAATAATTTAAATTCTTTGCTATGGAGATGAAATCTCAACCGTGTGCACTGAGGCAAAAAGAATTGGCGAAGCATACAAACATGCAGCCATAAATTTCCGAATGAAAAGAAAACCCTTCAATCAGCGTTTCAGAATAATTCACCGATGACTGGAACATAAATTACACGTCGGGTTACAAATCAAATGATTTCTGATCACAAACAGTGGAAAATGGGAAGCGGTTTTTGTGGATGTCAAGGTTAGAAGTGAACATCAAACAAAGGACGCAACTAAACATCTCTAAACCTTCGGAAACATCCTCGCCGTAATGACCTCAAGAAGACCCTTTCCGTTTACAATATTATCTCACAATCTTGCTTCTATATTCCATTTCACTAGGCTCATTCACGTCGAAGATCTCACTTATCATGTAGGCCATGCAAGTTGTACACCTGTGCCGTTGACGTTTCCGGTAATGAAGTCACCGCATTTGATAGCGCATTTGTTTGTGCATATTTGTTATAGCCCATGCATCATTGCATTTATTTTTGCAGTGTTATATTGATATGCATAACTTCGATATGATGCTAACATCTATTCATTAAGATGCAATATTTAAAATCTGAAACATGGAAATGCGTATTTTATCGTGTTATCAGCCGAGATTCAGTCCAGCCTCTCTATCCGCTCTTTCATTTCACTTTGCTGAACAATGTTCTCCAATTAAAGTTCGTAATTACATCATTGATGTACTAGCGCAGCGGAAAAAAATGGCAACCATTTCAATTACGACTTTCGTTGCGTCTTCAAAAAAAGTTGGCGACGTTGTGTAAATATGGATCTGTCCTTTCGATGGTCACAACTAATAAAATTCGCATTTTTCCTTGAACACAATAGCAAAAGGTGAGAGTGCAATGACTGTGAGGAGAGAATAGCATATGAACGAATATTCACCACGTAAGAGACAGTTGAAACAACGCACAAAGGGAGAAAAGTGCCAATAAGGATGATTAGGTATTTTCGCTCACGGAGGAAGGAAGAAAGAGTAGAAAAGTAAGAGTGAGAGACACAACAGGACAAAACGAATGAAGAGAAGGAAAGAGAGAAGGAGGGAGGGGTCAGAGAAAGAGGAAGAAATAGAGGAAGGGGGGTGAAAGAAAGCGAAGAGAGAGAAGGAGAGGAAGAAAGAGTTGAAAAAAGAGAGAGAAGGAGAGAAAGATGCAGAGGCAGAAACAGAGGACAATATGCACGGAGAAAAAAGGAAGAGAATGAGAAAAGAGGGGTCGGTGAAAAAAAGACAAGGAGAAAGCAAAGTGAGAGAAAAGGAAAGAAGGGGAAAAATAGAGAGAAATAGGGAAAAACATAGCGATCTTGTCCATTAACCGGGACGAAAACTGGTGGTTCAGAACTCTCAAAAAGATGCAGCAACTTTCTAAGTGGTAAAATCCCAAACCAATAACAGTAATTATTGTGCATGTCGACTTCGCACAGATGCCTAGTTGATGAGATCACAAAGTGTAACACTGAACCCAAAGCACTTCTGGCTTGGCGGAAAAATATATCTGCAAAACAGTAATTTTTATTGTTCGACCAATCCAACATGCTCAAGCACAGCATTTGAGCTTGTATCCTCACCACGAGGGTGTATATTTTGCGTGCCTTCCCTGTGCACTTTGAAATCGGGATGCGATTGCCCAATTGTGTAGGCTGCGGCTGAAGAGTCCGAAATTCAAGTTGCACCACCCACCACATCAAATTCAAATAGCGAGCTTCATTCGTTTAACCAGCGGTGCAATATAATGGCCACTTGACTTAAATGCGCTTCTTCAATAATATTTGCACCAAGCAATTTTTTATTATAGAAAGAATGCGCATTATGGGAAAAAAGAAAAACACTGTCTGAATAGTAGAAAAAGCACAGCGTATGAATGTGGAGCAATGATCTATTTGACGTTTATGACCATCTCTGACACATGGCAAATTGCGTAAATAGCTCACGCAAAATATGCTTATGCAGTCATGGTAACCGCTTCCCGGATTTTGCGGTAATTCCTTTCGCTGAGATGAATCGTAGTTGTTTTGCATTGCAAATGCAAATATATACGAAACATTCATCTTTAAGAAAGAGTCGTCGCTGAACATGTTTTCTGAGAGATGCTCCGCATAAGGCGGAAACAACACTACTTTCTTTCAAAACACATATGGATGACACATGAAGGCAGATACCACAGTTGACCGGAAGCCACAATAACTTATCTTCCAGATGAACAAAATCGGGAGGAGAAGGGAACTAGGATTGTAAGACAGTGTGTTAAACGTATAAGACACATGATAGGAAAACGTGAGGCAATGTCGTGCGCGCAAGATACATGAGGCATTCAAGTGGCGATGCTGATCGAAAGGATTTTCTCTCGATTAAATTTGCATTGAAACTTAGGTATCAAGTTAGCAATCTAAATCTAACTGCTCTAATTGCATGTCAACACTCTTTTACGTGATATGTTCTCAGATCGGCCTACACTTCCACTATAAAGACATCGAACCCTCGTAGCCTTATATCCACGAGGCAGAGCTTATATTTTTGGGGGACTCTTTGTTCAGCATAAAGCATGATCACTTAGTGCCTTCCTCGCGCATACAATATTAACATTTTTCTTTTCATTGAGTAGAATGCGCAGGGCGATCGTCCAAAAATTCTGGACCTACTGCACCTACCGACGCGCAAAACCTTCTGTCGTCGACAGATCACGGATTCAGAGATCAGTTCACTCATTTCCCATCGACTAGAATCAATTACAAGTTAAGCTGCACGCAAGGATGTGCGAATGCAGACCATAACACCATCGTCGTGACATAGCAGGCGTGGCTCTCGAACACGGCAAAAACACCAAACAGAACTGCAGATGTTGTAGACCCAGTGCAGTTGCTTACATCTCCTTACAGGATGCGAGCACATTATGGGAAACGGCAGCCCCCGCACTACAAACAGGTCATGAAAATTTGAGGTACTCGTTAAATACACTGATGACAATTCTTAGTATCGCGCACACAAACTAAGCACATGTTGCCTATGTAATGACGAAACGTGCAAGATATGAACAGAGAAGTGCTTAATTAGAATTGGCATTCGACAGGCACCGACTTTTGTTCTTTACATTGGTAATTAGCAGAATTTAATAGACTGAAACTGCTCAAGTGAAGCATTTTTTCGATCAATACTTCTCGATCATTGGATCGATCAATAATCACAAGAATTTGAGACAGAATTTTCGAACATTACTGGTCGGCCACTAGCCGGTAGAATCAATCGGTGCGTAGAAAATGTACTGATCGAATTGATTCGGTCGGCAAAATTTTTCCAAAGTGATTTAAAGGGCGGTGAATCCATTTAGGCGCTCAAAAAGAAAGAAAGTTTTTCTCATTAAACCAATCCATTCGTTGGATTGCAAGTCCGGAAATATCGAATGCTCAAAATCTAATATCCTATAAAATCAAAAGCATCATAAAATGAGGAATGAAATAATTTTAGAAAGTCTGAATATGGAAAGCATTGATATAAACAAATTTGGTGACCACAGTTCAGATATATATATATATATATTTCAAAGAAATAAAAAAGTACCGCTCCACAATATCGTCAATAATACGAAATGTCTCTGTGAGCTTTCGTGTTATTAGCTTTCGTAAAATGTCTCAGTTCTGATCACGTGCATCCGGAAGCCTCGCTGAAGGTTAGTCACGCATAAAAATTCCCTCTCAATGTGTTCCATCCAGAATGACGCTATTCGACACGGATACCTATAGTTCAAAATTTTCTCTTCGCATATCCTTGTTCACAGAAGCCGTTGCAGTCAGCTGTTACTCATTACAGTTACTCATTACTGCAATCTTTGAAAAACGTCAATAGAATCAAATCCGCGACGTAGTACCGAAAGTGAATAATGAATCCGAATAAAAAATAATCATATTCATGCATGGCTAGTAATCACTTTTCCCTGTCGCTGGGTATTTCGAAGCACATGCAATGCTTTGCTGCACATATCAGCTATGAGAACCGATTCGTTTATAAGCCAATGCGCCATCGTTCAACTATGCGCTAGGATAAAGTCGGGAGGAATTCCGCTCTTCTAACTGCCACTTTTAGCAGATTCATCACAGAATGCACTAATTTGTGCTCCGTAGCGGAACGGAATTTCTAGGAACCCTAAATTTAAACTCTGAATTGGGCGGAAATCTATTATTGCTTCTCTAGCGGAAACACATTCTTCAACAAGTCCAGCAAACTTAGTTGAACTTGACGAAAGCATGTTATCTTAGTGTTTCGTAGCGCAGTTCAGGAGATTCAAAATGTCTTTATGCAGTAACAGTATGAACGATGACGTCATCACACAAGCAAAGGATAAGCTGCTAGAAAAATTCCTGCCTAGATGAGACAAAAATGTTCTATGAATCGCTCACAATTTCCCGCTTTTTTGCGCCCTCATCGAGTTCCCTCTCAAACGTGGAGTATGTCTCAAGTGTCAAATCCCAGTCGATTCCCGTTTCATCCCTGTTGCTCTCTAGAAACAATATTTCTTATACAGGTTAAAATTTTCGTAGCCTGTCAATTATTAAATTCAGTAAAAGTCAACCAAGGTAACATTCAGCAATGATGATGCACTGGGGAATTAGTTACACCATTAGTATGTCGGAGTAATTACTTGAAGAATTACGCTACTTAGTACATAGTACGTTAGCACATAAAGAATTACGTTACTCAATAGCAAAAGAACGACTGCATTTAGTTTTAATTTCGGTCAACTGAAGACGACAGAGATGAAGAATAGTGACTTTTTGATGATTTTGGAGAGTGGACAATTCGTACACGCAGCTGTTATGAATAGCAACGTAGAGCGTTAAGCTTTGTGCCGAGGGAATTCAATTTTCTCTCTTCGGCAAGATAAGTAAACGCCATGACTTTGACAACTTCAGCTCATGTCGCTACACATTATAAAAAAGTGCCACGTTGAAGAAAAAAGTGCAGATAGACTAATATGATGAAGAGTATGATACGATGCAAATGCATTAAAAATGAAACATTAAGAAGGAAGAGTTGCAAAATCTTGCTAAGATTAACATGGTTCAGCAGCAATCGTGAATACTGAGCGAACTTATTCGGGAGAATCGAACACCTACAGAGTTTTACAGTTTTGTGCAATATTCTAGAACATTGTGCAGTTTGTTAGGAATATTCTATGGCTTATAATAAGTAATATATCTTGAATATTTTGTCATTAGACAACACTCTGTTATTACTGATGATAATGCACGTAGAAAGCCCTATAGAAATTTGGTGCAACATCATATTTTTTGTCAAGTCTGCACTGTTATATTTAGTCATTGATAGACGCAAGGCGAAATGAAACTCTGTTAGAAGTAATCCTGTGGACAGAAAAGTTTTTTGCCTCACCTCGAGAGCAACCTTGTAAAAGCAATCATGAGACTTGATCGATGAAATTTACATCCACTGAATGGGAGAAAAACGATCTCGCTTGAAAAAAAAAAAAAAAAAAACTCTACACACGATCGCAATGTCGTGACTGACAGCCACGTGACGCAGCATTCTATTTAGCCGGTAATGCAGTTAAACAATTGGAAGATTTATTTAAAACCGTCATAAGAATAAACGAATTTACAAACCAGACACAAATTCATTTGCGGTAAGAGATTTAGCAAAGACTTCTTGTAGGCAAAGAAAGCAGGAAATCAAAGAAACGCTAGAGCTCAAAGCGTGAAAAATTCTATGAGTGCATGCCCTTATTACTTGTAATAATTCGCTTTTTCCTTACCTTAATTCTCTGTACTCTCTTCATTTGCCTTGCTATGGCATGACTACCTCATGCCACAGCAAGGCAAATGAAGAGAGGGCAGAGATACCTCCTTGTCTATAAACTACGGCTATGTCCTTCCTACTATTTCTGAGCAGCCACCCTAAAGGTGACGAGGTATTTGAGAGATTCTACGACTGCTAAACTCACAACAAGCAGATATGACAAATTCGTATTTCCAAAAGAAGGCATTTGAACTCCTAAAGAGCAAGCATCGTCACCACGTGTGACCTTCTTAAAAATTCACCTTCTACAACATCAACCGTGATTGTTCAGTCCATGTAATAGCAGCGAAAGGAAATAAAAAACCAGGCAAATAGTTTTCTTTACTATAAACGCCTTTACTTGTTCAGATGTTCCTTATTTCGAAAAAGACGTAGAAATATCGCTGTTCCAATCCTGGTCCAATTAATCGAATTCAAAGTAATTGGTTCACGGACGTGGTACAGTTTTAGTCTCAAAAGAAGACAATATGAAACCTCAGATAGGCGAAATTGTAAGCATATTGAGCCGAATGAACCGATAAACAGGATATTCTTGAAAATGACAAATTTTGCATGATATGCAATCCAATATCTTCTTTGCAAAGGCAAAGAACGAGGAGCTAAACAAAAAAGCTAGGTTATAACCTCTCATAACTGATGTACAAATGAATAAATTTCAAGAAAAGCCATCGAATTTCGACTGCGGCAGTGCAATCACGAGCGCAGAACGACAGATCATTAATCCATTCAGAAGCAAATAATATCGCAACTATATCAGCTATTTCACGTTAGTTTCATAATTGAATATCAGATTTCTTCAGCATGCTGTCATTTGCAGCTCGATTCAACAGCGCAGGCGGTTGTATTTTTGTGAATGTGATATTTATAACTGATCTTGAATGTGCTCGCTGAGTTTTGTCTCTCTGACGCTGAAATGCTGAAAATGCTGCAATGAATTGAAAAATCTGAATGGGAGACAGATGCTTACCTTGATCCCAAGCTCTTTACACGTTTCCTTATAAGCCCAATGCCACATTTCACGATAGTTTCTCTTCTCATTGACCGCTCCTTCAGCGTTGGTCATCGTCGTTGTTGTGCTAAACGAGGAATTCTGACTGCACAACATTTGCAAAAGAGTTCAAAAGCGATGGCTGCCGCTATATTGCTCCACAGCTTTGATGGAATTGTTGTGATGCTCTCTAAAATGATGCTCACTCTGCACTTGTCTGGTGCCGCCTCACATTCGGCTCAGTTGCCGATCAACTTTTTTCCTCACACTTTCCCACTTTTGCTTCCGGAAACAAAACCTAATTTTACAATTCAGTCTACGATCAACCGTTAGACAACATTGAATAGCGATGAAAGAAATACTGCAAAAGAGATGCAAATAAATAAATAAATAAATAAATAAATGCAAGGTTCTTCAAAGCAATGTTTTTTTTAAGTTTGCCTAATTGAGTTGGACTTGGCATAAACCATCGCTTGAAGGCGGTAAACAATTTTGTGTACAAATCCACAACAGCACATAGATGTAAACGACAGGGGCCATCTATCATAAGTAATGTGTTGTTATCCTTATGAGGACCCACGAGAAAAGCTTTTAGAACGTTGCCTGTATGAATGAAAACAACGTTAAGAATAAGGACGACACAAGTCCCTTTCAAGTTCCCAGATGCACTGCCCACTTTTTACGTCAACATCATCCAAACTTCACTGGTAGCTACTGTCTTCTACCCGCAAACAGTCTACTCGAATAGCGTAAGCTTGCTGATCCAATCTTATTTACAGCAACGTTTTGAGCAGTTTTCGAGTTGTCAATCGTCCAGTTTATATTCCCTATTCTAGATTGTTGCTATGTTTGATACTTCCATCATTAAGTGCCTATTTTAGATGCGCATAAGACAAGAACTACATCCTCTATGCCATACCTTTCCGGCTTGTTGTCCAGTTGTTTCTCATCAGGCTGCTGCTGCTGCTGCTGAGGTTGAGACTGCCGACACTCCGAGGATTCGACTGCTGAACTTGTTGGTGTACCCCGCATCGTGACTTCATCTTTGAGTTCGTGGGCTGTTGTCGCTGATGGTAGGGCATCGGCACTTCCTAGTGATTCAGTTGGTCTCTTTTCTAAGGATTCGCTCCTCTGTATCTGCTGTTGCTGAGAGTCGTACCTCTTCAGGTAGCCTCCACCAACAGAACCGTTGGCGAGTAACGTTGACTGATTTGAACTCGAGACGTGGCTATCAGATATAAAATGCGTTTCATCGGATTCCGCAGCGTATGTGTCGCCATGCTCCCCATGACTGTATGTGTCGCGCTCAGATTCAGATGGTGGAACATCATAGTGACTGGTGACAGATGACTGCTTATCTCTGAATCACAAATTTCGTTAAAAGTGTTGATGCAGACATGTTGACGGTTCTTTTCTGCGGCTGAGGACAGCAGGAGGCAACAGGAAGATCCCTCGGGAATTTCGAATCATAAAGACTCTTAGCAGATGAGGTGAGTGTTTCTGTGGCTGAAGTTCCTGACAGCGCCAGTCAATAATGGGCGTTTATACATCGTTAATGGGAAGCCGATAATCGCTAAAGAGGACAGTCCTTGGACATTCACCAGAAAAAGATACAACTGCGATAACCATTGAAGATGCTGCTAAATGATGCGCACTTGGGGTCTGCCCCTGTTGAGACAACCAAGCCTTACTCATTAGAAATAAAACGAAATGCTGACACTTCATAAGTCAGTCTGAAGGAAACAAACAAAGAAACGTCAATAGAATTTCTGATAGCAACGGAGATATTCAGATAGCTACAAATGCGAGATGCAAAACCTATATAGCAAAACAATTTAAACTGAGTAAACAGTATCGATAAAAAAGGGAGCTGAGAGGATATGACGAAAGGATAAAATAGTTAAATAAAAAATTTATTAAACAAACAATTCGGGTAATTGCGGAACTATGCAACTAGACCATGGCATTTGGAAACGAAGATAACGCCAAACTATACCGAAGGAACGAAAACATTCTTCCACGAAAGTATTTTCATTAGAAATAAAACGTGCGCCTCGAAACGGAATTCTGAAAAACAACCATTCGGTTGCTCGAGTTCTAAATTGCTCAAATCGTCTAGCCATAATAAATTCAGGAGGAGGGTGGCAGTAGGGAGATGGGGTGGGGTGTTTGCTTATCTGTGAATGAAACAGCGTCATGAATGTAAATGCTAAAACCGATTGGCATTAGGTGTTTTGAAGAAAGTTTATTGGTAACAGCCGAATAGCCGAGCTGTTGCAGAATAAAAATGAAAACACGCATAAACTGAAAACGATTGTTTTTCTGACTATCACATTATTCTAAGCATTATTGAAATTCTCATAATCGATAACTTACTGTTGTGTCGTTGCAGGCCAAGTTTGTTCGTCGTCTTCATCCCGAAAATGACGACTGAAAAATATCTTTGCAACTAAATTAATAGAAATTTCAGTGCTGGTGAGAGGTAAAAACAAAACACTCATTTTCTTCGGTAATGAATTACAATGATTGCACTTGTGAGTTTTTTTCTCGCAAGTTCCCATGTTATTTCAACTGACGTTTGCTGAATTTTTCAGTCTAGTTGAACGATAGGCACTCAGTATTATAAAAATGCGGGCTGGTTTTAAAACGCGAACGTAGTACTGAAATTTGATTAAAGTCTAGTTGAATCCAAAGTAAGCCTCACGCTCCAAAGCGTGGAAATGGCGATGGTTGGCGACAAGCCAAAATCGTAATCTCTTTCTATAAAATTGCCACGGAGACCTATGAACTCTCAAAGAATAGGTAATCAAAGTGCTCATAAGAGATCATGTGAGAGTGGCAAACGTCTTTCATTCAGTGGGCATCAAATATCTGCTTAATTACGTCACTGCATGCACATAATCAAATTAGCATAACACTGAGTGGGCAGAAATTTTAAGCACAACAAAATTAGTATAAAACTACCGCAAAAACAGCTTTTCTTTTTCCACTCAATGCAAATCTCTAACGTGAAAAATGGATTTAAAGATAACAGATCAGTTTTTTAAATTATTATTGCGTAGTGGCCTCAAAAAGCGGAATTTTATTCGATATTATTGATAAAAAGCACTCCTTTTCCTCAAGTTCCAATGTTTCTACCAGTTAGTTCTCAGCCTTTCAATATTTAAAGGAAAGGAATACGGCGCTCTCAAATTTTCAAGAAAGGGGTGTAAGTGACAGAACAAAACGGTTCCATCAAGAAAACTGATTCCATCATACTCAGAACGGGAATGTTCATATATGAGGTGGAACATATATTCAAGCAGAAGCTCATGACGTTCATCGCTTTTCCCGAACCAAAATTCCCCTAAATCAAAACAATTTTACAGACCGGGAGACAACAACAAACGAGCAATTACAGTACTCGTTAAATGCATTCTAGGTCTTGAACACCATCTGTATTTTCCTCACACCTAGGCCTACATCCAAACTTTACCACATTCAAACGAATATATTCATTTTTATGCACATCTGCAAATCTGACCGCAAGGTTTTATTGTCGCAATGTCATTTCCATGTTCATGGATGTTTATGTATCTGTGTTATTTGCCTGCCGTCTGTTTGGTAGTTTCAATTAACTACTCAAGCCATAGTTGATAATTTTGACGGGTAAAATGCAAGCACAAAGTAACGACCTGTACAGTTCCCCATTCTGATCTATCATGCATTGTTCTGCTCACTTTACTTTTTGTTTGATACTACCGAGACTAGATTGCAAGATCTGAAGACACGAAGACACGGCTCATTCCAGCCTACCTGACACGCTCATCCTCTTCTGTTGGGCTAGACTCGATTGAGTATAGGATGAAATCGCCTTCCATATTAAATTCCTTCTTTATGGCGACTTCAAAGTGAGCTTTACAAATTGTTCGGCCAGTTCTCATAATTAAAAGCATTTCAGTTATTGCAAGCATTTTTTCGCTGATTATTGCAATCGGCTCTGAGAATGGACAGGAAACATTTTCTTGCAAGTTCTATGAATTTGTCGATACCCTCACCAACCTGATGAATATTGCCGCACAGACATCGGACACGACGCCAAGAACTCACACGTATAGACAGGCACCTAATAAGTAAGAAAATGAGCGATATGATAAAAATGCAGAAATATTGAAAAAGGGACTAAACCTGGTTGAAGGAGAAATAATCGGGTGAGGGGGTTGTGGACGGCTGTTGTAGGACAATGGCTCCTGCTCCTCTGTCCAATCGCTGTTCTGCTGGTCCCAGTCGGGCCTGAAGAGGACACTATAAATTATAACGAAAACAAAAGCAGCCTGATGCTAGACGAAAGCTGGTCAATGATAACTTGTTTAGCTCATTTACCTATACACGTTCCGTAAGCACAGCATACAGAACGTTTAATGATGTTATGACATGCCCAAATACGAGGAGAATCCTGAATAGGAGTCAGAATCCTCAATACGAGTTAATCACCGTTGATGGCATTTGCTTAACAGCATGAAACATCGACCAAATGATGAGGATTAGTATTTGAATTTGAAGGGCTCTTCTCGACGATACATTCGACTCCTCCGGAAAGTCAGAAAGTTTTCTAAATAAATCTCCTCGATCGACAGAGGCTCAATCAATTTGGGTGCATTAAACAAATCTTCAGATTAACTTCAACGAATTCCCACTTGAAAATAAAGACAGCCACCCATATAATACTTCAAATACAGCTGTGTAAACGCGTTTGAAATCAACGAAACCTAGTCATTTACGCAATTAATGGGTGCTTCTATTTCTACATTCACCGCTCTGTAAAACCATGAAATCAAAAATACATGACACATTTTCCCTATCAAATGTCCCTTCTGAAACAGATTCTGGTGAATTCAGGCGGCATACAAGAAGGCTCGAAACTCTGCATTTGGTTGAAAGACCCATCGATATGATCTAAGCAAGTCATCGATGAGATGTCATCTAACACTTTGCCGTCTACTTTAGTGCTACTAACCTTTCACTGAAACGGTCTTCATGATAACGATGGGGATCATAATGATCGTATGAAGTGCCAGCATGGTAATAGTCATCGACATGTGCATCTGTATCGTAGTTGACTGGTTGATAATATTCGCTATCGTAACTAAAAATTTTGCAGCGTTTTCTTCGCGCATACGCTGTCGAAGTATGTGACGCATCACTAAAAGAAAAAAGTGCGAGTATTACTGCGAACAAATAAAAACAAAACATTTGCACAAACTGCAATGGCATTTTTGTGCTGTGAGCCGATCTAAATGCATTAACTCCCTATGGTTTGCTGCGAAGAATACATTACAATTGAATGGAACTAGAGGAAATGTTGAATTGGACTTTGAAATAAAGAAGGCTGGCAATGCTTCTTTCTGAAAAACTTTTAATGCTTTCATAACAACACACAAATGATTAACTCGTATATTTCTTTCTTATGAAAGGTTAACGAACAAAGATTTTGACAGCATGCTAAATCTAAGCCTACGAGACGAAGCAGTAAAATTTAACTATCACTGGTTCGGATCAGTGATAGGAAGAAATATTCACAGACTATCACATTTATACCTCAAAAGGGTTTCATGTAATTACACAACTTTGCATTTGCAAGACACATCATAGCCTCTACTTTTTCTACAAGACTTCTTCGTGTATATCTACCTATCTTTATGACCGTTTTTCCGACTCGAGAACTACAGAGATCGGACAAATTTTTGTATATGTCCTGATCATCTGCACCACCTCTCAAAGTGATCCGTTGAAATCGAAAAAAAGTTACATATTCGTAAAAATGTCACAAAAAACTTAATTGCATTTTGCCATTGATCGGGTTTCGCATTTAATACTAACCAGTCATAGATCTGTGCTATTAGGTGGATCGGTTGAAATAAGAAGGCAATGCTTCACGTGCTTTATTATTTACTGGTGCGCATGAAACTTGTTGACCATGTTTGGGAATGCAAAAGCGCAAATGTGCCATTTCCTTCGGGAATCTTCTCTTCCGGTTCTAGAAGAGGCTGCGCCAACTGATTTCGAGTAAGTAGAAGCAAATCAACAATAATATTCCAGTACGATCACGCGCTCATTGGCTGGATTCATCAGGAGCGAGGACCTTATCTGGTGAAGAATGAGGTTTTTCTTGCTGGTCAAGTTCTTGCTATTGAAGTCTGACAGATGGAGTTAACGTAATTTCATTCGGCTCCACAACAAACTTTGACCACGTCCACATAACAAAGTGGTGATTTTCACTCAAGATGAAAGCAATGCAGTGGAGTTAGCGCTCCGGTGGATTCACAGTCTTCCGCTCTCTCCACTACACTTTTCGAAGCGTAATCTTTGCAAGAACCTGTTCGTTCTCATGAATGTAATGTGAACTTTTGAAACGTATTAACGGCGATGCCATATTTATAACCAGGATATATGCTTATATTGCTGATATGTAGCTGACTCGCTAACCGATGAGAGCATGGCAATGAGGTTTGATGGATCCAACCTTCATTTTAGATGACTTGCACGGACTAGATTCCATTCGTGTATTTAAATTCCTAACGACCTGTAAACATTACAGACCATGCAGAAACATGCGTCTACGATTATAATACAGCTGCGTATTCTTTGACCTGCCTATCAGGGACATAAAAGTCTGTCCACCTATTTTATTAATGCAATAAAAAACAAAAATGAAAGATCTTCGAATTTTTTTGCACGTTTGGTCCAGCGTAGGGAGAAACACGAAATGCTTTTGTTCAAGGATTGGCAAAACAAGAACTTTTTTCGTCCGCATTGTTTCTTTGTGCTTTGAACAGTGGTACAACCATTTGGCCTGGCGGATTATATAGTTAGAAGCACATATTATGTCGGTCTCGCTAGCACTTTCAGCCATTTCTTTTGTCCTTGGCGATCCTCACGGTCGTCAAGTCTCGAGAAATTCTGAAAGCACTCGACTGACCTCGTGTTTCAGTGCAATGCCTCTTCCGACCAATGTTTTAAAAATGCCACCATCCTGCCAGCTGGCTTGAAGATGATGGAACGTCAACGGTGACGAAATACAATGTTGATTGCAATGAGCAGTGATTTCGCGACGTCATGCGTGAACAAAGAAAATATATAACACGACAATAACCATACCTGTCTTGCTGTTGCCTCGAGCTCGATCTGTTTTCGAACTCGTCATAGGTGTCGGTGGTGTAGCCATGTTCATGCATCGGTTCGTATTGCCTCAGCGTGTCCCTTGAATATTGTTCGTGGCCGCGTGATGAACTTCGAGATTCGCTCGCATACTCATGTCCATTCTCATTATACCCTTCAAAAAATATCATTTAACCAAAACAAAGCAAATACTTTTCACAGTTATCTTTGAAAGGTGAGCCACAGCTAGGCCTTCGCATTTAGTAGTGCTAATCGAATAACCTCCTTATACTTTGTGTCTGTCGGTGAAATCCTATCGTTAGGTAACCTCACCTGCAACGTTACGACTGGGAGAATTTCATCAGGTGCCCTTTATCGAAAAGTTTCGCATAATATGCTGATGCTGAAAAAATACCGCATATCAAAGAATGCAGATCACTTCACAAGAACGGGTTTTCTGAACGTAGCTTCATTCAAATAATAGCCGAGAAACCTTTAGTCCCAAAGTGCTTCTTCGAGTCTTTGAAGCAATTAGAGTGCAAACTACGATATGCAAAACAAATGCTTTAACCGTATGCATCGTTGTTGTCATCAGCAGCCCGCTGCGTAGCGTCACTCTCGCCGTCGTAATATCGCTGATGATAGGCATCCTCTTCATCTTCATAGCTTGCCTGTAAAGTCTGTTCATGGGTACTATAAGCGCTGAGTTCGAAAGCACAGTCTTTTCGCCATATTTGGGTACCTCATTCTTTGTGATTATCCGCATTCTCACATTCTAGAACTTCACTGCAACATTTCCGCATTAAAATATTATAGATCTATGCCAAAATTTTGGATGGAATTTATCCTGCCCACAAGCATTGCACCAGACCAGATGGCTGTATTTCTGGCAAGAATAACAGGATATTTGGCGAATTGAGGAGTAGGAGATGGAGATACGGAAGCAGCGTGTTGAAGGAGTTTTGTTGCAAATACAGGAAGCGAAATGGTGGATGGGGAATTTCCCAACTGAAAAAAAAAAAACTGTTTTGGTGTCGTTACGAGCAAAAAAATACGCTCAGATGGCGGAGATATTGAATATTTGAGAAAAAGAAATGCATGCGCCAATGGAAGGAAGAATAAAGCGAGGCATTTACAGAGGTTTATTTGAAAAAAAAAAAACAAGATGCAATTACAACACATAACTAGAGACAATATATGAAATAACTAATAAGTAGGCAATTGCAAAGTAAATCGAAGCTATAGATACAGCGAGTAAAAAATAGATCGTACTCTATCGAACTGCTGAGGCATATGATCGTACTGCCTGGAATGACGATTCGGATGCAGATGACTGTCCCACTGATGCACCGAACTGTTCGGTTGATGGTGAATGGGAAACGATACGTCGGACGTATAATCGGAATCTTCAGAAATACCCGCTGAAAATACATTCGCACATAAACGCAAATGGAGAAATCCGAACGCTTGGATGTTTTACAGCTGTTCTATTTTGTTTCTATTTGAATCGTTACACTCACCCTTCATTCTTCTCATATGGCTTCCAACGATATTAATTTAGGGTACTCAACCACGAGAAAATATTGGTCGGGATCCATTTCCGATCTGCTACTCGCCGGCACTAGCTAGAATGTGTGGGTATGACGGACTCCAAAGCTCGAGGGTTTAACTCGGCACCCCACTCGATCCTTTTTTTGTGATGGTGGGAGGGAGAGGAGAGTCTCTGCTCTCTGGTTCCTGACTCCGGAGCCTCAGAGATCCCAGACTAATTGTTTCCTCACGCGAGTATTTTTGAGCTGACAGTACCACTACAGAACCGCGATATTATGTTTCCTTAACAGCAACGAGATGCTTATTCATAAAAGTAAGGCAGCTAGTAGTAGTAATTTCTAACGCATGCCATGGCACGCAACATCCTTCGGCTACAAAGACTTTCAAGGAATCCACCGCCTGCCTACAACACAACGAGATATAGAAATATACTTTGTGAATTTGTGCGACGAGTGAGCAAACAATAATATTATGAAACAGCTTGGAGAGGTTAAAGACATTTGGGATACTTTGCAAAACTTTTTCAACAACCTACCGCTCATCCACAGCAGGTGCCCAAAATAAAATAGCTGTTATTTTCGGTTTAAGAAATAAATCAAGGGCAATGCGATACCACAAAAGTTACCCATGCACGTGAAAGACACTGATGTATCCACCAAATTTTCATTGCTAACCCATATTCGATCCTTAACAAGTCAGCAGATATCGAGTTATACTTTCTAAACATCAGGAGTGGATCAAGAGCGTGAGGTATTAATACAAAGTAACTTATAGTATGAGAAGTTGGCACTCGAGATACTGAGTAAACTTTCCAACGAAGCCACTCTTGATCCTTAACACGCAAATATTAGGGTTTACCACTTTTGCTATCGAGGGACAGAGGGCGGCAAACTCGCTTTCTGAGTTCCAGGTTGGTCATACGAAAAATCAATGTTAAAAAGAGCACTTGTTCGGCTTGAAGTGAATCCAAAGCACCTCATCTTGAATGGGCAGTAAATAAGCTGAGGGCGATCGACATAAATGTACATGCAGCTGTTTGCAGATCCGAAACTTTCTCTCTATCTCTTTCTTCCCCTGCAGTGATAAAACTGCCAAAATTACTGTGAAAAAGAAATTAGCTGACTCGCAGAGTGGATCTTTAATTTCCGCATCAAATAATTACGATTTCTTAGTGCAATGTTCGAAACCGTTTAGAACACTTATAATTGTTAGCTTGGCGCTTAGTTTCCCATCATGCTGGAGCTTAATGACGGTATGGATAACGAGATTACCGAATAAGGCGAACTGCAACACAATTTTACGATTCGATTTAAACTTAATAAATCATAAATGGAAAGTATTTTTTACATTGCGTAGAATTGCATAAATCGAACCTCAATGATTTCTATTTCTTCAATTTTTCGATCATCCAGGCCACCTGTCAATTTAACACCACTAAACCGGAGATGTACATGAAAGAACGAAAAAATCAAGGAAAATTATGGTAAATATAAACCTAATAGGTTTTAAGGACTTACAGTGAGTGAAAGGCGCGCGAGGATGAGGCAACTGATCCTGCAAAAATTCAAATAGATCATATCGGAGAACAATAAACAGTCGTTATATAGACGTCTTTGAGATTACTGTCTTTAGCGCAGTCAGTTTCTCAATTTGTAAACAAACAGTTAAGGATGTTCAATATCGCATTCACTTGATTGAATCCATCATCTACGACTTCTTATAGTATTGATGATTTTGGGAGCAAATCGATTGTCAAACATGACGTAACCAGTGGAAAAATCATGCAGATATTTAGACAAGTTTCATTTTCTGTATTTGCTCATAGCTACCGGCTATGTTGAAAGTTAGTGGGTCGGCATAACCTATGGATCTGTATATTTTGCCCACGAAACTTCACGCACCTAGCTCGGTAATTCTCATGAAACTAATGGATGCAAAGAGAATGATGCAAACATACGCCTAGATAGCATTTTGCGTACGTTCTGCAATATGCAAACTAAACTGACAGAGACATATTAGAGCAGTTTTGAAGTATTTTAGAGAGGGATTCCAATGAGCATTGAGCACCAAAATTCTTGAGCTTTATGGAAATTTCGACAATGAGAAAAGTAGGTAAACGTTCTAAACAATGAAATACATGTAATTCATGATATTATAGACACAAAAAAACATTTTTGATTTGACTATATCTTCTGTTCAATAATGTCACACATCAAAGTCGCACAATTGGTTTAACAGAACGTTCTTTTTGAGAATTTCGCTTCCACTCCAATCTCATTTGTACGCAATGTTTCAAGAATGTGGATGTGCTGGCATTCCAGTTCAATGGCCTATTGGATGAAAAAAAAATGACTGAAAGCCTTATTTACTGATGAAAGACGTTTACTGATATAACCCATTCAATTTCGAGCTTTTCTGTTCACAAAACGTCATGATTTTTGATAGTTTGAATGAAATAAGAAAAGGCACTTGAAGAAAAAAAAAGAAATTCCGAGACACGTAGCAAAGGTTTATTTTCAAAATAAGAGTGTGGATGTGACGTGACACACATATTCATTAAATATCATGCAAAACGTACTTTATGTGGTAAACAGCAAAGAACTGTCTCAAAAAAGACGTTTTTTTTGTTATGACCAATTTTCTTATATGACCCAATATAGTGGTCATCTGCGAGGAAAATTCCACCAAAAACTTCATGATAAATACATACAGCAAGAAATGTTCAATGTGGCTGAGGTAAAAACACCAACTATATATATGGAGCAATATGATTCAGCCAGGAAACATGTCCACTTCCGGCATATTACGTACACTACAATTAATGTAATAAGAAGTTCGCTAAACGTACGTTTACTTCAATAAGTTGATTGAGGGCTTGCAGTTTCGCTTGTAGCTCTTCGGCATCAGACCCTTGAGCATCTGCAAAATATTAGTTTGATACGAAGTCAACCCAATCATACATAAAAGAGACGATACGCAGAATGAAAATCCAATGTTATACGCATTTGCTCTTAACTCAAAAAGTTCAGCTGAATTCACGTATTCTTTCACGTTGAATGCAGAACAAATTTTTTTGAGGTCCTCCAAAGCATTTTTATGTTGAAATCTCTCGTAAACTTCAATGACCTCAAGGAGCACATAAACAGACCGAACTATGGATCCATACACAGTCCGAACTGTTGTACTTGTTTGCGCATTTACGGTGTGGAATTGTTTGAATATTGCCGCCTTGAGCTAGATTTCATATTCTTTTCAAAAATTTTTAACGGTTACTATTCTACTGTATTTCATTTCATATCCTCTTATTCTTATCGACGTGATTTATTACAAACTCATAGAGTCAACTTTTCCTGCCAATTTCAATCTTCAACGCAGTTCATACTTTCTTCAAATTACGAGTCACCCGAGTGTGGAATGCACTTTCTATTGATGTCATCATAGCGCCCAATGTCTTTGTGTTCACAAATCTCCTAAAATATTTCTTTCGGTCGCGGGAAATCCTGTGAGTTTGTGTTTAACTGATACCAACGTTTTGATTATCCTTATTGTGTGCTTTGCTCATTTTCGTTTTGTTTTATACAGCGAAAATTATTTCGACTGATTGCGAAATAAGGATTTCACAATAACGAAATTTCAAGGAATGCAACACATTATGCAGACAATTACGTTCGCAATTCCGAAAAGACATTTCACAGATGAGCGAAAACATTGCGTTGTGGTAAAAAGAGCGTTTCTGAAGTGTATCATTCGTCTAAGACTCCCTAAACGAATATAAATTAATGGTTGTTCATAAAGAAAATGAAAACTCAAATCTCGGGGAATTTCCACGCGGGATCGCCGTTAATAAATCCTATTAATGTTCATGATGGAGGAGAAGATTGCAGTACCCTCCGTCGCATTCAATATTGTCAGCGCCAAAAAAAATGAACGAGTGGGAAAAATGGCAGTTCGGATTTCTTCCATCTGAGCACTTCAGTTCCAATGTTAGACAAAAGATTCTTGTTTTTATCACTTCAGTCTATGAAATTCTCAAACAATATTTTCGGTTATCAGATTTGAATGCAAAATTCGGAAAAAATGGCCAGTATGGTCAGAACTACGAATTCGGATAAAAAGGACTGAACAAGATCAACAATTCTTCTTTCTTTCCCCTCACACCCTCTCCCTCCGCAAAAAAACAGCTCATGCCATAACTGCATTTATGAAGAAGTAAACCTCCATGAAGCGTTGAAAATGAACGAGAGTTTCGCTTCTCCACCAAAATAATGCAAAAAAGTAAATCTACTGACAACAAGTTTTCATTTTCGTGAATTTGAACCTCCGAATACGACCAACATAAAATAGAATTTATCCTTAACGAGTTCTGGGCGATAGCAACGTGGCATAGAAACGGGAACTAGGAGGCTCCTAAAGCTCGCAGCGGGTTTTTAAGTTGTTTGTTTGTAACTTCGACGGAAAGGATATTTGTGGATGTATGAGCTCAGTAGATGCTGCCGCCATGGTACGATGACAGAACCAAAGACGCCTGGCATAGCTCACAACTGTAGTCGTGGAGTGAGTGCATATTATTCAAGGTGAGACAACCCCTCCACCATATACACTTATTTTGCGTTCATTTCCGTTAAGCATTGCGCATATTCGTGTTCGATAGATGGTACAGCAAATTTCGGAATTCAGTTATACAAGTGATCGGATGGACGAAGAGGTAAACCTCTACAACATTTTTTGCTCAATCTGCAAGGGTCGCGAAAGAATGTGTGATTCTTTCGGAAACACCGACTGTATATCGCCATTAACAGCATGTGATGGTGCAAAAACTGTTTGTTTATGCATCAAAATGTATAACTGCAGAGTTTATGCTCACCGTTTTTTCAGATGGACTTCCAACTGACTGTGCTGTGGCAGAGTGAAATGGACGCGAATGGGATGGTGTTAAACAAACATGAAATGCGCTAAGACCATGAAGAAGCGCAAGTGGATACAGTAAATGTGAATATGACTATATGATGAAGTTTTAAATTTACAAAACAGTGATTTAGTGACTGACCGAAGGGCAATTCGAAACGCACGTCAACAAGAAGCGAGTGACCAGTGGGACGACTTGTGCCCACCGTATGTCCGTTCCTTGTCTCCAGCTCCTGATCAACCTGAAGCCACTTGCCGGATCCTGGAGCGCTGCTATATTGTACTGACGTCAAAGGTATATAATGTACACCTGAATTCAAAAGGAATATGTTTCATTGCGCCAGCTTCCGATAAGTTGCAATGCATGTTTATTTTTTACGCTTCGACTTAGTCGATTCAGCGATCGCTCTAATCGAGGCCCTAATAAAACATTTAAGCTATAAGAAAACAATAAATTTCTTGTTGCTCATTATGCAAAGCGCAATGTGCGTTGTCATAGCGGAGTAATCGGTATTTGCTTAGACGCAACTGCCGAAGCACAGCATAACTAAGCACACAGAAAGGCAATTTCAACAGTCTCTAAAATGCGAAAAATGAACTACCACAACGGAAGAAACTCGTGACCGCCATAAATTGCTAGCCGTAGGGTTGATTTCGTTGCTGATAGCCCGAAATGAGGAAACAATGTCAGGATACATTTGAGAAAAGGTATCCAAACTTTTGGATCACTTTCACATTACATCGAGTTCGAAATGATATAAAACCTTAAGTCTTTAAAGGCAGTTTCATTTTCACTGGTACTGGTCTTGTAAGCTAGTTTTTTTTTTTTTTTTGATGTCAGGTTGTCACGCATGAGCTTGATTTCACGTTTTGTGTGAAGTCGAAAGCAATCGGATTCAGCTGTTTCGATTTTTGCATTTCACTTTTGTTGCGTGAACATGGCAAGAAGAAGCATTATTTTATTTATTTATTTATTTTTTGGAAGTGGAAAGCCTTATGAATAACTTACCTATGAGTTTGTCCCAAAGAACACCTTTGTTCCATAATTCCAGCATCATGCCGTTGTCGAGCCGGTTCGTCTCGCTGCAAACCAAATACTTAAGTCAAAGAAAGTAGTGCATATCCTATGTCACGCTGATACGAACAACAAAAGAAGGTATTCGATAATTAACTATTCTACGTACCAATTTATGTGGAGATAGGTATCTGCTTTTTGTGACGATCCTTTGAATTCAGATTGGTGCTGATCGTTAACATTTATGATAAAGCATATTCTAGTGCATTACACTCAAAAATGGGGAATTTTGAGCTTGGATGCTGAAGAGGGGTCGGTTTTTCAAATGAAAGGGGAGGAAAGGGGAGGATGGAGAAGTCGTGAGAGGGGAATTATTATTTATTAAGGAACAGTGCGCTAGATTCCACCTGAAGGTTATGCGAGAATATCTTCTTGGATCAGACAATCGCTGCAGAAACTAACCAGTCTTACAGGTTTTTGCTACATGCCTCCCAGTTCAACTCGCTGAACACTTTTGCAAATAAAACGAAGTTTATAAGGTTGTAGGGACCTCAGTGTCTCTGACGCAGTCATTCTTCTCGTCACACAAAGCGTCATCGAAAATTTAAAATGGTAAGAAAACATGTCATGCCTATCATGATGCAGATCTATTTTCGGTTACTTCTTTCTCTTTTCATTGATGATACACTTTCTGTTATTCAAAAAAGCTGAACATCTGGTTACATTCATGATACACATTCAAAAAGTTTTTGATAAAGAATCACCTCACCTCATTTGTTCATTCAAAAGAGTTTACTTTTTACAATTTAGTGAGTTCAATCTGCATATAGAAAAACAGTGAATCAGAGACAACTTACAAGATGAACTCCTGCTCCCAACATGGCTGATTTCCTTTCACTGCAACCGTCGTCGACTTCACATTTTGTAGCTTAACAACCACATACGAGTGGAACTCATCTAAATTCATTTTTATAAATGAACCTTTCCAGGATTTTTTAGCAGTGTTTTCTATTTCAGTTTAGATGAGGCATGTGAACCATATATGTTCAAAAGTTGAGATTGTTGCTGAGCGCTCTTCGACGGTTGGTTTATGGACGCAACGCATGGCAACGGATGTATTCAATTGTGTTTTAAAGCGTTCTTGTTACTTCAGAAACAAACTTATAATGGGTGTTCCGACCTTATGCATAAGGAAGTGGGTTCTCAGTCGGCGATTCCCTCAAAATCTCTTTGCTTTCAGAATCGCAACCTCATTGCCGGAAATGCGGCGCACATGCATGCTTTCACATGATCTTTGCTCACTGGTGGTTTCCTCCATGTGGCGAAGGTTGGGGATGAAAGATAAAAGATATCGATTCACTTCTCATAGGAACTGCTCTGAACTAATTTGAAACATCCGAATGTGAACATAACTTACACTTCAGTATACTTGTGAATTGAGAAGATGCTAAAACATGGATGAAGAAGTAATGGGAATTTTTCGATGAAAAAATGTACCTCTTCGGCGTGGAATAGAATATGTATGGCTATGTACAATGGAAATGTGTGGTGAATGCTCATCTAGAGGAAAGAAATAGCAAGGTAATGGTTTTGAGGATGCTACTTAGGCCAAAGGCAAACGAGCAACGGTCATAACAAATGGCCATCGCATCTTTATTCGCATCTAGAAGTAGTTTTAAAAATGTGAAATAATGTCAAATGCGCGATATTCCACTCATGTCATCCGTGTATTCCATATTATGCTACCTGAACGTACCGCATATCAAATCTCAAGGATTCATCTGCACAAGCTGAGCTCTCTATCGACTTTAGAACGGTTGTACGACGTAATAAGAATAAGACTCAATCGCCCTTATAGAAGCACTGTTCCAATAACAAGCTTCATCAAGTTCTTCTGCCCTAAGATAATACATTTCAACCTGATTCTGAGGATATGGCGAAAAGAAGCAAAAAAAGGGCATTTTGAACATAGTGAGCAACAGAGTTCACCGTTTACGAGTGAATGTTTCATATAGCATTCCTGTACAGTGTAGTGTTGAATTGCAAAATTTACAGACATCCAAAATCGCATTTTCAGGTTTGCAGTTTCAAAGAGAAGCGTAGTGTCATACGATGGCAACCCGTTGAAGAGCTACCATTTGAACGTTTCCCCTCTTTTCCTCCTTCGGAGTTGATAAACAATTTGGATTCAGCCTACCTCTAACTTCAGAGTAGATAAACAAATTCTCTCAAGAAATCCGGATTCAGTCTACCTCTAACTCCAAAGCATGACCTCCACGAAGCAGTCTGATTACGATCAGCATCACGGACCCTCCTCTTGCAACGTTAACTGTAACCGCTAAAGGAACACCCTAGCTATAATTGTTCATTTAAATAATGTGGCAGGACAAAATTCGTGTTGACACAAGTCTCGGATGGGATTGGGATGGATTTTGGTTTTGTTCAGATGAGCAAGATGAAGTAACAAGCAGCAAAAGCATGTCTTCTTCTATAGTCACGAAGTGCAATGCGATTTGTAAATTCAAGTACTGCCGCTCAAAATGTCGCAAAAGTCAGACTTAAGGATAGACAACAAGAAAATTCGCCTTTCCTACTTTAAGTAAGATTCAAAAACGGAAAAAAGTTGCATGATTCCGTAATCAAATGGGAACAAATAGAAATTTCAGCAAGGAAAAGTCATCAGTTTATCGAAACAGATTTAATCTAGTGGCACTACACAAAGTACAATCGGTGCGACCGCTAGTTTCGTGACCTCAACTACCGCTTAAGCTTACGCTCAATGGCGAACAAGACCGACGCTATGGTCACGCACCAGCTCCAATCTGTTAATCGAACCTGCAAAGAGAAAATGGAGTGGTCGTGATAGTTTATCCTGTACGCTTCTGAATTCAATTAAACAACTTCAGCAGAACTATCATAGCTATTCCTCCCACAAATATCGCATGCCAAGTGCGTAAGGAAGTCATGAGATTTAGGATCTGAGATGACTTCATGAAAGCGTCGAAAATCATCTAAAATAACCAAACCAGAAACTGTGGATGAGCGCTAATTATAGTGCTGCAGAGTAGACTAGAAGTCATATTTTATTTCAGATGTATTGTACTTTCATGGCTCAGAAGTTTTCCGCACTATGACGATTTTAAATTAGGAATGTCGGGTTTTCAACCAATTTCTGATATCTTGTCAGTGATGAGATAAGAGATTGGCAAAAATCTTCGAAATGAAAAGCCAATAAGGTGGAAACTTCGAGCATGCTTATGTGAACGAGTAAACTGCAATTTCCAATTGCATTATTTCTTCAGGTGAAATATGAGAGATTTGCTTGTGCGTTTGCCATTCGCCTCTGAACATTTATTAAAATTTGTTGAGTGATTTAAGGAATAATGTTAAAAGCCAAACAAATATTTAGTTGCTCCATTAGGATGTTGATTTGCTATTTCATGTGACGAAAACTGCTTATAGTTTGCAGATTTTTTCTTCTGTTGTTTGACTGGCGCATTTTCCTACTTTATCATTTCTGGATCTGATTGGCTAGAAAAATATCGCAAGAATACGAATTTACACATATATGGGGGGAATTAGAAAGAAAATCGTTAGAATGTTCTTTTCAACAAAATCTTTATCGATACCTGCGGAAATCATTATCTTCTATCATATATTGAGTATAAATAAGTAATGAAAAAATGTGGGGCATGTTTTCACCATTGTCATAAAAATTAATGGGACAGAACGAGGAAAAATAAGCTTTTTTCTTTGGGCAGTGCAAAAGCTATCAAAGGAAATAGGTCCAACTGATATCATTTTAAGGCAACGCATTAGTGACATCAGAACTTTCAAATTTTCAATGGAATGCATAAATTATGGTGAAGTTTGAGTTAGAGAAAAATGTGCAACTAGTCCATATAAGAAACGCAGGAGATACAAAAGTATGAGCTGAAAAAAACAGGAAGGATACTCTGTTCTATCCGGTTAAGGTTTCCTTTGAATTTCTCTATTGCAATCAATTCAGAAAAATCGCACGTTTTCGTTCATAGTGAGAGAAAACGCAATTTTACCAATTTTTGTGAAGCGGTGACTCGATGAGAAGTGGAAGTGGCAATTGTCATTAGCCATAGGATTTCATTCGGTCTACGAGTGATAATTCTCTTTATGTTATCCTATCAACGGAACATGCATAAGGCGAAGAATCCATGAAAAATGTACATGTGTGCATATTGGGAATTATTGATTGTTTAAAACATTGAATCTCGAATTGTCCTTCACTTACGTTTTGGGAATTCTCAACGACGTGAATACCGACATGAAAGGAAATATTTCTAAAGCGTTATGGAAAAACGATCTCTTAAGTACATTTATTTCATATATCCGATTCCCAATGCTCCAGCGCATAGTACAGTATTGCTTTACGCACTTTTGGGAAGAGGAGCCCAGCAGCATTGAAGGCCTAGGAATTTGAAAATAGCGACATATTTTTTTCAAACTGAAGTCACTTCAGGGATGCTATAGTTTTGAGGAAGATTTGATCTTGCGTAAAAGTTAATTTGATCGTGAATACATGAAGCTAAGAATGCAATGAATCCTCAACGCATATAATGTTCGGAAAAGTCAGCTCATGTTGCTAACGCTCAAAGAAAAACGTTAAGCTTTACATTTGTGCTCAATCGTCGTAGAGAACCTTTCGACTACTATAAACAGATTTCTTGACGAGAATTTTTAGTGCTTCGGCGAAATATCATCAAGAATTAACAGGCTTCCGAAAAACTTCAAGGAATCTCAATTAAGAAACTGGTACAAGGAATATTTTTCAGATTGATATCTATATGGGCGCATTGTCTTTTGACTAGTCGATCCATTTCTGTGACCTCTTTCTTCAGGGTAATCTGCTCCTTAAAAACGTAATCATCTCAGAAATGAGTTTTTAGCCCCATGTCTTGCCGGAATCGAGTGGTTCCTTTTCACCGCTATTTTCTTACGTATGGACAACTTCTTTCTGGTAAGATTCCTTGTGTGAAATCCATTTTGTAGCGACATCACACACTGTTTTTCAAACCTAATGACTGGGCGATTTTTTTCTGAGACTCGCGTAGCTTACGAGGAAATGTGGGCAACAGTGGCTGCATGCGAATACAAGAACGTATAAAAAATGTGCTTTAACATTGGTTGTTTTTTTTTGAAAAGAATTTCGAATATCTGAGTTGGCAGTATTTTTCTGAAAATTTCTCTGCTTGCCTTCATTTGGTAGAAATGAAGTTTGAAAGCGACATGACCAAATGAAATCTTAAGTCCTAGCCTTTATAGACTATTCGGAGGATTTCACCAGGTGGCAGCTATTAAGGTTTTTTGCTGCACCAAGTGGAAGCTGAGTGCCTCTTTTGAGCACTTTTCAATGTGCTTATGTTGGATAAATTTTCCTCATAAGTCCGTCACTCAGCCCAGTACAAGTATTGCTGATGTGCGCATTAAACAACTGCCCTGCTCAAAGAAGCAGAAAATTAGCAATCATGGGCATTATTTGAAAGCGTTTCTTGCATATTCCATCAACGAAGTCCAGTTAACACTATCCAATCATAAGACGTCAATTCACTAACCATTACGTAGAATTTACAAAAAATTTTATTTCATAACGTTCAAACTCACCTACAAAATTTTCCCACTCTATTTTCAGGTAAAAGCTGCCCACCTTTCGCCCAGATGAAACACACAGTTATTTATGTATAAGAAAGCAGAGGAAAAGTATTTAAGAATTTCAGGAAACTTTCATTTTGGCAGAAATAATGTCGTTTGCATATAAGACCTCCAAATAACAGTATCATAAGCTGAGATGAAACATTTGCCTAGTGAAATTTGACAAGTTTTCTTTAACGAGAATATAATTATGGAATTGCAAATGTTCGAAAGGCTCTTCCTTTCACTTGGAATGATTCCCTCGAAGAAACCACTATTTAGGCTTTTGACAGGATAAAGTAATCCATGTTCCGTCAAATTCTCCCACCTCATCAACGTCTTCCTTCGTTGGGAGAATGAGAAAAAACGTTTCGCATGCCACAAGCATAATATGATGAGAACCTCCTTAATAAGATCAAATAGAGCCCCTCGAGAATTATACAATCCCGGCATTTTATTTAGGTATCCACGATGTATGTGAAAGGGGAATCACCAATGCTTAGCATTTTCATTTTGTGACACCTTCAGTGCATGAAGCACAAATTTTGCAAGCATCAGTGTTCCCGTATATAACCATCCGGGGTGCTGTGAGTGCTCAGTGGTCGCTTTACCGCTGTATAACTACTTAAGTTAGAGCAGCGGTTATGCAATTTGCCGAATTTATTACCGCTGGGAACTTTTGTTTTACTGATAATTTGCGGAATCGTAAGAAATTCATTAGAAGAGGTGCCATACCAGCACGCACACAATATATCAGAAAGGTTCTTAATTTCCAGCTCAGTATCGTACAGGGTAAAAAAAATTTAATTCTAATATTTCTAGGAGAAAGTAATTTCTTTGAAAACCGAACACAAAATATGGGATAGGAGATGTCTATTAAAACTTGATAAAAACTTATCGACATCTGAAGTATTCTCGTGTCGCATTTAAAAAGTGCTGCGAAGCTAAACTGAGGCAAGAGTCATAAATGCACGACTGGAAAACTATAGAATGTCACATGTTTCGGAATAGGAAACATCACAGTGCTGCTGCTTAAGGCAATTCTAAAATTGTACTTCCATTGAGCTACGTTGCAAACGCGGAATTCTAAAATTAGAATCTTCACGCGGAACATTCATATTGAAGGAGAAATTTTGTTTTGCAATTATCAGCGCCCATTAAAACAATAATCAAACGACGAAACCGCCGAAATACTCCACATTTGAGTGACTATCAGCTAATGCACCTTGCTGTTCAGCATAATACCTTGCTGTGCTCGGCACAAAATTCTAAACGTCTCATGAAGTGCACATTCAACATCAAACTTTCATTAGATTTCTTCCGCTTGCCAACAGCAATTCTACGATTGCAATTCCACCTTCCTGTTATCGTTCTTAAAGCAACAGATCGATAACATTTTAATGCCCATTACAATGTGACACTATGCAACATGTCTCAACCTCATCACACATGCAATCGTCAACAATGAACAGCACCTATGAAATAGTGAAACGAAACAGCTCTCATAGCATTTAGAAATTATGCAGAAATTACGATATTGGTACTCTGATTCTTTGCTTCTGAGTGTGCTGAACTAACTACCTTTTCGCATAGAATACTATCTCGTCCACCTCCATGCATAAGAAAATTCGCAAAAAACTGTTCGACGAGAGATATATGACTTCCAAAAACAGCAGTCATGATGTCATTTTCATTTTTCATTGCCACCTTTCCTACTCATATTTTCATCGCTGATCCCTGAATATTGCTTGGAGGCATAAGTTGTAAACGCGAAAAATAATAAGAGGAAGCTGGGAGGAAAAGCGAAGCAATTTTCTCGCTTAGCGAGAGCGTCCAAATTCTTTTGAATAATTTATTCGCAGTAACGCTCAAAAATAGCTTGATGTGAACGTTCGTGCACATGTGTGGCACCTTCGATTGCTTCCTCAAGGTGCTTGCTTGCCTTATGGATACACTCTACAGCAATGCAAGTCAACGACCCCCTCGGAGACCGCATTGATTTCCTCGCGAATGCACAACGCACTTTTACGCTAATCATCGCATCTATAGTCGATCGCGCCTCACTGCTTCTGTATCGTTAAGTTAACAAAACTTGCATTCATGCGTTTAATTTGAAGTTAGATTGTGATGCACAAATAACGGCAACAACTTTCTGAATATAATAGTCGGCAGAAACCATTCAGTAAAGATAACCAATGACTGTGAATAGCAGTGTTTTTACTTCCTACCTACACGTTAGTGAATAAAGGAATAACTATGAGCGAAAAACATCAACACTTCGAGGATCGCTTTTACAGCAATTTTTTGGAATGTATTATTTATATTTCAATCAAAAAATAAAAAATAAAAATTTGCAAGCAGACCTTTCGCAACATGCTTAAAAGCTTTATGAGGGTAAAATAAATATATAGATAGGCTTTATTAAACATTGCGGTATGTAAAGACGAATATATATGTAGACTTTTAGCAATTCTGAAAGTTGGCCTAATAGAAAAACAAATGCAAAGATGTGCCTTAAATTATTTTAAATAGTACTTGTTTAAGTAAAATAGAATAGCAAATAAGCTAGTAAACGCGTAGTTAGATAAAGGTTGTAGACGACTGTTAGGATGCTAGATAGATGTTAAGAAGCAAGAAGTGAGAGCGAATAGATTACATATAACAGCAAAAGGTGATCACGTTTCGGCCCTTATCCGTTGACGTGTACACCTGAGTTATGCGCGGGCCATCGTCAGAAAGAAACACAGAAACTTGTTAGTATAAGAGGCTATATAGACAGCTTTACTGACAGAAGAGAAAAGTAGAAATGAATTGAAAAGGAACTCTTATATAAATAAAGTTGTACACGATAACGTTAATCTATGCCATAGTTCGAAATAATAGAGGAAAATCGAAGCTTAAGAATTGTATAATGCAACAGCCTGTATGAAAACTAAGGTACATTTAGAATTTATCTATAAAGTTAGGTACAGATTGTACGCTAGGTTAGAAGTTAGTGTATATTAAACCATATAGTCGAAAGAAGTCAAATAAGAAAGATAAGCGATGATGATTGATAATCGATAAAGCTAACTTTAAATGTTAACGGCCTTGACCTTACAGTGGTAACACGCAGAGCAATATTTATTTAATCTGTCTTTAATACTAGACCTATCGAAGCAATATGAATAACATTTGAAGCTCATTAAAACGTTCTCAAGACGAAGTACTAATATAAAATACCAGAACAGAATCCTAATACTAATACAAAAAGTGAAGTTTCGTTACAAGTAAAACAAATGCATGTGTGGAAGATGGGATACAGAAGACATAGGATAATATAATATAATATAATGATATAAAGTTGCGTAAATAAATGCCCTGTTGATAACTACAGTATTGAAGAGCGATAATCAGTAGTCTTGGTATACATGGTCAAAGCGATCGTGCTATGAAGTGGTAGCACAAGTAGAGCAATATTCGTTTAATGCTATACCTATAGAAATAGCTCGCTTATACAAATGACTTTTAGGTTATTCAAACAAAAAGGATATATGCAATAGGAATGGTTTATAAATGTTAAAACTACAGTCCGTGAAGAATTTCGTAATCAAAGTTTTGATACTCTGTCTATTAAGATAGACGAACTTATACACTAATTATAGTTTGCTAATTAAACGTCTACATAAATATTTTCTACTAGAATAGGATTAAGACCTTTGTCCTTATAGTTTTTAAGCAGTCCTTTACATTTATTGATGAACTCGGCCTTAAATGAGCACAGTTTATTAAATCCAAAATTTTGAGAGATTATTAGATTCTTGTGTAAAAAAGTGGAATGTTACTGTCCAACTGAGGGTATTTAATGTGGAACTAATTATACCTGATTTCCACGAAACCATGAAGTACTAAATCTCGTTCCGGATAAACCTTTACTTCAACACTCAAATTCCTTATAGAATACGGTGATTTTTTTCTACGGCAAGTGCACTAACAATCACTCATATTTTTTGATGACTTATGATGATTTCATTCATTTCCTAACCACTTCGTCAAATGGCAAATCTGATCAGATTTAGTGTCCTTCAAAATCCTGGAGCAGCACTCACAACCGTTGTAGTGCATCTGAGGGGGTGGGGAGGGCGTGGCAGAAGAATGGGCTGTCGGAAGAATAAAGCCCTCATTTGTGATTTTAGCATTAATTTCGAAAGCAGTACATATGCAAACATATTCAACAATTAGTTTGAAGGAACTTTATCACTAACGAATATAATATAAAACCAAAATCTACCATACTGCGCCATATATATGTACACGCGGTACACCCCGCTGCAATCACTTCTGAACTCAAGAAATTTATGAAAAATGAAATGTGATAGTATTTACATATCACACTGCGTTAAATCTCTAAAACAACAGCAAAAGCAATTGAAAAGTTTAATGGACAGTTCCTTGCGCAAATCTCCGAATAAACATTACTGCTGCCGACCCGGATTCCACGTCAAATTTTCGATGACAGCGTTCGTTAATAAACTATTCACCACATTGGACAGACGCATTCGTTCGTATTGTTTAGGAGACCGAACAATGAAAATTGTGAATTTCATAACGCTTGCATGTTTTCATATTCTCAACCACATGTCAAGAAATAGCAATTGAGAATGAATGAGGAATTATTAATTGCGACTGGCAAAAAGTGTCTAGATGCTGCTTGCAGACCTTCTTCGACTAGGATCTAGAAATTAGAGTGGTAACGAATTGCTTATCACCACATTCAACTTGAGTGCGATACCTATATTTTCCTTGAAAGCAGCCACATTTGCAGAAATGGAAACCGCTTAAAGTAGAGTTAGCATGGGATTCTTGAGAAGATTGCCACTGCTGGCCAACTACAACTCTCAAGGAGGAGAAAAGATTGGATGGGATAGCAGGGGAAGATAGGAAATAGTCTTGCATTCACATTCCTGTCTACGGACTATTCCCCTTGTGGCAATAACACGGACAATAAAACGGGCAGCATGATATTAGCAAGAAATTCGCTTAGGCTGCCGCCAATGATCAAAAAATCTGCTCCAGACCAATATCCATAACTTTTTGGATATCATTTGCATCACCCTTCGCTTTATCAAGATCTCATAAATCCTGATTCCTGGAATTTCAGAAACGCAAGCGCAAAACTACGGCTGGTCATCTCCTGGGACGTTGGAACACGGGACTGAAAGAGTGCAAAAAGCACATGTCGCGCCAGCCCTATGAAGTATTTCTCCTTCTTTATTCACTGTTATTGCGCAGCCAGCAGAAATGGACCATTGTGAAAGAAGTGAATGAAATTTTTTTTGAAGGATGCAGACAAAGAGCAGAATGTGTTTTGATGAGGATTTCAACCACAGTCAGCGATAAATTGGAATATAGGCGTCTGCGTATGACGTGAGCGCATGCCCCGAGAGACTGAAGAGAGTTGATTCGAGTGATGGTTATTTGTGGGCACATTAGAAAGCTATGAGGAGCCATTTCACGCTGCAAGATATATGACATTTTATAACAAAAACATTGCTCCCTTTATTGCAAACACTCATCCGAAATAGTGGAAATGTTTTGCTATTTTATCGTATTGCGCTCACTTCACAAAGACACTTAAAGAAGTGATTATAAATTGAAAGGTATCGCATGTATTCATGTTTATCAAAAATGAGACATAAATCATTGCAATAGTCAAGAACTTCGAAGAGAATAATAAAGTGCGAAAAAAAATAAGATTAAATGGAATAGTGAAAGACTACGGTAGAACGTGAAAAAAAAAGAGATAATATGGAATAATGAGTGAGTAGTAAAGTTTGAAAGAAACGGTGAATTTGAATAATTAGAGAATATAGGAAAGCCTGAAAAAATGAGATAAGACTGAGCAGCAAAACAGTACAACAAACTTCGGAAAAAATAGAGATAAGATGGAATAATGAATGAGGGATGAACTTGGATACATGGATACGAGATCTCAATCGTGATGCACATTAAATCTATCAAAGAGGTGACTATAGTTTTGACTACTCAACAACTGAAAATGCTAGATGGACAGACACTCCAAGTGTACACAATGCGGTCATCACCTAGAAAATTAATAGGGCAAAGATAGAAGGAAATATTTGAAAGGACACCATCAGCACAATGGTAGCATCATAGCTGTTAGCCCAGTAATATTTCTATCACCATGCAAAGGTAGCAGTTTTCCTTTTCCCAGCAAACGGTATGAAGCAAACGCATTACTTATGCATGAAAACGCAATCTTAAGCTGCGTCCCCCACAAGAAAATTCATCGCAAAACACTTTCAAAGCCAACTTTCCATCGTTAAAAATGATTGCATAGGGCAGTGTAAGGCAATTTGTCATTTGTGCATTTGTCAACCGCTTCAAAATAAAATATTCATACATGCAAAGTACAAATATTTAATAGAAAGATTCCTTTCCGTTTTAAGCACTTTTCTGCTGCATATTTTATGGCTATGACTTCTCTCTTTACTCCGTGTCATACTGTCCTCAAAAGAGAAACCAGTAAATGCACGCATTTTACTACCTGTTGGTTATGTTCTTTCATTTATTACGTACTCGAGTGGATCGAATAGTGAGAACCATGTGTGTATTCTACAACAGTCTCGACGAGTCTAAAGACCGAATTTCATTTTAATGAAGACTGCTTCAAATTCCTATTTTGTTTCACAGCTTCAATATTTTTTATCCTTTGCAAATTAACATTAGAGATAAAAGCGCTTCTAGAGAATAAACAATTATTTAAAATCATTTCTACAAGAGTTTATGAATGAAAGTTTGTGAATGTTGAAAATTTGCCTATATTTTAATTTGTTAACCCAGAATATGAAACAGAAACGAATATTTCTTGCGAATACATGGTAGATTAACAGCAATGTTTTATTGCCTTCGGGAAGGACAATTCCAGAAAACTGCTCCACAACAGATATAAAAAAAAAAAAAAATTGATAGAACAATGAGAATTGTTGAATTCCGAGTTCCAAATATATAGAAAAACTTTCATCGAGAGCAATATTTGGAAGCATGGTTCGGCCATAGAGCCGATTTCCATAATTCTGAACATATAGCAGCGGTCGTGAAATTACTTCTCACACGTTCAAGAGTAAACCACGCTTCTCCCTATTAGATAGTGAAAAACAAAAATTTATCTCTACATTCACGCCTTACGGGACTGATCATCCTTTTTGCCTACTTTTCGGAATGCCATAAATATCACAACAATTTCTTCACAGAGGATAATCAAAAATTTTGGTAGATGGTAGATGATGTCCTGGTGAAAACACGTGAAATATACTAATCGCTTTCTCAGCTGTGTATACACAGTCATCAATATAAGACGAGAACAACTCAAGGACTACCTGCAGGTGTGGAGGGAATCGGAAGTGCACATCGGCATCATTCCAGGACTGCGTTCAATGATTACTAATGCAGGGGAGCGCAAGGATACCATCCGGAGCTTTTGAGAAAACAATCAACAGCTATTTCATTTTCCAGGGAAATTTGACATGAGATGGGGAGGACAGGAAACGGAAACGGGGATGGGTGGACAAAAAGTAGAGTGATTTCAATGCCATCTGCTGAATTTTAGGAAGAGCGAACTGTAGATAGTCTTTACCATATTTCCCATCAAGCGCGCCAGTTTGGCGGCTCGCAAATTTCTGCACTTATAATTTTTTGTGTGTTTATCTGAATCCACGCATTTCACATATTCATGCCATGCACATTTCTGCAGCAAGGTTGAAGACAAAGCATCTGCTTGAACTCGTTTCTTGCTATTTGCTCAAAACTATGGGCACTGATATAAGACCATTTCTAAGAATATGAATCTTTACAACCACTGCAATCGGCAATTGATCACCTTATGAAATGATACGTTAGAGAAGCCGGCATGTTGCGCGTTTTAGCAACGACCAATAAATTCCATGCTTCGTCAGCGAATTCTGAAGCATCCTCAATAATAGAACGTGCAAAGATTATCGATTGGTCTTTCAAGTGGTCCAATTGCCCGCACAACGATGCAACCGCTAGAAAAGAATAGTTCTGTTTGGGATCCTGCCTGGATTAAATGAAAATCCGAACATTAACGCCACTAAACTTTCTATCGAAGTTGGGATCTGGTTGAGGCGAAAGTTAGTGAAGGAGGTCATCCTGCGATGCACATTCTATCCACCAAAACTTCAACTGGTTTTTTTTCCAGATTTCATGATGGTAAAGCTGTCTCAAAAATTTCGCAAATTTCGCGAAAACTGCCCCAGGGTGGATGGTGGGAAGTGAGGAAGGAGCAGGGAAGGAGGAGGGGAGGAAAGAATGAGGAAGGGAAGGGGAAAGGAAAGAAGGGAGGAACGATGCCATTGAATTATCGGACAATGTTTGCTTTCAATGCATTTGCTGACAAAGTTTAAGCGACCCAAGCAGTAACCATTTGCAGACGCTCTTCGTACTTCTGATAGGAGTAAACCTGCCATACTTAACGGAATGAATACTTAGAAAGCGACCCTAACGAGCCCATGAATTTGGAACATAATTGGTAGGAGTTGTTTCAATTCTTCGGATTTTTCTTTCAGTACTGGATTAAAGAATAGATTTTAGAAGCACGGCAATGTAACTCTACGCTATGCCCTGCAAACCAGAAAAAATTTTTGAAGTCATGAATATCGAAAATATGCATACGACAGACTGCAACCAGGTTTCGCTTCAGTCTTGAGAAGTGGAATTAAGTAAAAGCACATGCACATGTTGCAGCAGAAGCACTAGCACATTTACTTATATGCATAGGTGATACAATGTCAACATTCACAAATATTATCCCACGTTGTATCTTATAGACTTCGTTAGCAATGTCTGTTTGACAGCCTGCTCCATTGCTTCAAAAGAATTTTTGTTTGCGGATAACCGAACATTTAAATCGAACAGCCAATCTGTTTTGTTGGAAAACAAAGGCATATTGCATGCGAGCAACGTTGAAGTAAATGCAAAACTGAATTGGGTGAAGTGAACCGTAATGATGCATTCATGAGGTGTTCCTCACTGATGCATCGTTGTTTCGAGAAAATGCGCCCGGTAGAAAAGGCAGAAAATTTTTCCTGACGATTCTCAGGAAATGAAAAGGCTTCCACGATCAGAGCATTTTTATGAACCTATTTAGCGAAAGAGAAAATATGAAATATGTGGCAGGTAACTTTCGGCTTATACTATACGGCTTTTATGAAAGCACTCAACACCTAGGCTCCTAACAAACCTTCAGGTATACAAACCAGACTTTAGCACCCGCAGTGCATTGTAATATGATTCATCCGCCTTGGATACAGCATGATTCTTAACTTTTGGTCACTGGAGCCGAAGAAGCTTTCAACTCACTAAAGGATTTCATTCAATAGTGGAGTTCAGACAAGTTCTCGGTTGTGAGCGCTCTGCTGTCTACCAAAGAAGACGCAAAAATGTGTAAGTTAGTCCTTTCAACTACATCGAGACAAAACTGTGAACGAATTTCCAGTATTTACTTAATAAGAGCGATCCATCGTAGAGAAGATATCCGAATTACGCCAGGAGGCCGTGACAATCGTATCGCTACCCTCAAACAGTTCGCAAATTATGATGTTCGGATCATTGTGGGATTGCGGATATATTTAGAGTGAACGGCTCCGAGCAAGTGTCCTCGTTCAAGGCAAATGAAACACGGCACCTGATCAATATTATTGGTTATCGCCATTCTGGACATTACCCCGCATCCGGACATCGTTCTGCTCACCGCGTCGCCAAACTGCAGCGATAAACGTGGCTGTCTATGCACCACATTTCTATTGCTCGATGAAACTGTTCAAGAGAACCAAGCTCTCAAACGGTTGGGGACTGAACAGACGTTACAAATCCTTGGTGATCCGAAATAGGCTCGATGCAAGTTTTCCTGGCCAAAAGCCCTGAGGCACTGCATCACAATAAAACCAAAAACCACATTATCGGAAAAAGAGAAATCTACTGTTGTTTTTACCATGTGCCAGATATCTCTGCCCTAGCAAGTCGCCGTTGAAAAAGAATTACTTTACATGACAACATATTTTGGTTCATACGCGTTTTGCTGGCACCAATTATCTTCCACGTTCCATTTTTACATTTCACTTTTCATAACACTTACTTCCGCACCAAGTTTAAACCCCTGCGAAACTATAATCTCTCAGGTTAGATAGTTCTAAGATGTTCATGCTTCCTTCCTACCTGCGATGTGGAGTGTGGTAGGAAGGAAAAGAAGGCATCACATGACACTTTTTTTGTAGGCCGACAGTTAATATATGAAGTGATCAAACTCTTCCTCATTCCACTATATGTGAAATCGAGGTACTCACGTCATAGATAAAGGTTTAAAATTAGACTGATGGCCCAAGTAAAAAGAAATTTGAAAGAAACAGCTGAAGTTTTCCTCTTTCACTAGCTTTTTGAGCCAGCTCAATAGCAGCATTGATACTTTCCGTCCTCACACTCCACCTTCCTTTGTCCTTTTGAATACGAAGTTCGTCTTTTCAATCCACAAGAGGATAAAAACTAAAACCTTTCAATTATTTGAACGAAATCCATATAAAAGCAGGCGCACGGTTTACTCAGTGAAGGGACTTGCAGCTGGCGCTTATCCAAGATAATTGCATTTCACGCAATCACATCAGATTTCGCTATGGTATATTAGATTGGCGGCAAATTGGGGCACCAACACCAAAAGCGGCATGTTTGAGGCAATTGGAATGCTTGAAACTGCCTCACTGGACAAAATGAATTGACGCTGTCTTACGAGAGCCCACTGTGATTAGGCAAAATATTCACACATAATATATACTTAGTTGGGAGTTAGTTATTCATTGCCCGTGACAAATACATGAATAGAAATAACAAAAAAACCTCCAGCAAAAAAGGCAAGAAGCAAGGGGATAACAGAGCTTGAATAAACAGCTCTGCTCGATGAAAGCAATAAAAACCCATCTGCAAGCACAAAAGTACGGCTTCATGTGCGAAACATTCATTCACTATAATAAAATATTCATAGCGCGTAGTGTAGTGGGAAGTAGCGCGAGTGAAAAATAATGGGGAGTCCGTCACCTTTATTAAAATAATGAGGTTTACAGATCTACAAATCCTGCCGTCGCGAATGGGATAAAGTTGAGTGAAACCTATGATGTCTATGCAATAAATCATTGTCTTAATGCCGGCATTTCGACAGCGGAATTATAAATGAAATGCACCTTGTATGAGGGAATCTTTTTTGGAACAAAATAAATCGGCGAAATTCTTACTGCGATATTTACGGACAAAATTAGCGTAATTTGTCACATGTAGTGCTGCTCACGCTCCACGGGTGGAAATAAGTGAGGAAAAGCACCAATAAAGCTGATGTGATTTGCGCTTAGACAAATACAGCAACACATTGAGAGGAACACGAGCTGTCAACAATAATAAATTTCAACAAATAATAAATTATGTTCAATAATGCATTCATGTCCTCAATCGATCCAACCTCATCTGCACACTCACAAATGGTCCGTTCTCATGCGATTTTGCAAAATCGCTCGCCGAAAGCGTAGTTGGAGTGCATGAAGTCCGTGTTTGTATGTAAGTGTCTGTATGTTCGTTGGCATGGGAACTTAAAGTCATCAAATGCTGACGCTAAAGTCGTTAAATAGCTGAGAAGTAACGCACACTTTATGAGAAGTTTTTTATTTCAACATTCACATTAGGCAATCCACTTCGAGGGCATTCATAAATGTTTAAAGATGAAGATTACATAAAAACTGTGCAGTTTTTCCTTTTGCTAGGAGGGGTCACGAAGAAAGAATATTTAAAAGACTTATGCGAGCAATCGGCCAGCTGAAAAACGAAAGCATATCTCGCTTACTGTTATTTGGTTGGTGATTATGAAGGTGATTGCCTAGATGAGCAGAATGCAAGGACATCACTGAGATGAAGTAGGTTCTATCTGCAGCTTTTATTGTCCGACAGATTAGATACCTACCATCGGAACATTTGAACTTGATGCGCTAGAGAAAACATGTGAAAATTCTCACTTTTTTCAACGCTATTTACAAAACCTAAAGCGCGTACCGAAAGTTTAGAAAACTGAGTGCAAAGTTCACTGTTCAAATACAGAGGTCGGACCTGTTATAAAATTTCGGCCAATGACGGTTGTACTTACTGGACGGCCTATGGTTTTGGCTATGTATATGCATGCAAATGTTACATACATATATTGCACTCATTCAATGGAAAGGTAGTGCTGTTCTTCACACGACACTTGGAAGTGGTCTATCATTTTGAAGGTTTTGATTCGCAGTCGCTCGTTAGCCTAATGGGTCCAGATGTCAACGCGTCCGCTTCTGCGATATAACAGCTAAATTCTTTGAAATCACACACAACGACCATTCAAAGGTATACTGGCATATGGCATTTTAATCAGTTTTTGCACATCTTGCAAAGATGTCTTTTCAACTGGCACGATTTTACACCAATCTCAGCCTTTTGAGGCTCATTATTTCCCTTCCTTGAAAAAAGAATCTAGCCCATTTCGAAGTTTGAAATTGAATGCCTTCGTATTGCAAGCAGCAAATATCCCCTTCAGTCAGCACGTTGATAAGCCAAAAGTCGTACCCACTGGAAAAGTATATTTGCCATCTATAAACTGCTTAATTCGAAATATAGCCATATCAGTTTTGTTGCCCTCTTCTCTTGGACGTTTGGAAAAAAATTAATGCTGCAGCTGATAAAACGACATAAAGAGCAACATCTGGTAGGGTTATTGTGAATATGAAAAAAAATATTTAATTCTTTAAAATGCGCTTTCTTCTACCGGATGAGTGCACAGGATATCATTAAGATGACTGGCGAGGAAAGTTACGAATTGTGGAACTCCCATCCCCCTCGCCCTACTTCCCCCCACTTCCTTTCCTCTGCCTTCTTTTCGGTCGATTTCAGAGTTCGCTACCTCATCTGAAGAATGCATCTTAGAAAATATCGAACAAATTTTTCTGATAGACGCATAATGAATAATTTAACTCGCCACTCATCACGAATGTTTGCAGTTTCGTTTATATATGTTATGAAGCTGGCACCATAACAGTTTATTAAGTGAAATGGAGCTGAATCTTTACCTCATAAAGAATTGATTAAATTTGTTGGAATGTGTGCTTGCATCGTATTTGAATGCTCACATTTAACTCAATCTTCACTATCCATTCATTCACAAATACTCTATAAATATGAGTTTAAATAAGGGAAACTGAATATGTGTATTAACCCGAAGAGCAACAAAATAACCCTTCGAAAATCGTTGACTTTAAGGATGTAATTTTGTTACAACGAATCTGTGAAGGTCGTTTTCAAGCACTAAAATATCGATAACTCTTCGAAACGATTTTGCTTTAATCGCGAGTTTTCTTTCCTATTGTTTTGAGGAAGATATGGTTCAATGGTGAGTAAACGAAACAGCAGTGGATGCAAAGGCAGTAGAAATTATGCGCGAATTAGTGTAGGTGTTCGATATGAAGAAAACAATATTGAATATATGTAATATAACAAATACTACACAGGGTGCTCCACTGATCACGGAATAGGACGATAAAAGCTTTGTGGAGGAGTACATATGATGGCTAAGGTGCCGCAAAAAAATAAACAGCAGCAAAGGGGGTTCAAGTGGTGTCGAAGATCGCGATGCAACAGCCTACAAGAAAATCCAATTTTTCTCGAAAATGCATCAGGCCTACAAAAAATTAAATTTGCATTCTCTGTTTGGAAATATAAGAGACGATCGAAAGCGTGACAGTTTGCTATTATATGAGTAATTTATTTTTATTAGCTCAAATAAGAACTATGTTAAGTAAAGTAACGCATCTTATTTCTTAGTTCTCTTCTCTTTGGTAGAAAGCGATGAAAGGAATAAAAAGTTTAGCTTTTATAAGCATCCGAAAAATTGACTTGAGAAGAGGAAGGAACGGATATTCTTTGATAAGGAATAGCGTTCGGATAAGAATGTGAAAGCAAACGAATGCACTTTCGAGCGACGATGCAATTAATCCACTCTACTATAACCTTTATGCTTGAGTGAAATGTCATGTTTAAATTCAATATATTCTTAGCTCAATCTTGCAAGCGGAATATTGCGGCAGAACATCATTTCTTTCTAAAATACGACAACCCTATATTGAAATGCATTTAATTTCACAGCGACTGATGTTTCGTGTCTAATGAACTCTTCACAGTGACAGCTGATGCCCTCATTCTCTGAGGAGAGAAAAAGGATCATGAATGTGACCTTGATTATTTATTTGTTTCTTCATTTATTCACTTATTCAAAAGCGACTGAAAAGTGACAGATGCACTTATGTAAGCGAATGAAGCATTAATGGCATCAAACGCAAAAA